>CM059971.1:45438108-45765324 GCA_030490835.1 Annona cherimola
ACCCAAGTCACAAGAGGTGTGAGCTTGGAAGAGTGGAGTAGGGAAGTTTGCCCGAATCACTATAAAATCTTGCTTGTTGATTTTTATTTCTGCTCTCAGTACTATCTTGCTTTCCATTTGTTTCTTCATAAAGGGAACTAGATTAATCCGGGATAAAATTTATGTTTAAGTTGAAAAAATTTTAAATACCCAATTCACCCCTCCCCTCTTGGGTAATTGCCATAAACTCGGGACCAACAAGTGGTATCAGAGCAGGTCTTTGAGTTTTACCAAAGAGATCTTTTAATATGGCATCCCAATCGACTTCCGTTCCCCCATTTGCCGAAGGCCAATCTTTTACTAGGCCACCATTGTTTGATGGGAACAATTTCGGCTATTGGAAGCTACGTATGAAACAACTCATCATGGCTACAGATATGGACTCTTGAATTGTAATCCAAGACGGTGTAACCTTGCTTATTGATGAAAGAGCTTCCAAATGGACCGATGAGGAAGTAAAAACTATTAAGAGCAATGCTAAAGCTATGAACTCACTGTTTTGTGCTCTTACCGCTTCCGAATATGATAGAGTATCCTCTTGTTTAACTACAAAAGAAATATTGGATACATTAACATCTATCTATGAAGGAATTTCTCAAGTCCAAAGGACAAGGAGAAATATTTTGATTGGAGAGTTGGAAAGCTTTAAAATGCTAGAATTAGAAAATATTTCTGAAATGTTTGCTAGATTCTCTAAAATTACTAATGCTTTGAAAGGTCTTGGAAAAGCTATCTCCGAATCTGAACAGGTCATGAAGATCCTAAGAGCTCTACCAGAATCTTGGACTCCAAAGATTACTGCAATAGAAGAAGCGAAAGACCTAAACACATTGAAGCTAGAAGACCTTATTAGCTCATTAATGTCACATGAGCTAATCAAGAAAAAAAATGAAGATCACCACAAAGGAAAGAGAGTAATTGCACTAAAAGTCACCCATAACTCGGATGAGTCCACCTCCTCATCTCACAACGATGATGAAGACATTGCTCTACTTACACGCAAATTTTGAAAGTTTGTGAGAAAAGAAAAGAACTTCAAAGATTTCAAAGAGAGACCACGAAAAGAGAAGAAGAAGGAGATTACAAAGTGTTATAGATGCGGCGGTATGGGACATATGCAAGCTCAATGTCCTACACCGGAAGAAAGATCAATGTCCTACACCGAAAGAAAGATCAATGTCCTACACCGGAAGAAAGATCAAAGGATCATCAAGAAAGGAAGGAAAGATATGAAAGCCGAAAATTCCAAAGGCCTAAGGGAAGAGGAATGTACGTGAATGAAAAAACTTCATCAATAAGTAACTCCTCAACCGATGATTTTGAAGCAGCAAATTGTGCAAGAATTTGCTGCATGGCTCGAATTGAACATGAAGAAGCTTTGAACACAATGGAAGTTTTGGAAGAGCAAACCACCTCAACAAAATGCACAAGTAATGAAGAGGTAACTTCCAAATTTTGTCATTCTCAATCTACTTATTCTTCTATTCAAGAATGTCTCAAATGTGCTGAATTAGAGGAATTACAACATGCATATGATTCATTATATGAGGAAATTAAAAAAATAGGAAACAAGTTATCTTTAAAAAGACAACAATGCAAGTCCATCATTGTTGTAAATGGAAAACTAGCTGAAAGTACAACAAAACTGAAAGAAGAAAATGAACTACTATTGAAAGAAGTGGAAAAATTGAAAAAGGAGAATGAATCCTTAAATAAATCATTAACAAAGTTCTCTAATCTAGGAGAAAGTGTGAAGATGTTTCTAAACATGACCTCTCAAAACAATAAAAGAGGTCTTGGATACTCTACATTTGAGCAAGGAGAAAGTAGCAAATTAAGTGTATCAATACTTAGAAAAAATCAAACTAAAACTGTACCTATTTACAAACCCAAAGGGAAACATATTATTTGGACTAAAAGGCCAACTTTTGAACCACTACATATTTGGAGCCCTACTCCTAGATTACCAATGACTTGCAACTTTTGCAATAAGATGGGTCACAAAATTTATAAATGCAACTTTAAGAAACTATATGACCATGGTGCAAAATTAGTTTGGGTTCCAAGAAACACAAGATTTGGGCTTTCAAGAATAGAACAACAAAGATTAAATCAGTTTACTAACCCAAATGGACCCATAAAATGGGTACCAAAGAGATAAGATTGATTTGCTCAATTTTTAGGTATGTTTCGAGGCAAAAGCAAGCAACGTTTGGTTCATGGATAGTGGTTGCTCAAGGCATATGACTGGAGAAAGAAGTTTATTTCAAAAAACTCAAGCCTTGCAACGATGGAACTGTTGCCTTTGGAAACAGCGAGAAAGGTAAAATTAAAGTTAAAGGAAACATTTATAGTATTTCAAATGCATGTATGGAAGATGTATTATTTGTTGAAGGACTCAAGCACAATTTAATGAGTATTAGCCAATTATGTGACAAAGGATACAAGGTTGTGTTTGAATCATCTATATGCATTGTATTTGATGGAGAACATATGATGTTTAGTGGAAAAAAATAGAAATATATATTTGGTTTCACTTGATGAACTATATGGTCAATGTCTAATGGCCATTGACAATGATCCATGGGTTTGGCATAAGAGGCTTGGGCATATAAACATGACAAATATAAAGACCCTATGGAAGAAAAATTTTGTAGAAGGATTGCCAAAATTGAAATATGGCAAAAATAAAATTTGCAAGGCATGTCAATTGTCAAAACAACCTAAAATGTCATTCTCTACCAAAACGGAGATTTCCACCACTAGGCCACTTGAATTGCTACACATGGATCTATATGGGTCATCCGACATTTTAACCATTGGTGGAAAGAAGTATGTATTTGTAATAGTTGATGATTTTTCAAGATTCACATGGGTAATTCTCTTAGCTAGCAAAGATGAAGCCTTCTCTATGTTTGCAACTTTTGTAAACTTGGTGCAAAATGAAAAACAAAGTACTATTATGACCATTATAAGTGACCAAGGTGGTGAGTTTGAAAATAAATGATTCATAGAATTATGTAATGAAAAAGGAATTCACCACACATTTTCAGCACCAAGAACTCCACAACAAAATGGAGTGGTTGAAAGGAAAAATAGAACCATACAAGTGTGGCGCCCCGAACCGAGGTGCCTAGAAGCCTTACTCCGGGATCGTTTTGATTGGTAAACGTGACTCAGGATTGTTGCCCTGATCACATGGCAGGATTTTTTTTTCTTTCATCAATACATGGAAAATTCCCATCATTCATCCAATTTGAAATATATTTCACATAACACAGTTATGATAAAAAATTATTCCATAAACATTTTCATTGGAATAAAAATATTCCCTTTTCATCTCAAAATTATCATTGTTGACTTTACATAAAGTTTACATAAACATCATTTATATCAAAAACTACATAACACTTGGCATGCTGCCTTCATCATCATTTCCTGTCTGTTGTTGAAAAAGCATGGGTGAGTAATAATACTCAGTAAGCAAGCTATACATAAATTTTCAATCATTTTCATGCATTTCATAAAATGCAAATGCAATGCATACATAGCATTCATGACATTCCTTTGGATGCGACGCTAGCTAGGCACCCATCCCATACATGCTCCCATTTCAGGGAGATCGCCACCGGCCTGGGCCTATTAAGCGACTTGGCAATAGCGATGGGGACATCCGGTCCGCTTACTACCTCGACTAAGGCCTATTCCTCGTGCACATGCTCATTCTCATACACATGCCGGCATGATATTTGCAAATCATAAATAATTTCATAAAAAGCATTTAATAAATAATTTCACAAAACGAACTTCAGTTCATGTAAAGCAGTTATAGGTCTGGCCAACCTTAAATAAATTTCATAAATCAACTTGCAAACAATTTCAAGCATTTTGGAAATAATTTGCAAAACATATAACTTGCTTACCTTCTTAGGAGGTGTCTTCGACCTTCTCTTTTCCTTTTCCTATTCAAGGACAAAGGATATTTCATTTCCTGTATTTAAGCTGCTTCCCATGTATGCTTTATAATATTTGGGCATTATTTCTTTACATAGATATTTTTGTCCATAAATTCTTCAAAAATTCCATACTTATATTCAAATATTAATTTCCAAATTTTCTCCAAAATCACGCTGTTCATGGGTTACTGTTCATGGGTTTTAAAATTTGGGCATTGTTACTGTTCATGCTGCCTTTGGATGACACTTGGCATGCTGCCTTCATCATCATTTCCTGTCTGTTGTTGAAAAAGCATGGGTGAGTAATAATACTCAGTAAGCAAGCTATACATAAATTTTCAATCATTTTCATGCATTTCATAAAATGCAAATGCAATGCATACATAGCATTCATGACATTCCTTTGGATGCGACGCTAGCTAGGCACCCATCCCATACATGCTCCCATTTCAGGGAGATCGCCACCGGCCTGGGCCTATTAAGCGACTTGGCAATAGCGATGGGGACATCCGGTCCGCTTACTACCTCGACTAAGGCCTATTCCTCGTGCACATGCTCATTCTCATACACATGCCGGCATGATATTTGCAAATCATAAATAATTTCATAAAAAGCATTTAATAAATAATTTCACAAAACGAACTTCAGTTCATGTAAAGCAGTTATAGGTCTGGCCAACTTTAAATAAATTTCATAAATCAACTTGCAAACAATTTCAAGCATTTTGGAAATAATTTGCAAAACATATAACTTGCTTACCTTCTTAGGAGGTGTCTTCGACCTTCTCTTTTCCTTTTCCTATTCAAGGACAAAGGATATTTCATTTCCTGTATTTAAGCTGCTTCCCATGTATGCTTTATAATATTTGGGCATTATTTCTTTACATAGATATTTTTGTCCATAAATTCTTCAAAAATTCCATACTTATATTCAAATATTAATTTCCAAATTTTCTCCAAAATCACGCTGTTCATGGGTTACTGTTCATGGGTTTTAAAAATTGGGCATTGTTACTGTTCATGGGTTTTAAAAATTTTCTCCAATATTTGGGCATTGTTACTGTTCATGGGTTTTAAAAATTGATATTTTTTCCAAAAATAAAAAATACCATGACATACCTTATGCCTAGTATATCATTGGAAATTTTTTATATTTCGAATTTATCATCATTTACTTGGCCAAAAAAATTATTTTCTCCATATACTAAAAATCATCATAAATTCACTTAAGCATAATCCTTAATTCCAAAAATCATGAAATTAATATATCATTATTATAACATCATATTTATCATAATCATACATCCTAAATCATCATTTATAAATTTTGGAGCATTATTTTCACATATCATATGCTATTTTGCCGAATACCCTATATTCGCTCCAAATTTTTGATGTTTTAGCATAATTCCATTTAAACATTATATCTATACTTATTTTCTCATGCTTAGGCATTATCTAAGCATGTTTTTACCTTACTTAACATCCAAAAAAAATTTGGGTAGAAATCATTTACCCGAAGTGGAAATATGCCTCTTTTTCTCGCACTTTCTCTCTCTAACTTCTATTTTTCAAGGCTAAAACGTGTGGGGATGGGAAATGAAGTTGCTCAAGTGATTTTTGAGCTGGGATGGTTGTGAATTTCGTCCATGGCCTGCTCCTCTATTTATAGGGGTCCTTTTTTCATAAATTTGGAATTTACCCCCTATATTTGAGGTATTTATTTATAAATGGGTATTTGTTTTTAAATTTTGAAAAATGATTTGAGCCATGTGCTGCCCACCCTAGGCCTGATCCAGCAACCCTATTTTCTACCTATTTTTTTATTTTTTTATTTAATTAAATTTAAGCTAATTAAATCTAAACCCTTGATTTGTGATTTGGATGAATTTGGACCATTCATTTGGTCATGGTACTCCCCCTGCACGACCTGACATGTTGCTGCATTGCATTTAATTTTTTTAATTTTTATTTATTAATTTTAATTAAAGTCAAATACATAATTAATGAAAAAGTGAAGTTACTTTTTCACTTTGCATTTGACGTTTCATCTTGACCTTTGATTTGTAATTTTCATCACATCTTAGCCCATTCATCATGTCCATCATGAATTTTTAACCATCCATAAAAAAGTTCATCGAATTCCGACGCCCGGATTGCAATTTATGAATTTTTTTCTATTTTTCCACAAAAATCCAAACTTGGATTAAAATATCCAAAAGAATTGCTATTTTGTCTTGTAGTGATTAAATCTCTATTTTGTCTTTTTGTGATTAAGTTAATCCAAGTGATTAACTCTTAATCACGGGTCTTAGTCCTTGGTTACTATTCACGTACACTATTCACGTGCACTATTCACGGGGTTAAATTCCCAATCGCATTATTTCAATCTCCAATACACATATCCATCAATATAATTCATGAATTTTCATTTATTCATAAAATAATTACAAAATTACAAATGTCGAAATGACGCGTATACGGTCAAAATAACGCGTATACGGTCAGGGTTCTACAATTCTCCCCCCCTTACAATAGGTTTCGTCCCGAAACCTATCTTTCTTCGAATAATTGAGAGTACTTTCTTTCAACTTCTTCCCGTAACTCCCATGTGGCTTCGGATTCTGAATATCGATTCCATTGAACCTTTACATACTCAATTTCTCTGTTCCGAAGCTTCTTGATCTTGAAATCTAGTATCTTGATTGGCCTTTCCTCATAGTTCAAGTGTTCTTGTATTGGCAAATTTTCCGCTATCAACACATGGGTTGGATCGGAAACATATTTCCTGAGCATGGAGATGTGAAACACATTGTGGATGGCACTGATGGCCGGTGGCAGAGTTATTCTATAGGCTAGATTGCCTATCTTTTCCAAAACTTCAAAGGGCCCATCATATCTCGGGTTTAATTTTTCCCTCTTTCCAAACCGGGTGACTCCTTTGAATGGTGTTACCTTAACAAATACGTGATCCCCAACTTGGATATTTAAATCCCTTCTTTTGCAATCGGTGTAACTCTTTTGCCTACTCTGGGCTGTGAGTATACACTGGCGAATCACTTGAACTTTTTCCGCCATTCTCTTTGAGAGGTCTGGAGCCAATTTTCTTTCTCCCACTTCATCCCAGTTTAGAGGAGTTCTGCATTTTCGTCCATATAAAGCTTCAAATGGAGCCATTTGAATACTTGCTTGATAACTGTTGTTATAAGCAAATTCTGCCATAGCCAAATATTCATCCCATGATCCTCCAAATTCTACTGTGCACATCCTCAGCATATCTTCTACTATTTGATTTACCCTTTCTGTCTGCCCATCAGTTTGAGGATGAAATGCTGTGCTGAATTTCAGCTGCGTACCTAAGGTTTGATGTAAACTTTTCCAAAATCGAGATGTAAAACTGGAATCTCAATCGGAAACTATTGACTTAGGTACTCCATGCAGTCTCACTATCTCCTTATAATAAATTTTAGCCAGTCGCTCAGCAGTAAAATTTTTCTTGATAGCTAGGAAATGAGCTAATTTTGATAATCTATCTACTATGACCCATATAGCATCATTTCCATTATGGGTTCTTGGCAACCCTTCAATAAAATCCATAGTAATATCATCCCATTTCCATTCTGAAATTTCTAGCGACTGTAATTTTCCAGGGGTTCTTTGATGATCAGCCTTAACCCTTTGACATGTTAGGCACTTAGCCACATATTCAGCAATCTCTCTCTTCATATTATTCTACCAATATATCTTCTTAATGTCTTGATACATCTTGGTGCTACCTGGATGCATCGAAAATAGAGAGAAATGTGCTTCTTTCAATATCTATTTCTTTACTTCCTCTTGATTGGGTATACATAGGCGACCCTTATATCTGTACATCCCATGTTCATCTTGTATGTATTCACTGGGATTTTTCTTAATCATTTTCTTCACATAATTCTTGAAATCCCCATTTTCTTGTTGAGCTATTTTAATTTGCTCAAATAAATTTGACTGGATTTGTAATTGAGACAATCTAACTTGTACCCCAGGTGGGCTTACAATTAATTCTAATTGTCTCAATTCTTGTAATAGCCCTTCTTCCTTTGTGATGAGATGTGGTAAGCTAACATTTCTACTTAGCGCATCGGCTACTACATTGGCTTTGCCTGGATGATATAAAATGTCGAGGTCATAATCCTTGAGTAATTCGAGCCATCTTCTCTGCCTCATATTTAACTCTTTTTGAGTAAAAATGTACTTGAGGCTCTTATGATCAGTATAGACCTCACATTTAACTCCATATAAATAGTGTCTCCAAATTTTCAAGGCAAAGACTACTGCTGGCAATTCTAAATCATGGGTTGGATAGTTTACCTCATTTGGCTTGAGTTGCCGGGATGCGTATGATATAACTTTTTCATTTTGCATCAGTACACATCCTAATCCTTTCTTTGAGACATCACTATAGATCACAAACCCTTCCTTTTCCGTAGGTAGTGTTAGAATTGGAGCTTTTACCAGTCTTTTCTTTAATTCCTGGAAGCTATTCTCACATTCCTGTGTCCATTCATACTTAACTCCTTTCCTTGTCAGCTTTGTGAGCGGAGCTGACAATTGTGAGAATCCTTCCACAAATCTTCTGTAGTAGCCAGCTAGCCCTAGGAAACTTCTTATTTCCGTGATATTTGTTGGCTGTGGCCACTTTGTTATTGCCTCAATCTTTTGAGGATCTACTTGTATTCCCTTCTCGGATATAATGTGGCCGAGGAAGGCTACCTGTTTCAACCAAAACTCACATTTTTTGAATTTAGCATATAATTTCTCCCTTCGAAGAATTTCCAACACTATCCTTAAATGTTTCTCATGTTCTTCTTCTGTCTTTGAATAAATCAATATATCATCAATGAATACCACCACAAATTGATCCAAAAATTCTCGAAAAATTCTGTTCATCATATCCATAAACACAGCTGGGGCATTCGTTAGTCCAAATGGCATGACTAAGAATTCATAATGCCCATATCTTGTTCTGAATGTTGTTTTATGGATGTCCTTTGGACATATGCTCAACTGGTGGTAACCTGACTGTAAATCAATTTTTGAAAATGTAGAAGCTCCTTTTAATTGATCAAAAAGATCATTTATTCTTGGGAGTGGGTACTTATTTTTTACTGTTACTTTGTTCAATTCTCTGTAATCAATACAGAGTCTCAAACTCCCATCCTTTTTTCTTACAAACAACACTGGAGCTCCCCAAGGTGATGCACTGGGTCTAAT
This sequence comes from Annona cherimola, assembly GCA_030490835.1. Classification (NCBI taxonomy): domain Eukaryota; kingdom Viridiplantae; phylum Streptophyta; class Magnoliopsida; order Magnoliales; family Annonaceae; genus Annona; species Annona cherimola. The sequence goes on from CM059971.1 coordinate 45,447,359, forward strand.
AAACCCTTTATTCAATAAATCTTGAATCTGTACTTTCAACTCAGCCAACTCGGCTGGTGCCATCCTATATGGGGCTTTAGATATTGGAGCTGTTCCTGGAATAATTTCTATCTCCATATCCATCTCTCTTTCTGGTGGTAAATTACATAGCTCTTTTGGAAAAATATCTGAAAATTCCTTTACCACTGGGATTTGTTCCATAGGTACCCCATCTCTTATTGTGTTTATAGAGACCAGATAAGCTGTACATTGTTGGCGCATCAGCTGAGCTGCTTTCATAGCTGATACCATCCTTATTGTGTTTTCTGGCTGTCTTATTTTACTGATCTCTATTTCATCTTTTGGTGCTTCAAATTGCACCTTTTTATTTCTACAATCAATTGTTGCACCCCATTGACTTAGCCAATCCATCCCTAATATGACATCAAACTCTGTCATGGGTAATAGGATGAGATCAGCTTCCAATATTTTTGTTCCTATCCTGATAGGACATGCTTTGCAGATTTTATTTATACTTGTCAATCTATATACTGGGGATTCTACATGTATAGTACTACTAGTTTCCTCTACCCAAAGTGCGTGTGTGATTACGAATTGGTATGATATAAATGAATGCGTAGCTCCAGAATCAAATAAAGCTACTGCAGAATTTCCCAAAATGTAAATCATACCTATAATCACTTTTTCCTCCATCTCTTGTGACTCCGTTCGGGTGAGGGCTTGGACACGCACCGGGTTGGCAGCAGTACCGGGTCGATTAGTGATGGCGGGGACTTTTTGTTGGGCCGGCCTCCCTCGAGCTTGTGCTCCTTATGGCTTATTCGGACAATTGGGCGAAATGTGTCCGACTTGACCACAGTTGAAGCACTTTATTATCTTGGCTTCGTCGGTCCCGTAGTCCCGGGCCACATGACCTTTTTGGCCACATTTGTAGCATTTCCCCGTTCCCTGTAAACATTTGCCTGAGTGGCGCTTGTGGCAAGTTCTGCAAATCGGGGCGCTCTTTGTCTGGTCACCGATTTTCTTTTTTTCGGCGAATCCCCTTTTCCCTTTATTAGCCTCACCTTCCTTGGAGGTTGTAAAGAATTGTTTTTGAGCTTGCCTAAGCTCCTGAGTCCTCATAGACTCCATCTCCAATGCCCTAGCCCTATCAATGCTAGAGGCATAGTCCTTTATTAATAATGGGGCTAACCCCTCTCTTAGCTGGGGTCTCAATCCCCTCTGGAACCTTTGTGCCTTATTTCCCGGCACATTGGCGATCCATGGAACATATCTTACCAAGGCATTGAATTTTGTGGCATATTCTGTGACTGTCATCCTGCCTTGGTAAAGCTTTTCGAACTCTATCACCCTCTGGCTCTGTAAGCCTACAGGGAGATATTCTTTATTAAATTCCTCCAAAAACTCATGCCACGAAACTTGCTCTGGATGTGGCATAGTGACCATCAGCGTTTCCCACCATTCATAAGCGTCTTTTACCAGTAGGTGGGTAGTGCACAATACTTTCTGCTGATCATTGCAAGGTGATATCCTGAATAATTTCTTAATCTCTGCGATCCACTGTTCAGCAATGAGGGGGTCTGGTTCCCCTGCAAACTTAGGCGGACGCTGGGCAAGAAAGGCATTGATAGCCTTTCTGTCGGCCTCAAGGAGACTATCCTCCACTCCCCTTGATGTGCCAGGATTGGGCGAGGGCCCTGGTCTTTTCCCGTCTCCTCCTGATGGTGGGGCCCGTTGGTTCCTCATTTCTTGTAACAACGCAGCAGTTTGGGCTGTCCATTGCTGCATAGCTTTTTCGATAGCCGCAGCAATTCTTTCTTCCATATTGACCTCTGCTTGAGGTTTAGGGCTTTCCTCTCGCCGTGGGCGGGTCCTAGAGGATTGCTCCTCGGATTCAGCACTATAAGTTCTTTTACCGGCTTCGCCCCTTGTTTGATCAACTGATTCTTCCATCGGGGCCTTTCCTTTGTTGGCTCTCGCTCTAGCTTTGGTGAGCAGCATTTTTAACTTCATGAAACATTTATTAGTATAACATCAATATTCATCAATAATAAATAAATCAATCATAATTTCATGTATTCTAGTTTAGTCATTTCTTTCCTTTTTTGCCTATTTACCAATCCATGCTCTGATACCAATTTCTGTGGTATCAAACTTATCCTTTCAACATCATTTATTTTCTCCTTCTCCCGCCTATTTACCAATCCTTGCTCTGATACCAACTTCTGTGGCGCCCCGAACCGAGGTGCCTAGAAGCCTTACTCCGGGATCATTTTGATTGGTAAACGTGACTCAGAATTGTTGCCCTGATCACATGGCAGGATTTTTTTTTCTTTCATCAATACATGGAAAATTCCCATCATTCATCCAATTTGAAATATATTTCACATAACACAGTTATGATCAAAAACTATTCCATAAACATTTTCATTGGAATAAAAATATTCCCTTTTCATCTCAAAATTATCATTGTTGACTTTACATAAAGTTTACATAAACATCATTTATATCAAAAACTACATAACACTTGGCATGCTGCCTTCATCATCATTTCCTATCTGTTGTTGAAAAAGCATGGGTGAGTAATAATACTCAGTAAGCAAGCTATACATAAATTTTCAATCATTTTCATGCATTTCATAAAATGCAAATGCAATGCATACATAGCATTCATGACATTCCTTTGGATGCGACGCTAGCTAGGCGCCCATCCCATACATGCTCCCATTTCAGGGAGGTCGCCGCCGGCCTGGGCCTATTAAGCGACTTGGCAATAGTGAGGGTGTGGAACCCTGACCGTATACGAGTTGTTTCGACTGTATACGCGTCATTTCGACATTTGTAATTTTGTAATTATTTTATGAATAAATGAAAATTCATGAATTATATTGATGGATATGTGTATTGGAGATTGAAATAATGCAATTAGGAATTTAACCCCGTGAATAGTGCACGTGAATAGTAACCAAGGACTAAGACCCGTGATTAAGAGTTAATCACTTGGATTAACTTAATCACAAAAAGACAAAATAGATATTTAATCACTACAAGACAAAATAGAAATTCTTTTGGATATTTTAATCCAAGTTTGGATTTTTGTGGAAAAATAGAAAGAAATTCATAAATTGCAATCCGGGCGTCGGAATTCGATGAAATTTTTTATGGATGGTTAAAAATTCATGATGGACATGATGAATGGGCTAAGATGTGATGAAAATCACAAATCAATGGTCAAGATGAAACGTCAAATGCAAAGTGAAAAAGTAACTTCACTTTTTCATTAATTATGTATTTGACTTTAATTAAAATTAATAATTAAAAATTAAAAAAATTAAATGCAATGCAGCAACATGTCAGGTCGTGCAGGGGGGTACCATGACCAAATCAATGGTCCAAATTCATCCAAATCACAAATCAAGGGTTTAGATTTAATTAGCTTAAAATTAATTAAATAAAAAAATAAAAAAAAAGGAAAAATAGGCCTGAAAAATAGGGCAGCTGGAGCAGGATAGGGAGGCTGCACAAGGCTCTAAGCACCTTTAGGAAATTAGAAAAAAACACCTTTGCAATTTTACACCCTAAGCTAGAGGGGGTAAATTGCAAATTCATGAAAAATGGACCCCTATAAATAGAGGAGCTGGCCATGGACGAAATTCACAACCATCCCAGCTCAAAAATCACTTGAGCAACTTCATTTCCCATCCTCACACGTTTTAGCCTTAAGGAAAGAGGAGAATCGAAGGTTGGAGTGAGAAAAGGCGAGTTGAAGAGGCATAACTTCGCTTGAGGTAAGTGGATTCCCCTCAAACTTGTTTTGAATGTTAGATGAAGTAAAACCATGCTTAGATAATGCCCAAGCATGAGAAAATAAGTATAGATATAATGTTTAAATGGAATTATGCCAAAACATCAAAAATTTGGAGCGAATATAGGGTATTCGGAAAAATAGCATATGATATGTGAAAATAATGCTCCAAAATTGATAAGTGATGATTTGGGATGTATGATTATGATAAATATGATGTTGGAATAATGATATATTAATTTCATGATTTTTGGAATTAAGGATTATGCTTAAATGAATTTATGATGATTTTTAGTATATGGAGAAAATGATTTTTTTGGCCAAGTAAATGATGATAAATTTAAAATATAAGAAATTTCCAATGATATACTAGGCATAAGGTATGTCATGGTATTTTTTATTTTTGAAAAAAATATCAATTTTTAAAACCCATGAACAGTAACCACGTCGCTGTGAACAGTAACCACTGATGAACAGTGTTTTTTGCTACAGTGAATTTTTGCAAGTATAAATCAAATCTGCAAAGCACGTCCTATCAGGATAGGAACAAAAATATTGGAAGCTGATCTCATCCTATTACCCATGACAGAGTTTGATGTCATATTAGGGATGGATTGGCTAAGTCAATGGGGTGCAACAATTGATTGTAGAAATAAAAAGGTGCAATTTGAAGCACCAAAAGATGAAATAGAGATCAGTAAAATAAGACAGCCAGAAAACACAATAAGGATGGTATCAGCTATGAAAGCAGCTCAGCTGATGCGCCAACAATGTACAACTTATCTGGTCTCTATAAACACAATAAGAGATGGGGTACCTATGGAACAAATCCCAGTGGTAAAGGAATTTTCAGATATTTTTCCAAAAGAGCTATGTAATTTACCACCAGAAAGAGAGATGGATATGGAGATAGAAATTATTCCAGGAACAGCTCCAATATCTAAAGCCCCATATAGGATGGCACCAGCCGAGTTGGCTGAGTTGAAAGTACAGATTCAAGATTTATTGAATAAAGGGTTTATTAGACCCAGTGCATCACCTTGGGGAGCTCCAGTGTTGTTTGTAAGAAAAAAGGATGGGAGTTTGAGACTCTGTATTGATTACAGAGAATTGAACAAAGTAACAGTAAAAAATAAGTACCCACTCCCAAGAATAGATGATCTTTTTTATCAGTTAAAAGGAGCTTCTACATTTTCAAAAATTGATTTACAGTCAGGTTACCACCAGTTGAGGATATGTCCAAAGGACATCCATAAAACAACATTCAGAACAAGATATGGGCATTATGAATTCTTAGTCATGCCATTTGGACTAACGAATGCCCCAGCTGTGTTTATGGATATGATGAACAGAATTTTTCGAGAATTTTTGGATCAATTTGTGGTGGTATTCATTGATGATATATTGATTTATTCAAAGACAGAAGAAGAACATGAGAAACATTTAAGGATAGTGTTGGAAATTCTTCGAAGGGAGAAATTATATGCTAAATTCAAAAAATGTGAGTTTTGGTTGAAACAGGTAGCCTTCCTCGGCCACATTATATCCGAGAAGGGAATACAAGTAGATCCTCAAAAGATTGAGGCAATAACAAAGTGGCCACAGCCAACAAATATCACGGAAATAAGAAGTTTCCCAAATCAATGGTCCAAATTCATCCAAATCACAAATCAAGGGTTTAGATTTAATTAGCTTAAAATTAATTAAATAAAAAAATAAAAAAAATAGGAAAAATAGGCCTGAAAAATAGGGCAGCTGGAGCAGGATAGGGAGGCTGCACAAGGCTCTAAGAAACTTTAGGAAATTAGAAAAAAACACCTTTGCAATTTTACACCCTAAGCTAGAGGGGGTAAATTGCAAATTCATGAAAAATGGACCCCTATAAATAGAGGAGCAGGCCATGGACGAAATTCACAACCATCCCAGCTCAAAAATCACTTGAGAAACTTCATTTCCCATCCTCACACGTTTTAGCCTTAAGGAAAGAGGAGAATCGAAGGTTGGAGTGAGAAAAGGCGAGTTGAAGAGGCATAACTTCGCTTGAGGTAAGTGGATTCCCCTCAAACTTGTTTTGAATGTTAGATGAAGTAAAACCATGCTTAGATAATGCCCAAGCATGAGAAAATAAGTATAGATATAATGTTTAAATGGAATTATGCCAAAACATCAAAAATTTGGAGCGAATATAGGGTATTCGGCAAAATAGCATATGATATGTGAAAATAATGCTCCAAAATTGATAAGTGATGATTTGGGATGTATGATTATGATAAATATGATGTTGGAATAATGATATATTAATTTCATGATTTTTGGAATTAAGGATTATGCTTAAATGAATTTATGATGATTTTTAGTATATGGAGAAAATGATTTTTTTGGCCAAGTAAATGATGATAAATTTAAAATATAAGAAATTTCCAATGATATACTAGGCATAAGGTATGTCATGGTATTTTTTATTATTGAAAAAAATATCAATTTTTAAAACCCATGAACAGTAACCACGTCGCTGTGAACAGTAACCACGAATGAACAGTAACCACGAATGAACAGTGTTTTTTTGCTACAGTGAATTTTTGCTACAGTGAACAGCGTGATTTTGGAGAAAATTTGGAAATTAATATTTGAATATAAGTATGGAATTTTTGAAGAATTTATGGACAAAAATATCTATGTAAAGAAATAATGCCCAAATATTATAAAGCATACATGGGAAGCAGCTTAAATAAAGGAAATGAAATATCCTTTGTCCTTAAATAGGAAAAGGAAAAGAGAAGGTCGAAGACACCTCCTAAGAAGGTAAGCAAGTTATATGTTTTGCAAATTATTTCCAAAATGCTTGAAATTGTTTGCAAGTTGCTTTATGAAATTTATTTAAGGTTGGCCATACCTATAACTGTTTTACATGAACTGAAGTTCGTTTTGTGAAATTATTTATTAAATGCTTTTTATGAAATTGTTTATGATTTGCAAATATCATGCCGGCATGTGTATGAGAATGAGCATGTGCACGAGGAATAGGCCTTAGTCGAGGTAGTAAGTGGACCGGATGTCCCCCTCGCTATTGCCAAGTCGCTTAATAGGCCCAGGCCGGCGGCGACCTCCCTGAGATGGGAGCATGTATTGGATGGGCGCCTAGCTAGCGTCGCATCCAAAGGAATGTCATGAATGCTATGTTGGTCCCGAGTTAATGACAAAACCCAAGAGGGGAGGGGTGAATTGGGTATTAAAAAAAATTTATAACTTAAACAGAAACTTAACCCCGGATTAATCCAGTCCCCTTAATGAAGAATCGAAATGGAAAGCAATATAATGTAGAGAGCAGATAAATAAATCAAACACACAAGATTTTTATAGTGGTTCGGGCAACCTCCCTACTCCACTCTTCCAAGCTCACACTCCTTGTGACTTGGGTTCCACTATTGTATTCTCTCAATACAATTAGAGCCACTGCTCTCTTCTAGATTCTAGCTCTAGGGGGCATATAACACACTGCTCAAGTAGGTGATGAGTCTCACTCCAATCACACACTACTTAGCATACACTTGATCCTAGTTCCTCAAACTAGATCAAGTTCAATCACAAATAAATGAAACAACAAAGAAATCTACACTTTACAGATGTGTAGCAACAATTAGGCGCAGAGAAGAACTTGAAGAGTTGGCTTTGAAGATTCTGAAATGAAGCTCTTGCAGTTTGAAGTAGAGTTCTTCTTCTTTGAGTGGCTTGATCTCTTTTGAGCTCTTGAATGTAGTAGTTAAGCACACTTAATGATTCTCAGCTACTTCCCTCGTCCACCATGAATGCTATTTATAATTTTGGAGGGAATCCGAACGTTAGGGGGTAGGTGGCGCGCATTTAATGCGCCAACGTTCGAATAAATTCCGACCGTTGCGACCCAAGTCGCATGTGGAGTCGACTTCGGATGCGACTTCACCCAAGTCGCAGATGGAGTCGACTTCGGGTGCGACTTCGCTTCACCGTCGCAACTTCAAGTTTCAGTCAGGGTCGACTTGGTCATCAACTTGACCCAAGTCGCAGGTGAAGTCGACTTCGAGTGCGACTTCACCTTGTCAGGTTCCAAGTCTAAGTCTTGAGTCGACTTTGGCTTCCGACTTCAACTCAAGTCGATCATGGAGTCGACTTGGGTTGCGACTTGACTTGGTCTTTGCAAAATACGCTTTGTTCTTCATTTGATCTTCCTCTATCTTGCTTGGCTTGTTTCCTTGATGATTCTGAGTTTTGAATCATGCGCCTTGCTTTGCATTTGACTCAGTTGGTCTTTAAGACTTGATAGACTTGATTTGATCTTGAATATGCATTCCAGCTTATCTTCTGAAAAATCGCCTCTGTCCAATCGAAGTCGATGTCGGAGTCGACTTCTGCTGCGACTTCACCTCAAGTCGCACGTGGAGTCGACTTGGGGTGCGACTTCGGCACTTCGTGTTCTGAGCTTCAACTCTGGACAATTTTTGTCATCTGAAGTCGATGTCGAGGTCAACTTCGTTTGCGAATTGGATACCCAAGTCTCAAGTGGAGTCGACTTGGCCTGCGACTTCACTTGCTCTTCTCCCGTTTTCAACTCTGGACAGTTTTTCATGTTTGAAGTCGATAGCGAGGTCGACTTCGTTTGCGACTTGGCTTCTCAAGTCGCATGTGGAGTCGACTTGGGATGCGACTTCACCTGTAAGTTGGTTTTGCCTTTGAGGTTCTTTCTCAAGTTGATAGTTAAGTCGACTTTGGGATCGACTTCACTCTAAGTCGAAGTCCAAGTCGACTTGGGGATCGACTTGGCTACTTAAGTTCCTTAAAACAAGTGGCAAATTCATTAGTCCTTTAAATATACTCAAGTTAGTTATTGTTAATCATCAAAACTTAATCTTTGGTCAATTTTACTTTGTTTTGAAGTATTGTTTCCAACAATCTCCCCCTTTTTGATGATTGACAAAACTAAATTGAGCTTATACCTTTCAAGATGGATGCGTTTAAGTATTCTTCGAAAACAGAGTATAAGCAATCATTCCATAACTTTCAAAACAGATTTTTAGCAATCATTCAATCCATATAAGCACATTTCAAACATAAGCAAGTTTCATATCATTCATGTTTTCAATTTACTATGTAAAGCAAAAGAAATGAAACTCCTAAATACAAACTATCCAAAAAAAATTCTACTCAATTGCTATTCTATCTCCCCCTTTTTGTCAATCTTTCAAAAATGATTCAATTACTAAGGACTTGGTCAATTGAAATTGGGAAATGGGATAGACAGACTGAGTTTGTTTGATGGGACGGACATGAGCTGATGAGTAGAAGGAGGAAACGGGTGCGGGAGAAGGCTCGCGATGAACTGAACCCGATTCGAAGGGATCAAGTTCAGGCATGGGTTGCTTCTTGTGACGGCCTGAGGCGAGATGATATCGGATGGTACGCAATTCCCGATCGATTCGATCCTGTCGGGAATGCATATTATTGATTGCCGCCAACACTTCGGTCACAAGACTCGTCATCCGGTCTTCTTGGTGACCCAATTCTTCACGGACGGCAACGATTTCAACTCTCAGATCTTTTAGAGTGACCTCCTCAGATGAGGTTGGAGGTATCCGTTCACGTGCAGCAGATCCTTGTGGAGAATAGGATCCGTGCGATATGGGAGATGCTGGCTCCTCTTGAGCAGGTGGTGCCGCGGGAGGTTGCTCCCCCTCAGTCTGTGCTCGTTCTTCTTCCGGAGCTTCAGCCCTTAGTTGAAGCACGTTGATCTTCATCCGTTGAATGAGTGCTTTGTTGATGGCATTGGTGGATTTCAGTACTTCGAAGGGCTCGCCTTCAATATCCACTTCAAAGTGTTCAAGGATCTTTGTGATCCAGGTGCCATATGGTAGGACTCCCCGCGGATTGTCCTTTCTGGAGGCCAATGCTTCAAGAAATAGTCTTGGTAAGCTAACCTTGACTCTATTTGCCACCTTCCAGAGTATCCCGGCTTCTTGTGGGTTTAACTGATTTCTTCCACCGCCCTTTGGGTAGATGCAGTGGGCAATGAGAAGTCTGAGTACGCGAAGCCTAGGGGAGAGATCCATGTAATGAAGAAATTTGATTCCTGGGTGATATTTATTGCTTCGGGTGAGCTGATTATACATTTGATCCAGCGTAAGATCTTCAGGAAGTGGCTCATCTATGTGGGGAACTTCAAGTATCTGACCAATATTTACCAAGGCCGTTGCCAAACTTGAAGTTATTCCTCTTCCAAAGAACATATCCACTCCTTTGACAAAGCTTCCATAGTACTCTTCATCCCACAGATAGTAAAAGATTCTGGTAAGATCTGGATAGACTTTTTCATCTTCTTTTAGGAGCTTCGTCCATCCTTGGAAATCCAATAGATCTTCTATGTCGGATCCATAATCTTTTAAGAACTTGAAATCAATAATCTTGGGAATGAATACCTTACGCTCATAGAAATGTTTGTAAAACCTGCTATGCTGGAGTTCGGTTTTGAAGTATGTTGTTGGCATTTTCAACACTTGAGCTTTAGCAGCTGTGTTGCCTCTTCGACGTGCCCCAGATTGAGTACTTTGTGAGGTTTGGGCTTGTTCCTCACGACCTGCTGTGTTTGACGGGGTTCCCGTTTGAAAACGCACTCGGCGGCCTGTGGAAGTAGATGGTTCTTCCCGGGCTCGCTTTGAGGAAGTGCGCTGTCTTTTTGGCACTTCGTCGTTGGTATGGGACGTAGATTGTCAGGGAACTGGTTTGAGGGATGGTTTTGAGACGGCTAGCTTAGGAGGTCTAGGTTTTGGAGCCATTGAGTTTGGTTTTGGGAGTTTGGGAGTTCGAAATGGAAGAAGGAGCTGGAACAAAGACTTTGCCGGAAACAGGGAAAAGAGAGAGAGAGAGAGAGAGAGAGAGAGAGAGAGAATACTGAGAGAGAGAGAGAAAGAAACAGAGGGAGAGAGAGAGAAAAACGGAGGGAGAGAAGGAAAGTCGCCGGAGAGGAAGAAAGAAAAGAAATAGAGAGGCCTGAGGGAAATGAGGAAGGAAGGAAGGAGAAGAGAAGAAAAAGAGGAAAGAGGGGGAATCCGGACGGTCGCGCGCGGAGTCGACTTGCCCTAGGCGAAGTCGACTTCGGTCCCTCGGAGTCGATTTCGCCCTAGTGCGAGTCGACTTCGACTCTGTGGAGTCGACTTGGCTATAGAAGCAGAGTCGACTTCACTTTCCCAAGTCGACTTGGCGGAGTCGACTTGGCTCCCATGGAGTCGACTTGACTCATCGACTTGACCTTTTCAGATTTTAGTTTCTTATTTGATATTTCCTAATTTAGCTCTATCATCCCCATATCATTTCTAATTTTATAAAATGATTCTTTGGCTAATGGTTTGGTAAGGATATCAGCAATTTGGTTTTCTATTTTCACATATTCTAAACATACATCATGATTTTTAACATGTTCACGAATAAAATGGTGTCTCACATCAATATGCTTGGTTCTTGAATGCAGTACAGGATTTTTAGTCAAATAAATTGCACTTGTATTATCACATCTAATAGGAATATCAACATAATTAATACCATAATCTTTCAATTGTTGTTTCATCCAAAGTAATTGGGCACAACAACTACCGGCAGCTATGTATTCGGCTTCCGCGGTAGATAGAGCAACACTTGTTTGTTTTCTTGAATACCATGAAACTAACATATGTCCAAGAAACTGACAAGTTCCACCGGTACTTTTTCTATCTACCTTATATCCGGCAAAATCTGCATCCGAATAGCCGATTAGATCAAAGGTTGACCCCTTTGGATACCATAGTCCAAGATTGGTAGTTTTTATCAAATATTTAAAAATTCTTTTTACAGCAAGGAGATGTGATTCTTTTAGGCATGTTTGAAATCTAGAGCACATACAAACACTGAATAGAATATCGGGTCTAGAAGCAGTTAAATATAACAAGGATCCTATCATGCTTCTATAAAGCTTTTGATCGATACTTTTACCGTTTTCGTCCGTGTCGATCTTGATTGTAGAGCTCATTGGAGTGTTTGCCCCTTTGCTATTCTGCAATCCAAATTTCTTGAGCATTTCCTTGACGTACTTGGACTGGTTCAAGAATATCCCTTCACTTTGTTGCTTAATTTGCAATCCAAGGAAGAAATTTAATTCTCCCATCATGCTCATTTCTAATTCGCTCTGCATAATCTTAGAAAATTCTTGACGAAGATTTTCATTAGTAGCACCGAAAATTATGTCATCTACATAAATCTGTACAATTAAAATATCTTTGTTTTTGTATTTGATGAACAAAGTAGTATCTACTTTCCCTCTTAGAAACTCATGATCAATCAAAAATTTGTTCAACCTTTTATACCAAGCTCTTGGAGCTTGCTTTAATCCATATAGTGCTTTGGTCAATTTATAAACATACTTTGATTGATTCATTTCTTCAAAACCAGGGGGTTGTTCAACATATACTTCTTCATTCAAATAGCCATTCAAAAATGCGCTTTTTACATCCATTTGGAACAATTTGAAATTCATATAAGAAGCGAATGCTAGTAGAATACGTATGGCTTCTAATCTAGCCACGGGTGCATATGATTCTTCAAAATCGATTCCTTCTTCTTGAGAATACCCTTTGGCTACTAATCTGGCCTTGTTTCTAATTACAAGTCCGCTTTCGTCTAATTTGTTCCTAAATACCCATTTGGTACCAATGATAGTGTGATTATTTGGTCTAGGAACTAAGTGTCATACATTGTTCTTTTCGAATTGGTTTAGCTCTTCTTGCATTGCAATAACCTATTTTTCATCATTGAGAGCTTGTTCAATGGTATTTGGTTCAATTTTAGATACAAAGGCATATTGACCATAAACGTTTTGTTTTGATCTTCTAGTTGTCACTCCTTCATATACATTTCCAATAACTTGCTCAATTGGATGGGCATTTTTGAACTTTAAATCAGTTGGAGGTTTATAAGAATCATTACCTTCACTTACCTCTTCCTCCATGAGATTTTCTAGCTTGAGCTCGAGTTCCTTTGGTTGTTCTTTGCCTTTTGTCTCATCTGCATCACTTAGTTCATCCTTCTTTCTCGGAGTTTGGTTAATTTCATCAAATACAACGTGTATGGATTCTTCAACAACTTGGTTTCGTTTATTGAAAACTCTATATGCTTTGCTATTTGATGAATATCCAAGAAATATAGCCTCATCACTTTTAGCATCTAACTTTCCCAAGTTAGTTTTTTCATTGTTCAAAACATAACATGTACATCCAAAAGCATGAAAATAAGAAATATTTGGTTTTCTTCCTTTCCATAGTTCATATGGGGTCTTTTACAAGATTGCTCGAATGGTGACACGATTCAATACATGACAAGCTGTACTTACAGCTTCACCCCAAAATTTCTTGGATAGATTGCTCTCATTTAGCATAGTTCTAGCCATCTCTTGTATAGTTCTATTTTTCCTTTCTACTACTCCATTTTGTTGTGGAGTTCTTGGTGCAGAAAATGTGTGGTGAATTCCTTTTTCATTGCAAAATTCCATGAATCATTTGTTTTCGAATTTGCCACCATGGTCGCTTCTTATGGTCACAATAGTACTTTGTTTTTCATTTTGCACAAAATTTACAAAAGTTGCAAACATAGAGAAGGCTTCATCTTTACTAGCTAAGAGAATTATCCATGTGAATCTTGAAAAATCATCAACTATGACAAATACATATTTCTTTCCACCAATGGTTAGAATGTCGGATGGCCCGTATAGATCCATGTGTAGCAATTCAAGTGGCTTGGTGGTGGAAATTTTCTTTTTGGTAGAGAAAGGCATCTTGGGTTGTTTTGATAATTGACATGCCTTACAAATCTTGTCCTTGTCATATTTCAATCTTGGTAATCCTTCTACCAAGCTCTTTTTCCATAGGGTTTTTATGTTTCCCATGTTTATATGTCCAAGCCTTTTATGCCAAACCCATGGATCATTATCAATGGCCATTAGACATTGACCATTCAATTCATCAAGTGAAACCAAATATACATTTCCATGTCTTTTACCACTAAACATGATATGCTCTCCATCAAATACATTACATATAGATGATTCAAACACAACTTTGTATCCTTTATCACATAATTGGCTAATGCTCATTAAATTGTGTTTGAGTCCTTCAACAAACAAAACATCTTCCATGCATGCATTTGAAATACTATGTATATTTCCTTTACCTTTAATTTTACCTTTTTCATTATTGCCAAAGGTAACCATTCCATCATTACAAGGCTTAAGTTTGTGAAACAAACTTCTTTCACCGGTCATATGCCTTGAGCAACCGCTATCCATGAACCATTCATTATTTGCCTTTGCCTTAAAACATGTCTGAAAAAAATAAGCAAGTAAATCTTATCTCCTTGGTACCCATTTTATGGGTCCGTTTGGGTTAGTAATATATATTAATCTTTGTTATTCTAACTTGGAAAGCCCAAATCTTGTGTTCCTTGGAACCCAAACTAATTTTGCACCACGGTCATATAATTTCTTGAAATTACATTTGTAAGTCTTATGACCCAATTTATTGCAGAAATTACAAGCCATAGGTAATCTTGGAGTAGGCCTCCAAGTATGCAATGGTTCAATAGTTGGTCTTCTAATCCACTTAAAATTTTTCTTTTGTGGCTTGTATATAGATGCAGTTTTAGTTTGATATTTCTCAAGTATTTGCACATTTGTTTTGCTACTTCCTCCTTGCTCAAATGTATGATATCCAAGACCTCTTTTATGTGTTTGGGAGGTCATATTCAGAAACATTCTAACATTTTCTCCTGGATTAGAGAACTTAGCTAATGATTCATTTAATGATTCGTTCTCCTTTTTCAGCATATCATTTTCTTCTTTTATTTTGTCTAATTTCTCTGCAAGTTTACCATTTACAATTATTACTGCATCACATTGTTTCTTCTTAATTGTAAACTTGCTTCCTAATTTCTTCATTTCTTCATACAATGAATCATATGCAGTTTGAAGTTCTTCTAATTCAGTACATTTGAGGCAATCTTGAAAAGAAGAATAACTTGACTTAGAATGGGAGAGTTTGGAACTTACTTCTTCATTACTTGTGCATTTTGTTGAGGTAGTTTGTTCTTCTTGCTCGATTTGTGTCATGCAACAGATTCTTGCACATTCTTCTACTTCGATTTCATCGGTTGAGGAGTTACTTGTTGTAGATTCCTCGTCATTCACGTACATGCCTCTTCCTTTGTATCTTTGGAATCTCTTATTGTCCCCTCGATCTTTTCTTTGTTCTTTTACTTTGCTTTCTTCGGGAGTTGGACATTGAGCTTGCATATGTCCCGAACCGCCGCATCGATAGCATTTGGTTGATTCTTTCTTCTTTTCTCTGGGAGTTTTATCCTTGAAGCTTCTAAAATTTTTGCCTTTCCTCACAAATTTTCTGAAACATTTTGTGAGTAGGGCGATTTCATCGTCGTTTTGAGAAGAAGAGGAGTCATCTGTGTCTTGCGCAGCTTTCAAAGCAATTGCTCTTTTGCCCCTGTGTTGATCTTCATTTCTTCTCTTGATTAGCTCATGTGACATGAGTGAGCTAATTAAGTCTTCAAGCTTTAGAGTGTTAAGGTCCTTGGCTTCTTCTATTGCAGTGATCTTTGGAGTCCATGATTCGGGTAGAGCTCTTAAGATCTTCATGACCTGCTCAGATTCAGATATAGCCTTTCCAAGACCTTTTAGAGCATTAGTAATTTTAGAGAATCTAGCAAACATTTCAGAGATGTTTTCTCTTTCTAGCATTCTAAAGTTTTCCAGTTCTCCAATCAAAATATTTCTTCTCGTCCCTTGGACTTGAGAAGTTCCTTCATAGATAGAGGTTAGCATATCCCATATTTCTTTGGCGGTTAAGCAAGAGGATACCCTATCATATTCAGAAGCAGTAAGAGCACAAAATAAAGAGTTCATAGCTTTGGCATTGCTCTTAACAATTCTTACTTCCTCATCGGTCCATTTGGAAGCTCTTTCATCGGTAGGCAAGGTTACTCCATCTTGGATAGCAATCCAGGAATCCATGTCGGTAGCCATGATGAGTTGCTTCATACGAAGCTTCCAATATCCAAAATTGCTCCCATCAAACAACGGTGGCCTTGTAAAGGATTGACCTTCAGCAAATGCGGGAACGGAAGTAGATTGGGATGCCATATTAATAAGATCTCTTTGGTAAACTCAAAGAACCGCTCTGATACCACTTGTTGGTCCCGAGTTAATGGCAAAACCCAAGAGGGGAGGGGTGAATTGGGTATTAAAAAAAATTTATAACTTAAACAGAAACTTAACCCCGGATTAATCCAGTCCCCTTAATGAAGAATCGAAATGGAAAGCAATATAATGTAGAGAGCAGATAAATAAATCAAACACACAAGATTTTTATAGTGGTTCGGGCAACCTCCCTACTCCACTCTTCCAAGCTCACACTCCTTGTGACTTGGGTTCCACTATTGTATTCTCTCAATACAATTAGAGCCACTGCTCTCTTCTAGATTCTAGCTCTAGGGGGCATATAACACACTGCTCAAGTAGGTGATGAGTCTCACTCCAATCACACACTACTTAGCATACACTTGATCCTAGTTCCTCAAACTAGATCAAGTTCAATCACAAATAAATGAAACAACAAAGAAATCTACACTTTACAGATGTGTAGCAACAATTAGGCGCAGAGAAGAACTTGAAGAGTTGGCTTTGAAGATTCTGAAATGAAGCTCTTGCAGTTTGAAGTAGAGTTCTTCTTCTTTGAGTGGCTTGATCTCTTTTGAGCTCTTGAATGTAGTAGTTAAGCACACTTAATGATTCTCAGCTACTTCCCTCGTCCACCATGAATGCTATTTATAATTTTGGAGGGAATCCGAACGTTAGGGGGTAGGTGGCGCGCATTTAATGCGCCAACGTTCGAATAAATTCCGACCGTTGCGACCCAAGTCGCATGTGGAGTCGACTTCGGATGCGACTTCACCCAAGTCGCAGATGGAGTCGACTTCGGGTGCGACTTCGCTTCACCGTCGCAACTTCAAGTTTCAGTCAGGGTCGACTTGGTCATCAACTTGACCCAAGTCGCAGGTGAAGTCGACTTCGAGTGCGACTTCACCTTGTCAGGTTCCAAGTCTAAGTCTTGAGTCGACTTTGGCTTCCGACTTCAACTCAAGTCGATCATGGAGTCGACTTGGGTTGCGACTTGACTTGGTCTTTGCAAAATACGCTTTGTTCTTCATTTGATCTTCCTCTATCTTGCTTGGCTTGTTTCCTTGATGATTCTGAGTTTTGAATCATGCGCCTTGCTTTGCATTTGACTCAGTTGGTCTTTAAGACTTGATAGACTTGATTTGATCTTGAATATGCATTCCAGCTTATCTTCTGAAAAATCGCCTCTGTCCAATCGAAGTCGATGTCGGAGTCGACTTCTGCTGCGACTTCACCTCAAGTCGCACGTGGAGTCGACTTGGGGTGCGACTTCGGCACTTCGTGTTCTGAGCTTCAACTTTGGACAATTTTTGTCATCTGAAGTCGATGTCGAGGTCAACTTCGTTTGCGACTTGGATACCCAAGTCTCAAGTGGAGTCGACTTGGCCTGCGACTTCACTTGCTCTTCTCTCGTTTTCAACTCTGGACAGTTTTTCATGTTTGAAGTCGATAGCGAGGTCGACTTCGTTTGCGACTTGGCTTCTCAAGTCGCATGTGGAGTCGACTTGGGATGCGACTTCACCTGTAAGTTGGTTTTGCCTTTGAGGTTCCTTCTCAAGTTGATAGTTAAGTCGACTTTGGGATCGACTTCACTCTAAGTCGAAGTCCAAGTCGACTTGGGGATCGACTTGGCTACTTAAGTTCCTTAAAACAAGTGGCAAATTCATTAGTCCTTTAAATGTACTCAAGTTAGTTATTGTTAATCATCAAAACTTAAGCTTTGGTCAATTTTACTTTGTTTTGAAGTATTGTTTCCAACATGCTATGTATGCATTGCATTTGCATTTTATGAAATACATGAAAATGATTGAAAAATTATGTATAGCTTGCTTACTGAGTATTATTACTCACCCATGCTTTTTCAACAACAGACAGGAAATGATGATGAAGGCGGCATGCCAAGTGTTATGTAGTTTTTGATATAAATGATGTTTATGTAAACTTTATGTAAAGACAACGATGATAATTTTGAGATGAAAAGGGAATATTTTTATTCCAATGAAAATGTTTATGGAATAGTTTTTGATCATAACTGTGTTATGTGAAATATATTTCAAATTGGATGAATGATGGGAATTTTCCATGTATTGATGAAAAAAAAAAAAAATCCTGCCGTGTGATCAGGGCAACAATCCTGAGTCACGTTTACCAATCAAAACGATCCCGGAGTAAGGCTTCTAGGCACCTCGGTTCGGGGCGCCACAGAGGGGGACATCCGGTCCGCTTACTACCTCAACTAAGGCCTATTCCTCGTGCACATGCTCATTCTCATACACATGCCGGCATGATATTTGCAAATCATAAATAATTTCATAAAAAGCATTTAATAAATAATTTCACAAAACGAACTTCAGTTCATGTAAAGCAGTTATAGGTCTGGCCAACCTTAAATAAATTTCATAAAGCAACTTGCAAACAATTTCAAGCATTTTGGAAATAATTTGCAAAACATATAACTTGCTTACCTTCTTAGGAGGTGTCTTCGACCTTCTCTTTTCCTTTTCCTATTCAAGGACAAAGGATATTTCATTTTCTCTATTTAAGCTGCTTCCCATGTATGCTTTATAATATTTGGGCATTATTTCTTTACATAGATATTTTTGTCCATAAATTCTTCAAAAATTCCATACTTATATTCAAATATTAATTTCCAAATTTTCTCCAAAATCACGCTGTTCACTGTAGCAGATAACTGTAGCAAATTACTGTAGCATATCACTGTATCAAATTACTGTTCATCCGTGGTTAGTGTTCACAGCGACGTGGTTACTGTTCATGGGTTTTAAAAATTGATATTTTTTCCAAAAATATAAAATACCATGACATACCTTATGCCTAGTATATCATTGGAAATTTTTTATATTTTGAATTTATCATCATTTACTTGGCCAAAAAAATCATTTTCTCCATATACTAAAAATCATCATAAATTCACTTAAGCATAATCCTTAATTCCAAAAATCATGAAATTAATATCGTTATTCTAACATCATATTTATCATAATCATACATCCCAAATCATCATTTATAAATTTTGGAGCATTATTTTCACATATCATATGCTATTTTGCCGAATACCCTATATTCGCTCCAAATTTTTGATGTTTTGGCATAATTCCATTTAAACATTATATCTATACTTATTTTCTCATGCTTAGGAATTATCTAAGCATGTTTTTATCCTACTTAACATCCAAAAGAAATTAGGTAGAAATCACTTACCCGAAGTGGAGATATGCCTCTTTTTCTCGCACTTTCTCTCTCTAACTTCTATTTTTCAAGGCTAAAACGTGTGGGGATGGGAAATGAAGTTGCTCAAGTGATTTTTGAGCTGGGATGGTTGTGAATTTCGTCCATGGCCTGCTCCTCTATTTATAGGGGTCCATTTTTCATAAATTTGGAATTTACCCCCTAGATTTGAGGTATTTATTTATAAATTGGTATTTGTTTTTAAAATTTGAAAAATTCTTTGAGCCATGTGCTGCCCACCCTAGGCCTGCTCCAGCAACCCTATTGCAGCCCTATTTTCTACCTATTTTTTTTATTTAATTAAATTTAAGCTAATTAAATCTAAACCCTTGATTTGTGATTTGGATGAATTTGGACCATTGATTTGGTCATGGTACTCCCCCTGCACGACCTGACATGTTGCTGCATTGCATTTAATTTTTTTAATTTTTATTTATTAATTTTAATTAAAGTCAAATACATAATTAATGAAAAAGTGAAGTTAGTTTTTCACTTTGCATTTGACGTTTCATCTTGACCTTTGATTTGTGATTTTCATCACATCTTAGCCCATTCATCATGTCCATCATGAATTTTTAACCATCCATAAAAAATTTCATCGAATTCCGATGCCCGGATTGCAATTTATGATTTTTTTTCTATTTTTCCACAAAAATTCAAACTTGGATTAAAATATCCAAAAGAATTGCTATTTTGTCTTGTAGTGATTAAATCTCTATTTTGTCTTTTTGTGATTAAGTTAATCCAAGTGATTAACTCTTAATCACAGGTCTTAGTCCTTGGTTACTATTCACGTACACTATTCACGTGCACTATTCACGGGGTTAAATTCCTAATCGCATTATTTCAATCTCTAATACACATATCCATCAATATAATTCATGAATTTTCTTTTATTCATAAAATAATTACAAAATTACAAATGTCGAAATGACGCGTATACGGTCAAAATAACGCGTATACGGTCAGGGTTCCACAACGAGAGATGGCTAGAACAATGCTAAATGAGAATAAATTATCCAAAAAATTTTGGGGTGAAGCTGTAAGTACAGCTTGTCATGTATTGAATCGAGTTATCATTAGAGCAATCTTGAAAAAGACCCCATAGGAGCTATGGAAAGGTAGAAAACCAAATATTTTATATTTTCATGCCTTTGGTTGCACATGTTATGTTTTGAACAATGGAAAAACCTACTTGGGAAAACTGGATGCTAAGAGTGATGAGGCAATATTCCTTGGTTACTCATCAAATAGCAAAGCATATAGAGTCTTCAATAAAAGGAACCAAGTTGTAGAAGAGTCAATACATGTTGTTTTTTATGAATTTAATCCATGCTCCAAAAGAAAAGATATTTAAGTGATGTAGATGATGTCACAAGTAATCTTGAAAAACTGCATGTGGAAAAACAAGAAGAATCCACAGAGAAAAAGGTAAGTGAAGGTAATAATTCCTATAAACCTCCAACTGATTTAAAGTTCAAAAATGCCCATCCAATTGAGCAAGTTATAGGGAATGTCTATGAAGGTGTAAAGACTAGAAGGTCAAAACAAAATATTTGTGGACAATACGCCTCTGTATCCAAAATTGAACCATCCACTATTGACCAAGCTCTTGATGATGAAAACTAGATCATAGCAATGCAAGAGGAATTAAATCAATTTGAAAGAAACCAAGTTTGGCATCTTGTTCCAAGACGAAAAGACTGTATTGTCATTGGCACAAAATGGGTCTTTAGGAACAAATTAGATGAATGTGGACGTGTGGTGAGAAACAAAGCTAGACTTGTGACAAAAGGATACTCACAAGAAGAAGGAATAGACTTTGAGGAATCCTATGCTCCGGTATAAAGAAAGATACATGTTGATTATTCAAATTTATGTAGATGATATTATTTTTGGTGCTACTAATGAGATTCTTTGTCAAGAATTTTCTGAGCTTATGCAGAAAGAATTTGAAATGATTATGATGGGGAGCTAAACTTCTTCCTTGGACTACAAATTAAGCAACTAAGTGAATGGATCTTCATAAACCAATCCAAGTATATCAAAGAAATGTTAAAGAAGTTTGGCATGGAAAATAGCAAAAGGGCAAACACACATATGAGCTCAATCATTAAAATTGACAAAGACGAGAAAGGTAAACAAGTTGATTTAAAGATATATAGAAGCATGATAGGTTCTTTATTATATTTAACTGCTTCTAGACTCGATATACTGTTTAGTGTTTGTATGTGCTCTAGATTTCAATCATGTCCAAAAGAATCACACTTGATAGCTGTAAAAAGAATTTTCAGATATTTAATAGATACTACCAACATAGGACTTTGGTATCCAAAGGGCTCTAATTTTGATCTAATCGGCTACTCGGATGCGGATTTTGCCGGTTACAAGGTAGATAGAAAAAGCACTAGTGGAACATGTCAGTTTCTTGGGAACATGTTGGTTTCATGGTTTTCAAGAAAATAAACTAGTGTTGCTCTATCCACCGCGGAAGCCGAATATATTGCCGTCGGGAGCTGTTGTGCCCAATTGCTTTGGATGAAACAACAACTTAGGGATTATGGCATGAATTTTAAAGATATACCTATCAAATGTCATAATATCAGTGCAATGTGTTTAACTAAAAATCTAGTATTTCATTCTAGCACCAAGCACATAGACCTTAGACATCATTTTATCAGAGAACATGTAGAAAACCATGATATATGTTTGGAATATGTAAGAACAGAAGATCAAATTGCAGATATATTCACCAAACCTCTAGCAAAAGAACCATTTTATAAAATTAGAAATGATATGGGAATGCTTGAATTAACTTAGAAAAGCACAAGCTGAGGGGGAACACAGGTTCAGGGGCAGTAACTCCACCATTCTCAAAGGATTAACCCGCTTCATCTCTATATTTTGATCAATTGACAAAAAGGGGGAGAAGAGATCGAGATTTGAGTCTCGGTCTTAATTGTTTGTATGAATGATGTTTGTATGAATGATTTTAACTTGTGATGTATTGGAAGTTAAATATGTATGTTAAACTCATGTTTTTAACTTGTGATTTATTGGAAATGAAAATGTTAAATTTCAAAATGCACAAATAGTATGTTTTAAAGACATTGAAAGGTATACACTCAAATCGGTTTTGTCAATCATCAAAAAGGGGGAGATTGTTGGAAACATGTGGAAAATAAGCCAAGTCTATGTTTTGATGATTAATAAATTAATTTGAGTAAGTTTTGGTTACTAACATGTTTGTGAAGATGATTAAAGGATATACAAATGAAGAAAATGAAGCATGACAGGTCAAGTCGATTTCCAAGTCGACTCCGGCATCGACTTAGGCCAAGTCGATCCCCAAGTAGACTCAAGAGGAGACTTCGAGGCGTCATTTTCGTCCAGAGTTGAAATCGGGGATGAGAGCTGCCGAAGTCGCATCCCAAGTTGACTCCGCATGCGACTTGGGTGAAGTCGCAGATCAAGTCAACTCCAGTAGCAACTTCGAAGCGTCATTTCTGTCCAGAGTTGAAATCGAGAACGAGAGTTGCCGAAGTTGCATCCCAAGTTGACTCCGCATGCAACTTGGGTGAAGTCGCAGACCAAGTCGACTCCAGCTTCGACTTCAGTGCGGAACTTGCAGAACAGGTCAATTCAATGCTAGATTCAAGAGAAGATAAAGGCCAAGATGATTCAAACACTCAAATGAAGATCAAAGCAATCAGGGTTGCATAAATCCATCATGATGGATTATGAAATATATTTGGACATAATTAGGCTCTCTAAGATTCAAGTATTCAAAATTTCAAGGATTCAAAGTTTGCAAGTCACGGAGCTAAAGGACATCAAGCTAGGATGATTATACTGAGTTTCAAAAGATATAATCAAGGGAAGAACATTAACTTGAAGAAAATCAAGAGATCAAAGTCATCCCCAAGGATTTCAAGTTCATCAAGCAAAGCTGTGGGAGTGAAGTCGTACCCGAAGTCGACTTAACCTGTGACTTGGGTCAAGTCTAGGACTAAGTCGACTTAGACTGGAACTTGAAGAAGTTGCGAACAGGCGAAGTCGCACCCGAAGTCGACTCCATCTGCGACTTGGGCGAAGTCGCATCTGAAGTCGACTCCACCTGCGACTTGGGTCACAACGGTCAGAAATTTTTTGAACGTTGGCGCATTAAATGCGCGCCACCTACTTCCAAACGTTCGGATTTCCTCAACAATTATATAAGGCATTCAATATGAACGTGGAGGGTAGCTGAGAATTCATTGATTGAGCATAACTCCCATCACTAAGAGCATTAAATGATCAAGCCAACATATAGAAGAAGAACCTTGCTTTCAAACTGCCAAGAGCTGCTTGCTGAATCATTAAGCCTACGCTACAAGTTCTTCTCTAAGCCAAATCTGCCTCTACACATCAGTAACGTGTAGAAACATTTTTTTACTTTTACTTGTTGTATTGAACTTGATTTAGTTTGGGTAACTAAGATTAAGTGTAAGAAAAGTAGTATGTGATTGGAGTGGAACTCGTCACCTACTTGTGCTGTGAATTGTTGATGCCCCCTAGAGCTGGAATCTAGAAGAGAGCAGTGGCTCTAGTTGTATTTGTGAAATACATAGTGGAACCTAAGTCACAAGAGGTGTGAGCTTGGAAGAGTGGAGTAGGAAAGGTTGCCCGAACCACTATAAAATCTTGCTTGTTGATTTTTATTTCTGCTCTCAGTACTATATTGCTTTCCATTTGTTTCTTCATAAAGGGAACTAGATTAATCCGGGATAAAATTTCTGTTTAAATTGAAAAATTTTAAATACCCAATTCACCCCTCCCCTCTTGGGTAATTGCCATTAACTTGGGACAAACAAAGCGGGCCAATTGTCCCCCCTTAGTGTGGCCAAGTTGCTTAAAATAGGCCCAAGGCCGGCGGCGCCCTCTTTGAAATAGGGGTTAATGTGACGGATGGTTGCTTGGCTAGCTTCCATCCTAAGGGAATTATGATGATCATGTTCATGTTTTATATGACATTATGCATATGGTACTCGTGATGGGTATAAGATTTTATGTTTTCAGGATATACCTTTAGACAAGCTATAAGTGCTTTCCAAGATGATTTTAAATATAAAATGTTGCCGGAAATGATTTTCCTGTAAAATGCAAATAGCTTGCTTATTGAGTTTCGACTCACGATTTTGTTTTCGAAACCCAAATGACGAGTGAAGGACAAGAGATGGAAAAGAAGCGAGTCCCAGCTTGAGGAGGCTATGGAAAAACTTTAGAATTTTTATATTATGAAGAAAATCCATGTTGACCAGATGTAAACTATTTGTATGTTTATATTAATGACTGTGATTTATACTTGCAGTGACATCTGATTTAGGCAAGTGTTGAAATGTTGCTTGAACATCATGTCGTGTATATGTGCTGATTGGATTTCAAATGGCTTAGTTATGCATAAGTTGGAAATGATTTAGATATGGTTGAGATGAAAATATGAGAAAATATTAATTCGGTTAAACACCGTTAAAACCCGCCGTGTGACAGGGCAACAATCCTGATCACGTTTACCAATCAATAAGATCCCGAGGTAAGGCTCAGGATGCGACGCTTGGGTTTGGGGCGCCACAAAACTTCCATATGATGTCAAATGAATGACTAATGAATGTGTTATGGTATACGGGAATGATACCTTAAAAATGGGAATTAAAAATATGGTGAAATGAATGGTATAATGCATAAGTTATGATGTATGTACACTCGACTTGGAATTCAAGTGGGTTGTGAATGTTAATGGAAATGGGTTGGAAAACTGAGTTGAATGCAAGCAAAAGAAAGTATATGAATGTTATGTCATTCTTCTATGTATAGGCAAAGGCAAAGAGATAAGCGAAACGGAAAGCTATGCAAGCAAGGTAAGCAAGCAAACCTTTTTAAAATGTGATTTTATATGATGTTATGTTGCAACCTTGGAATATGTTGAAATTGCTTCATTGTAAGAAAATCCTTATAAAAGTATGGAGAAATGTGGAAATGGTTGCATCACGATGGAGAAAAGAAAACTTTGATTTTTAAATAATATTTGATCTTATCAAATGAATTTGAAATAAATTACTGAATATTTTGAAAAGGAGATTTTAAGAAAAGCCAACTGATAAAGCGATTGTACAATGATTTGAGTAACGGTAATGATCAAAGGATAATGTAAGCTTATCTTTATAGAAATAAACAATATGTCATGTGGACAATATATATGATACTAGATGGGAAAATGATGTTTATATATCCTTTGTTCATTAAAACCCAGAAATGGGAAGAAAAATATTTTCAAGAAGTCTTTTGTTTTCAAAATGTTAAAATGTTTTCAAAATTATTTTATCGTTTAAAAAATATTTACAACCATCTTAGCAATGTTTTGAAAATATTGTTGCTCAAATGCTATCTTCAAATATTTTAAATGATTTTTAAAAATATTGTATAAATGTTTCCAAATTTATTTTAAGGTTGGCCATTCTTACAAAATATTTGTAAGTATAGAACTTGTTAACTTGGGTTGTGCCCGGTTTTCTAGTTAGAAAGGGATACAGACTAAGGTTTGTATTAGTTTTATGAAAGCATCTAGCATCAAGTTTTCAGAAAAGAACACAGACTGTGGTCTGTGGTGTTTTATAAAATCATGCTAGCATGTGAATGCGAATGAGAAGTGTGCACATGGATTATGTACTAGGTCTACTATAGAGGATATGCAAACCGGACGCGGTTGCAAAGTGGACCCCCTCTACGTAGGCCAAGTTGCTTGAAAAGGGGAAATGCTGTCGGCGCCCTCCCTGAAATGGGTGAAGGAATGGATAGCCGCCCAGCTAGTGGGCTATCTAATGAAAGGGTTTCTCTCCTAAGGAGGAAAGAGTGATCACTTGGTAAGTGTCACCTACCAGACGGATAGAAACGTAATACATAATGCATATTCTTGTTTTGAAAATATTTTATGGAAAATGTTTTAAGGACATGAGAATGTCCTTGGAGAAAGGAAGTTTTATGACAATTGTTTTTGTGTCCATGAAAAAGAGGTTTACATATTAAGTTTGCAAGCATATGTTTTATGAAAGATTTTCATGAATGGCTTATGAAAAGGTTTTTATTCCATTGGTAGTTGATCACTTGCTAAGTGTCTCCTACCGAATGGAGAGAAATGCATTTAAATGAGAATGAAATATGCTTGCTTATTGAGTTTCGACTCATGTTTTGCTTTCCAAACAATAGACAGGTACAGGACATGACATGATAGAAAAGGAAAGGATGATATGAAGAAAGAATGACGACATGTTAGTTTGTATGATATTAGAAAATTTTCAGAAGTCGTATGTATGAAATGATCAGAAACCTGCATTGTAGAAAAATAAGTTAGAATGTTATAAATAATATTTGGAAAAAAATATTATGCCAAGAATATGTTTATATATGATGATATGATGTTACGTGATGAAAGAAAAGAAAAAAACTTGGACGAGATCCAATTAAGAACCCGCCGTGTGATCAGGGTAACAATCCTGAGTCACGTTTACCAATCAATAAGATCCCGGAGTAAGGCTTCTAGGCACCTCGGTTCGGGGCGCCACATTTCACCATTTATCTTTCTTGAAAATCCTATATATGTATAAACATATTACCTTAGTAATACACTATTCATTTCATTTGACACCCATGTCTAGGGTCTTATTTTTTGAAATCTTTCATGGCTTTTATCTATAACTTACAACAAGTCATATTCCAATCAATTTTTTTTTAAAATTTATATCTACCTTTACTAATGGTCACATATATGTTTATACATATTTTGATGACCTTAGTTATCGGTTACTCGTTTTCATTTAATACTCGAGCCTAGGGTATTCACTTTCTTGAAATTTTCAAGAGACTTAAACCATGTTTAATTCTTGAATTGTATCTTACTTTTCTAACAATCACATATTTATATAATCTTTCTGATTGTTCATCATTTCATTCAATCCTTATGTTTAAAGTTCTAAGTTTTTTTTAAATCATTTCAAATGCTTGTTTTTAACTTATAACAAGTTAAATTTACATAATTCCTTTCTTTAAAACAAATAACCATCCTTCTTAGTGCTTTCTTCATTCATTTTATTCGATACCCAAATCTAGGATATTAAACCCTTTTGTAATCATTCAAGGGGCTTACTTAGGGTCTATTACAACCCAATTCATATCAAATTTTTGGATTCAACCATCTTTTCATCAAAACAGCCCCATATTCATTTCTTTCCATTTCATTTCATTCTACAATTGCACTTGTCACACATGTAAATAAGTAGAATTATAAATCAACAACCCTTGTACTCATTTCAAGGGCTTATATGTATGCTTATAACAAGCTAAATTCATTCTAAATTTCTGGAATTACTTTCCTTTTCAAAACATTTCTATACATGCTTGTATTCATCTTGTATCAATCTTATATTTGCATTTTAATCATGTGTACATGCTACCTTTAAATCAATAAATCTTGGGATCATTTCAAGGTTCTTTCCCAACTTAGAATATGTTAAATTCAACCAAAATTTCTGCAATTTTAATTCTCATTTATCAAACAGCACTATACATGTATAATTTCATTATATTTTGGTCTTACAATTGCACTCTTAGCATGTATATATGCAAGGTTATCAACCAATAACCCTTGTGCCCATTTCAAGTACTTGTTTATAACTTACAATAAGTTATTCTTGCCTCAAAATATCTAAAATTAGTCATCCATTTTCAAACAGCCCCTTATGGCCTCATTTTGCTAAATTTCACTTATGCAATTGCACCTTAATGACACATACATAGGGTGCTACCTATTAACCATTCTCGTGGTCATTTTAAGGGCTTGTTTATGATCTATAATACACTAAATTTCATATGAAATTTTTGGAATTTTCATTCCTCATTAAAATGGCCCCTTCAAATCACTTTTGTATTAGGGTTTGCTCCCTTATTTGCATCTAAACTTAACACATGTGCAAAACTCTAAATCCTTAGTTTCTTAATTCTTAAACTCAACATATATCATCTGTTTTAATCATGAAATTAACGTATTTAAATAGAATGTTTCTTCCCATATACTCAAGTTGGACATTCTATACATATGACCATGTATACATGTTTCATTTCTGCTAGAGTTTACCCCCATACTTATGTATCCTTAAAGATCAATACTTACTTGATTTTGGAGATGAATTTTCCTCTACCTGAAAACGTCCAAGCCTCTCTTCTCCTCCTCCTTCTCCTTTCCTTCCTTTCTCTTCTTTCCCCCCTTGGTTTGGACGTCAACTCCTCTCTCTTCTTTCCCCCTTGGTTTGGACATCAACTCCTCTCCCTTCTTTCCTCTCTTTTTTTTCTCTTTCTCTCTTTCTTTTCTTCTCCTTTTCCTCCTCTTTGAACGTCCCTTTTCTGCCTCCTTTTCTCTCTTTTTTTTAAATCAAAATGCCCTAAAATATCTAGGCTTGCCACGTGTTCACTTAGGTTGGAAATTTGTCAACTCTTGCATTAATTGAGTTGACTTTAATTTCTTTTAAATGAATCCTTGTTTGACATGTGTCTCATGTGATAATGCAAATGTCAACTCTCACTTAATTCCTCCCCAAGAAACATCCCTCTCATGCCACTTGTCCAAATGTATCTCAAAATGTCAACTTTCACTTTTTTCTCAATTATGACAATCACCTTTTATGCCTCTAAGTCCATGGCCTTTAAAGCATTCACAATTATCATGTAATCATCCCTAAATCTAATGTTGTTTAGGGTTTCCTAATGAGGTTTGATATAATCAAATTCATTCATAATTAGGACACATAAATTTACCCTTTTCATCTCAAACCATAGGCTAAGATATTAGCCATTCAATTTAATTCAAGAATCCTCGTGAAATCTCTAATTGTTTAACGTGAAATTTAGTGGGTAATTAATTGGGCAATTAGTTGGGTTCAATGTGAAATTTAGTTTAAAACATGTTTTTCTAACATTTGGGTATTAAATATTAATTTCAAGTTATTTAAACAATTTTTGTAATTTTTTGGCTTGAAATTACATTTTTATTTGTTGCCATGAAATTAAATGGGTATGAAATAATTTTTATAGTGATAACACACTAATGATTTTGATGAATGAACGATTTAAATATTTTTTATGCAAATTAGCGGGGCCCACCAGAATATGCCAATTTGAACCGTGAAAGCAACCAAAAATCACCGCCCAAACATCTGATCATCTACGGCCAGCAAATCAGCAGTGTTCGTCTTGGCCGTCCAACAGTTTATTCAGCAATTAAAATCTGGCAGTTCATTAAATTCCAAGTGGACCATCCAAAGATATCCATGATTCAACCGTCCAAGTTGAGAATGTTAGGAGCAGTCCAATTTGATTTTATTTCACCAGAAAGTTTGAAATGAACGGCCTGATTCCATCTAACAATTTCAGCCGTTCAATTAAATCCAGAGCATGACGTCCAAATGTCCAGCTTGCAACACCCATGCTCAAATCAGCGTCCAAGCCAACCTAGAAATTTTCAGCCATCCAAAATTCCAGCCGTCCAATCAGTGGGCCAGGCATCACGTCTAAATTTTTCCACCATCCAGATCCATGCATCTAAGCTATCCATAAAATCTGGTTGTCCAGATGTTTAGCATTTCTAATACATGCAGATCACGTTAATATTCGGCCATGCCATCACCGCCAAAGCTCAATCCCAACCGTCCATTTCAGCCCTTCAAATCAACGTCCAGCAGCATGATCTAAACCGCCCAAAGCATCTAGAAATTCAAGCCCAAATTCCATGATCCAGCACCGTCCATGTAATTTCTCCACCGCCCATCAAAATCTATGGAGTAGATGCGCAAATTCTATGTGTGGTTGTTGGGATTTTATGTGCAAATTCTATGTGCAAATCCAATTGATCACAACCGTCCAACTTACGCAATTTTCTTAGCAAACCAATTGCGTAGATTTTCCTCACGCAATTTTCAACTGTATAAAAAAGGGGACGGGCAGCAGGAAATTAGAGAATTTTTAGAGGGAAAAATTCAGAGAGAGAGAGAGAGAGAGAGAGAGAGAGAGAGAGAGAGAGCAAAGAGAAGGAGAGCACGGGCAAGAGGCGAACCGGCGAGTTGCGTGGAGCGGTCGACACACCATCGAGAGCTTCAAACCAATAAGCCTTCCTATCTTTTTCCTTTTTAATTTTTATTGTCTTGTTTAAGATGGATTTTGATTTAAATTTTATTTTGAACTTAAACATGCTCGGCTAAGCCCTAAATCTAGGGTTTAAGATATAGCATGCGTACAATGTAGGGTGGTGTGGGTTTTTAATTTATTTATGATGGATATTATTGTTAATTTAATGTCTTATGATTTTTAATGCTTGCTTTGTACATGGGCCCGTACTTTGTCATGATTCCATATATTAGGTGATGGAACTGAGAGGTGGAAATCTATTGTACGATAATCAAGATATTAAACCTGAAAATCTAAGGCCATGAGAATAGGCATGATGACCTTGAGGAATTCCATAAACAAACCACAAAACTTAATGGATTCTAATTAACTTAATCTCATGAGAATAAGTGGTTAAGAAAATTAAGGTACACCTTGTAGAGTTCAAGAGAAGGTACAAGGATAAATTAGGGTTTGTTCTCCTTTAACAAACAATATCTAGATTAAATAATTATATCACTACCCGTTGCGAAAGACGCATGTGAAATCCTAGACCCTAGGTACTCGCACTCTCGTTCTCTACTCATTCTAGTTTTCAATCTTCTCTTTCCATTTTTCTATTTCTTTTCCATTTTACTATATTCTCTTCCCACTTTCTTATTCTATTTTATATACAACACGAAAGCGTTTAAAAGCAAAATTTACAGTCCTAAATTCCCTGAGGATAGATAATTTATATACTACAATCTACTGTTGGAAACAATGTTCCAAACAAAACAAATTGACCAAAGCATAAGTTTTGATGATTAAACAAAGACTAATTTAAGTATATAAAGGGTACTAATGAGTTTGCCAAGTGTTTAAGTAAAACAAAGAAGTCAAGTCGATTACCAAGTCGACTTGGACTTCGACTTGGGGTGAAGTCGATACCTAAGTCGACTTCACAAGAGACTTCAAATGGCAAAAGGTGGATAGCATTGAAAATAGAAAACAAGCAAATGAAGTCGCAGGACAAGTCGACTCCAGGTGCGACTTAGGAAACCAAGTCGCAGACGAAGTCGACTCCAGCATCGACTTGGAGTATCCAGGGTTGAAAAGTGGAAACGAACATAACGAAGTCGCAGGCGAAGTCGACTCCAGGTGCGACTTGGGCAAAGTCGCAGACGAGGTCGACTCCAACTTCGACTTGAGGAGTTCAGACTTGAAGATTGAAGTTTCAAGCTTATTTCAAGAATCCATTTGAAATTTATCAAATCCAAATAGGATGCAAAGTTCATTCTCAAAAAGAAACTAAAGTTTCTTGAAGATCAAAAGCTAAGCTTAATACTCAAAGTTCAAATCAAGTCTATCAAGTCCAAAGCTAAAGCTTACTCCAAATGAAGCAACACCCAAGTCATGAAGACCAATTTTACAAAGTTCAAGACAGTTCAAGAGGATCAAGGTGTTTTTGCAAAAGACCAAGCCAAGTCGCAACTCAAGTCGACTCCAGGATCGACTTGAGTTGAAGACTGAAGGCCAAGTTGACCCAGACTAGGACTTAAAACTCTGAAGAACTGGAGTCGCACACGAGGTTGACTCCAGGTGCGACTTGGAAGCCAAGTCGCAGGCCAAGTCGACTCCACATGCGACTTGGGTCACAACGGTCGGAATTTATTTGAACGTTGGCGCATTAAATGGGCGCCACCTACCCTCTAACGTTCGGATTCCCTCCAAAATTATAAATAGCATTCAAGATGGACGAGGGAAGTAGCTGAGAATCATTAAGTGTGCTTAACTACTACATTCAAGAGCTCAAAAGAGATCAAGCCACTCAAAGAAGAAGAACTCCATCTCAAACTGCAAGAGCTTCATTTCAGAATCTTCAAAGCCAACTCTTCAAGTTCTTCTATGCGCCTAATTGCTGCTACACATCTGTAAAGTGTAGTTTTCCTATTCTTTCTGTTGTATGTGTTAAACTTGATTTAGTTTGAGGAACTAAGATCAAGTATAAGCAAAGTAGTGTGTGATTGGAGTGTGACTCATCACCTACTTGTGCTATGTTTTGTTGATGCCACCTAGAGCTGGAATCTAGAAGAGAGCAGTGGCTCTAATTGTATTGAGAATACAATAGTGGAACCCAAGTCACAAGGAGTGTGAGCTTGGAAGAGTGGAGTAGGGAGGTTGCCCGAACCACTATAAAAATCCTGCGTGTTTGATTTATTTATCTGCTCTTTACATTATATTGCTTTCCATTACGATTCTTCATTAAGGGGACTGGATTAATCCGGGGTTAAGTTTCTGTTTAAGTTATAAATTTTTAAATACCCAATTCACCCCTCCCCTCTTGGGTTTTGCCATTAACTCGGGACCAACAAGTGGTATCAGAGCGGTTCTTTGAGTTTACCAAAGAGATCTTATTAATATGGCATCCCAATCTACTTCCGTTCCCGCATTTGCTGAAGGCCAATCCTTTACAAGGCCACCGTTGTTTGATGGGAGCAATTTTGGATATTGGAAGCTTCGTATGAAGCAACTCATCATGGCTACCGATATGGACTCTTGGATTGCTATCCAAGATGGTGTAACACTGCCCATAGATGACAAAGCTTCCAAATGGACCGAAGAGGAAGTAAGAACTGTGAAGAGCAATGCTAAGGCAATGAACTCACTATTTTGTGCTCTTACAGCTTCTGAGTATGATAGAGTATCCTCTTGCCTAACCGTTAAAGAGATATGGGATACTTTAACATCTATTTATGAAGGAACCTCCCAAGTCCAAGGGACTAGGAGAAATATTTTGATTGGAGAACTGGAAAACTTTAGAATGCTAGAAAGAGAAAATATCTCTGAAATGTTTGCTAGATTCTCTAAAATTACTAATGCTCTAAAAGGTCTCGGAAAGGCTATATCTGAATCTGAGCAGGTCATGAAGATCTTAAGAGCTCTACCCGAATCATGGACTCCAAAGATCACTGTAATAGAAGAAGCCAAGGACCTTAACACTCTAAAGCTTGAAGACTTAATTAGCTCACTCATGTCACATGAGCTAATCAAGAGAAGAAATGAAGATCAACACAGGGGCAAAAGAGCAATTGCTTTGAAAGCCGCGCAAGACACAGATGACTCTTCTTCTTCTCAAAACGACGATGAAATCGCCCTACTCACAAAACGTTTCAGAAAATTTGTGAGGAAAGGCAAAAATTTCAGAAGCTTCAAGGATAGAACTCCCAGAGAAAAGAAGAAAGAATCAACCAAATGCTATCGATGCGGCGGTTCGGGACATATGCAAGCTCAATGTCCAACTCCCGAAGAAAGCAAAGTAAAAGAACAAAGAAAAGATCGAGGGGACAATAAGAGATTCCAAAGATACAAAGGAAGAGGCATGTACGTGAATGACGAGGAATCTACAAGGAGTAACTCCTCAACCGATGAAATCGAAGTAGAAGAATGTGCAAGAATCTGCTGTATGGCACAAATCGAGCAAGAAGAACAAACTACCTCAACAAAATGCACAAGTAATGAAGAGGTAAGTTCCAAACTCTCCCATTCTAAGTCAAGTTATTCTTCTTTTCAAGATTGTCTCAAATGTACTGAATTAGAAGAACTTCAAACTGCATATGATTCATTGTATGAAGAAATGAAGAAATTAGGAAGAAAGTTTACAATTAAGAAAAGACAATGTGATGCAACAATAATTGTAAATGGTAAACTTGCAGAAAGATTAGACAAATTGAAAGATGAAAATGATTTGCTAAAAAAGGAGAACAAATCATTAAATGAATCATTAGCTAAGTTCTCTAATCTAGGAGAAAATGTTAGAATGTTTCTGAATATGACCTCCCAAACACATAAAAGAGGTCTTGGATATCATACATTTGAGCAAGGAGAAAGTAGCAAAACAAATGTGCAAATACTTGAGAAATATCAAACTAAAACTGCATCTATATACAAGCTACAAAAGAAAAATTTTAAGTGGATTAGAAGACCAACTATTGAACCATTGCATACTTGGAGGCCTACTCCAAGATTACCTATGGCTTGTAATTTCTGCAATAAATTGGGTCATAAGACTTACAAATGTAATTTTAAGAAATTATATGACCGTGATGCAAAATTAGTTTGGGTTCCAAGGAACACAAGATTTGGGCTTTCCAAGCTAGAACAACAAAGATTAATATATATTACTAACCCAAATGGACCCATAAAATGGGTACCAAGAAGATAAGAGTTACTTGCTTATTTTTTCAGATATGCTTTAAGGCAAAGTCAAATAATGAATGGTTCATGGATAGCGGTTGCTCAAGGCATATGACAGGTGAAAGAAGCTTATTTTATAAACTTAAGCCTTGCAACGATGGAATGGTTGCCTTTGGAAATAATGAAAAAGGTAAAATTAAAGGTAAAGGAAATATACGTAGTATTTCAAATGCATGCATGGAAGATGTTTTGTTTGTTGAAGGACTCAAACACAATTTAATGAGCATTAGCCAATTATGTGATAAAGGATACAAAGTTGTGTTTGAATCATCTATATGTAATGTATTTGATGGAGAGCATATCATGTTTAGTGGTAAAAGACATGGAAATGTATATTTGGTTTCACTTGATGAATTGAATGGTCAATGTCTAATGGCCATTGATAATGATCCATGGGTTTGGCATAAAAGGCTTGGACATATAAACATGGGAAACATAAAAACCCTATGGAAAAAGAGTTTGGTAGAAGGATTACCAAGATTGAAATATGACAAGGACAAGATTTGTAAGGCATGTCAATTATCAAAACAACCCAAGATGCCTTTCTCTACCAAAAAGGAAATTTCCACCACCAAGCCACTTGAATTGCTACATATGGATCTATACGGGCCATCCGACATTCTAACCATTGGTGGAAAGAAATATGTATTTGTCATAGTTGATGATTTTTCAAGATTCACATGGATAATTCTCTTAGCTAGTAAAGATGAAGCCTTCTCTATGTTTGCAACTTTTGTAAATTTGGTGCAAAATGAAAAACAAAGTACTATTGTGACCATAAGAAGCGATCATGGTGGCGAATTCGAAAACAAACGATTCATGGAATTTTGCAATGAAAAAGGAATTCACCACACATTTTCTGCACCAAGAACTCCACAACAAAATGGAGTAGTAGAAAGGAAAAATAGAACTATACAAGAGATGGCTAGAACTATGCTAAATGAGAGCAATCTATCCAAGAAATTTTGGGGTGAAGCTGTAAGTACAGCTTGTCATGTATTGAATCGTGTCACCATTCGAGCAATCTTGAAAAAGACCCCATATGAACTATGGAAAGGAAGAAAACCAAATATTTCTTATTTTCATGCTTTTGGATGTACATGTTATGTTTTGAACAATGAAAAAACTAACTTGGGAAAGTTAGATGCTAAAAGTGATGAGGCTATATTTCTTGGATATTCATCAAATAGCAAAGCATATAGAGTTTTCAATAAACGAAACCAAGTTGTTGAAGAATCCATACACGTTGTATTTGATGAAATTAACCAAACTCCGAGAAAGGAGGATGAACTAAGTGATGCAGATGAGACAAAAGGCAAAGAACAACCAAAGGAACTTGAGCTCAAGCCAGAAAATCTCATGGAGGAAGAGGTAAGTGAAGGTAATGATTCTTATAAACCTCCAACTGATTTAAAGTTCAAAAATGCCCATCCAATTGAGCAAGTTATTGGAAATGTATATGAAGGAGTGAAAACTAGAAGATCAAAACAAAACGTTTATGGTCAATATGCCTTTGTATCTAAAATTGAACCAAATACCATTGAACAAGCTCTCAATGATGAAAATTGGGTTATTGCAATGCAAGAAGAGCTAAACTAATTCGAAAGGAACAATGTATGGCACTTAGTTCCTAGACCAAATAATCACACTATCATTGGTACCAAATGGGTATTTAGGAACAAATTAGATGAAAGCGGGCTTGTAATTAGAAACAAGGCCAGATTAGTAGCCAAAGGGTATTCTCAAGAAGAAGGAATCGATTTTGAAGAATCATATGCACCCGTGGCTAGATTAGAAGCCATACGTATTCTACTAGCATTCGCTTCTTATATGAATTTCAAGTTGTTCCAAATGGATGTAAAAAGCGCATTTTTGAATGGATATTTGAATGAAGAAGTATATGTTGAACAACCCCCTGGTTTTGAAGAAATGAATCAATCAAAGTATGTTTATAAATTGACCAAAGCACTATATGGATTAAAGCAAGCTCCAAGAGCTTGGTATGAAAGGTTGAACAAATTTTTGATTGATCATGAGTTTCTAAGAGGGAAAGTAGATACTACTTTGTTCATCAAATACAAAAACAAAGATATTTTAATTGTACAGATTTATGTAGATGACATAATTTTCGGTGCTACTAATGAAAATCTTTGTCAAGAATTTTCTAAGATTATGCAGAGCGAATTCGAAATGAGCATGATGGGAGAATTAAATTTCTTCCTTGGACTGCAAATTAAGCAACAAAGTGAAGGGATATTCTTGAACCAGTCCAAGTACGTTAAGGAAATGCTCAAGAAATTTGGACTGCAGAATAGCAAAGGGGCAAACACTCCAATGAGCTCTACAATCAAGATCGACACGGACGAAAACGGTAAAAGTATCGATCAAAAGCTTTATAGAAGCATGATAGGATCCTTGTTATATTTAACTGCTTCTAGACCCGATATTCTATTCAGTGTTTGTATGTGCTCTAGATTTCAAACATGCCCAAAAGAATCACATCTCCTTGCTGTAAAAAGAATTTTTAAATATTTGATAAAACTACCAATCTTGGACTATGGTATCCAAAGGGGTCAACCTTTGATCTAATCGGCTATTCGGAAGCAGATTTTGCCGGATATAAGGTAGATAGAAAAAGTACCAGTGGAACTTGTCAGTTTCTTGGACATATGCTGGTTTCATGGTACTCAAGAAAACAAACAAGTGTGGCTCTATCTACTGCGGAAGACGAATACATAGCCGCCGGTAGTTGTTGTGCCCAATTGCTTTGGATGAAACAACAATTGAAAGATTATGGCATTGATTATGTTGATATTCCTATTAGATGTGATAATACAAGTGCAATTTGTCTGACTAAAAATCCTGTACTGCATTCAAGAACCAAGCATATTGATGTGAGACACCATTTTATTCGTGAACATGTTGAAAATCATGATGTATGTTTAGAATATGTAAAAACAGAAGACCAAATTGCTGATATCTTTACCAAACCATTAGCCAAAGAATCATTTTATAAAATTAGGAATGATATGGGTATGATAGAACTAAATTAGGGAAAATTAAATAAGAAAATTACAATTGAAAAATGTCAAGTCGATGAGTCAAGTCGACTCTAAGGGCGTCAAGTCGACTCCACTTTATAAGCGAAGTCGACTCCGCCCCCAGGCGAAGTCGACTCCAAGGGACCGAAGTCGACTTCGCCTAGGGCAAAGTCGACTCCGCGCGCGACGTTTCGCATTCGGCCGTCTCTTCCCTCTTTTTCTTCTCTTCTCTTTCTTTCCTTCCTCATTTCCATCCGGCCTCTCCATTTTTTTTCCCCTCTCCGGCGACTTTGCCTCCCTCCGGTTTTCTCTTTCTCTCTCTCTCCCTCAGTTTCTTTCTCTTTTTCTCTCTCACTCCCTCAGTTTCTTTTTCTTTCTCTTTCTCTTTCACACTATCTCTCAAACTCTCTCTCTCTCTCTCACTCGCATTCCCTCTCAGATTCCATAAACTCCAAGCTCCAAATGGCACCAAAGAAAGCCGTATCAAAACCATACCCCAAACGGGTTCCCACACAACCACAACCTTCATCTCAACCAAAAGAAGTTCCTAGAAGAACTAGGACTCCATCAAAAAGAGCTAGAGAGGAACCATCAACTTCGACGGGTAAAAGGGTACGATTCCAAACCACTACTCAATCATCTGATCAAGCACCCAGGTCGGAAAGTCAACAACAAACCTCACAGAGCACACAATCCGGGACAAGCAGAAGGGGCACTGCAGCTGGAAAAGCCCAAGTATTGAAGATGCCCACTACCTACTTCAAAACCGAGCTCCAACATAGCTGTTTTTACAAAAAGTTCTACGAACGGAAGGTATTCATACCCAAGATTATAGATTTTAATTTCTTGAAAGAATATGGATCCGACATAGAAGATCTATTGGATTTTCAAGGATGGACAAATTTGCTAAAGGAGGACGAAAGGGTCTATCCAGATCTTACTCGAATGTTTTATTATCTATGGGATGAGGAATACTATGGAACCTTCGTCAAAGGAGTAGAAATAGATATTGGAATCGGGATAATTTCAGGTCCGACTGACATAATGAGTCATTTAGGACACATACTTGGAGTCCCGTATGAGGATGAGCCTATTCCAGAAGACCTCACTTTGGATCAAATGTATAATCAGC
The DNA here is from genome assembly GCA_030490835.1 of Annona cherimola. Lineage (NCBI taxonomy): Eukaryota > Viridiplantae > Streptophyta > Magnoliopsida > Magnoliales > Annonaceae > Annona > Annona cherimola. The sequence goes on from CM059971.1 coordinate 45,486,244, forward strand.
TCACCCGGAGCAACAAGTACCATCCGGGAATCAAATTCCTTCGGTACATGGATCTGTCACCCAGGCTACGAGTGCTCAGACTTCTCATTGCCCACTGCATCTACCCAAAGGGCGGTGGAAGAAACTAATTAAACCCACAAGAAGCAGGGATACTATGGAAAGTGGCCAACAGGGTCAAAGTGAGCATACCCAAATTATTTCTTGAAGCCTTGGCTTCTAGAAAGGATAACCCACGAGGAGTCCTTCCCTATGGCACATGGATCACAAAGATTCTTGAATTCTTCAAAGTGGATATTGAAGGCGAGCCTTTCGAAGTGCTCAAATCCACAAATGCCATAAATAAAGCACTAATCTAAAGGATGAAGATCAATCTGCTGGAACTAAGGCATGAAGCTTCCGAAGAAGAGCAAGAAGACAATGCACAAGCTGAGGGGGAGCAACCTCCCGCAGCACCACCTGCTCAAGAGGAGCCAGCATCTCCCATATCGCACGGATCCTACTCTCCACAAGGGTCCGCTGCACGAGAACGGGTGCCTCCAACCTCATCTGAGGAGGTCACTCTAAAAGATTTGAGAGATGAAATCGTTGCCGTCCGTGAAGAAATGGGTCACCAAGAAGACCGGCTGACGAGTCTTGTGACCGAAGTGTTGGCGGCAATCAATAATATGCATTCCCGACAAGATCGAATCGATCGGGAATTGCGTACCATCCGATATCATCTTGCCTCCGGTCATCACAAGAAACGACCCATGCCTGAACTTGACCCCTTCGAATCGGGATCAGTTCATCGCGAGCCTTCTCCTGCACCCGTTTCATCCTACTACTCATCCGCCCATGTCCGTCCCATCAAACCACCTCAATCTATCTATCCCATTTCCCAATTTCAATTTACCAAGTCTTTGGTAATTGACACACTTTTTGAGTGATTGACAAAAAGGGGGAGAAAAGATAGGTTTGAGCGTTTTCTTTTTGGGTTGGGTAATTTGTATAGGTTTCATTTTTGTTTTACATTATATTTTGAAACTTGATACATATATGAAAGTTGTGTTATGCTTGCAATGATTAATATGCTTGAATGATGAATGATATGAAAGTAATGCTCTGAATATATTTTCTATGATAATGGTTTGAAAAGCTCTGAACCATATGTTTGAAAGTACCAAGGACAATGCTTTGTTTTTCAAAAATTATATATGAACATGATTAATGTTTTGAAAGGTATCAACTCAAATGTAGTTTTGTCAATCATCAAAAAGGGGAGATTGTTGGAAACAATGTTCCAAACAAAACAAATTGACCAAAGCATAAGTTTTGATGATTAAACAAAGACTAATTTGAGTATATAAAGGGTACTAATGAGTTTGCCAAGTGTTTAAGTAAAACAAAAAAGTCAAGTCGATTACCAAGTCGACTTGGACTTCGACTTGGGGTGAAGTCGATACCTAAGTCGACTTCACAAGCGACTTCAAATGGCAAAAGGTGGATAGCATTGAAAATAGAAAACAAGCAAATGAAGTCGCAGGACAAGTCGACTCCAGGTGCGACTTAGGAAACCAAGTCGCAGACGAAGTCGACTCCAGCATCGACTTGGAGTATCCAGGGTTGAAAAGTGGAAACGAACATAACGAAGTCGCAGGCGAAGTCGACTCCAGGTGCGACTTGGGCGAAGTCGCAGACGAGGTCGACTCCAACTTCGACTTGAGGAGTTCAGACTTGAAGATTGAAGTTTCAAGCTTATTTCAAGAATCCATTTGAAATTTATCAAATCCAAATAGGATGCAAAGTTCATTCTCAAAAAGCAACTAAAGTTTCTTGAAGATCAAAAGCTAAGCTTAATACTCAAAGTTCAAATCAAGTCTATCAAGTCCAAAGCTAAAGCTTACTCCAAATGAAGCAACACCCAAGTCATGAAGACCAATTTTACAAAGTTCAAGACAGTTCAAGAGGATCAAGGTGTTTTTGCAAAAGACCAAGCCAAGTCGCAACCCAAGTCGACTCCAGGATCGACTTGAGTTGAAGACTGAAGGCCAAGTTGACCCAGACTAGGACTTAAAACTCTGAAGAACTGGAGTCGCACACGAGGTCGACTCCAGGTGCGACTTGGAAGCCAAGTCGCAGGCCAAGTCGACTCCACATGTGACTTGGGTCACAACGGTCGGAATTTATTTGAACGTTGGCGCATTAAATGCGCGCCACCTACCCTCTAACGTTCGGATTCCCTCCAAAATTATAAATAGCATTCAAGATGGACGAGGGAAGTAGCTGAGAATCATTAAGTGTGCTTAACTACTACATTCAAGAGCTCAAAAGAGATCAAGCCACTCAAAGAAGAAGAACTCCATCTCAAACTGCAAGAGCTTCATTTCAGAATCTTCAAAGCCAACTCTTCAAGTTCTTCTATGCGCCTAATTGCTGCTACACATCTGTAAAGTGTAGTTTTCCTATTCTTTCTGTTGTATGTGTTAAACTTGATTTAGTTTGAGGAACTAAGATCAAGTATAAGCAAAGTAGTGTGTGATTGGAGTGTGACTCATCACCTACTTGTGCTGTGTTTTGTTGATGCCACCTAGAGCTGGAATCTAGAAGAGAGCAGTGGCTCTAATTGTATTGAGAATACAATAGTGGAACCCAAGTCACAAGGAGTGTGAGCTTGGAAGAGTGGAGTAGGGAGGTTGCCCGAACCACTATAAAAATCCTGCGTGTTTGATTTATTTATCTGCTCTTTACATTATATTTCTTTCCATTACGATTCTTCATTAAGGGGACTGGATTAATTCGGGGTTAAGTTTCTGTTTAAGTTATAAATTTTTAAATACCCAATTCACCCCTCCCCTCTTGGGTTTTGCCATTAACTCGGGACCAACATCTACGACCCGTGCACTTACGGTGAGATTGCAAACAAGTATTTTGGCGCCGTTGCCGAGGAATTCAGCGTTACTTTAAATTTTATTTTTAGATACTTTTTTTATTTTCTCTTCATTTTTTCCTTTCTCTATTTTTTTGTCTATTTTTTTTCTCTTTCTACTTTCTGTCTTTTGTCTCTATCTATTTTTTTATTTTATTTCAGTTTATTTTTATTTATCTATTTATTTATTTATTTTCTTTTCTTTTTCATATCTCGTTCTTATCTATTTTTATATTTTTTGAACTAGCTAGTTAATCTTTGTATGCACCCACATACTCGAAGCTTTGGAAAACAACTAGCTGAAAATCTTTATTGCCGACCCTGAGATTGAACGTTCTTTTAGGCGAAGAGTTCGTGACTAAAAGTAGCTGTAATCTTCTCAAGACACCATGGCGGAACGCAACAATCTAAACCCGCCACATCAAGAGCAGGAGGAAGGCCAGGCTGAGAACAATGTTCCTCCAAGAAGGGTAACTCTTAGTGATCAGAACCGCCCGAACCCTCGAGGATTTCGATCATGCATAGTGGAACCAGAAATTGATGCAAGAAACTTTGAGCTCAATCCCAGGCTTATTCAGATGGTTCAACAAGACCAATTTGCAGGACTACCCTCTGAAAACCCGACAGTACACATCACTAAGTTCTTGCATCTATGTAACCCAATGAAGGTACAAAATATCCCACGCAAGGTAATCCGTCTTCAGCTTTTCCCATTTTCTCTTCATTATAGGGCAAGCGAGTGGTTCTATTCTATGCCACCCGATACCTTCAATACATGGGATGAGCTCTTTACTGCTTTCCTGGAGAAATTCTTTCCACCTACTAAAAACAGGAAAATCAGGGACAAAATCCATCAGTTCGTCCAAAAAGATGGCGAAACTCTATACGATGCGTGGGAGAGAATAAAAGATTTGCAGCGCAAGTGTCCACATCATGGAATCTCGCAGGGTGACGTTATTGAAAATTTCTTCAATGGACTCGATAGACCTAGCCGAAGTGTCGTCAATTCAGCCGCTGGTGGCCGATTCGGCATACTCACTGACAAAGAGGCTCTCAAACTCCTTGATGACTTGGCTCTTTATGTTTCTCAATACAATGATGTCCGAGGACCCTCTTGGCAAGGTAATGTATATGATATCGAGTCTATAAATTCTCTTCATGCTAAAATTGATCAACTTTTGCAGCAAAAGAAGCAGAAACCCACAAACCGAAATGCATCTTCTTCTTGACAAATTTCATGTGAGATATGTGGAGCTTCACACTACACATCTGAGTGTAGTTTTGCCAGCCAGGACACCAGAAGCGAGCAGGCCAAATCATTCAACAACCAGTATAATACTCACACTTATGGTAACCCTTACTTAAATACTTACCACCCTGGATGGAGGAAAAATTCAATTTCTCTTAGGCAAACCAGTCAAACACTCAAAACTATGCTCAAAATAATAAGCCACCTGGTTTTCTAAAAAGATCACTAAACCCTCCCTCATACCAAACTCAGCCCATGGTACCTGCACTATCTCAAGCACAATCCTCTGATCCCTTGATTGACAAACTATTTGAAGAAATGAGCCAAATGAAAACCCATATTAAACTTCTTGAAAACGAAATTGCCCAACATGCCACTACCATATCCCATAGAGATTAGGGCAAACTCCCTAGCCAACCTGAAATAAAACCTAGGGAACAAGTGCAAGCAGTTACCTTGCAGAGTGGAAAGCGGCTCGACCCACCTCAATCACCTCAAATTGACACTGAAAAGGAGGCCGAGCAAGAACAGAAGCAAAAAGATGAGCCACACCTCGAATCAGTGGTGGAGAAGTCATACGTCTCACCACCTCCTTACAAGCCTCCTCTTCCCTTCCCACAAAGGTAAAGACAGGCAAAACTTCCAAAGTAGTTCAAAAAATTTATTTAAACACTCAACCACCTATCAATCAGTGTACCTTTTATTGACATGCTCTCCCAAATGCCAGCCTATGCAAAATTCTTAAAGGAGATGCTGTCCAACAAAAGAAAGCTCGAAGAGTATGGAACCATTACACTTACTGAGGAGTGCAGTGCCATCTTACAGAACAAGCTACCTGAAAAGCTAAAGGATCCTAGGAGCTTCTCTATTCCTTGTGCTCTAGGGAATTTCCAAATTAGCAAGGCGTTATATGATCTCGGAGCTAGTGTAAGTTTGATCCCTCTCTCCATCTGGAAAAAGCTGAACATCGGCAATCCTAAACCAACTTCTATGTCTCTCCAACTGGCCGATCGATCAATCAAATTCCTGGTTGGCATTTTTGAAGATGTTCCCTTGAAAGTTGCCAAGTTGTTCATCTCAGTCGACTTTGTAGTCCTCGACATGGAGGAGGACCCACCAAATTCTAATCATTCTTGGACTACCTTTCTTAGTCACTGCTGGAGCCTTCATAGACGTTAAGAATGTTCAACTTTCTCTGATAGTTGGAGATGAAAAAATAAAATTCAACCTCTTCTCAGCCATGAAAAACCCCTCTCTCGATAACTCTTGTTTATGAGTTGACGTGGTCAATGAGTCAACAAATAAAGAAATTTCAAGTAACCTAACTCAGATGTACACAAGTAAGGGAGAAGCTGTGGAAGACTTGAATCAACAAGTTGCTAAATCTGTGGCAACATCTGAAAGCGAGAGATCAAAACAATAAAAATCTGATGAACAAAAGAGAAAGCTGACAAACTGGTAATTATTCGTTCTCCTTCTTGTCATTCTTTTAAAACTAATAATAGCGGTTCATTGGCAGGAAAAGTTCTCAAGAAAATATGGAGGCCAATTCAATGAACGACGAATGCGAGAAAATCTGAAGGTAAGAAAAGGAATCACAGAAATGCAAAAGTTGGAGTTGGTTAACATCAGATGATCAAACTGTAGTCGGGCTGATGCCTTTAAACTAAGTGCTTTTGGGAGGCAACCCGAACTTTTTCTTTTTCTATCAGGGAAGTTTTAGTTTTTCTTTTAGCTTCTTTTAGTTTAGAAATTTGATATTTTTTTAATTTGGAGCTTTATTGGTTACTTTTCAGAGCCTAATTGGAAGGAAGCATGATGGGATGAAAATTCGGTTCAACTCGCCAAAACATGGAAGTTAACATCTCATATTCTTTTACAATTACTCCCTTTATTTTGATGACATGATTTACATTGAGGACAATGTGATACTCGGATCCAAGTAGGACTCATATGAAGGCATTAGGTGTTGGTCCCGAGTTAATGACAATTACCCAAGAGAGGAGGGGTGAATTGGGTATTTAAAATTTTTCAACTTAAATAGAAATTTTACCCTGGATTAATCTAGTCCCCTTTATGAAGAATTAAATGGAAAGCAATATAGTGCTGAGAGCAGAAATAAAAATCAACAAGCAAGATTTTAGAGTGGTTCGGGCAACCTTCCCTACTCCACTCTTCCAAGCTCACACCTCTTGTTACTTGGGTTCTACTATGTATTTCACAAATACAACTAGAGCCACTGCTCTCTTCTAGATTCCAGCTCTAGGGGGCATCAACAATTCACAGCACAAGTAGGTGACGAGTTCCACTCCAACCACACACTACTTTGCTTACACTTGATCTTAGTTACCCAAACTAAATCAAGTTCAATACAACAAGTAAAAGTAAAAGAAAGTTTCTACACGTTACTGGAGTGTAGAGGCAGATTTGACGCAGAGAAGAACTTGTAAAGCAGTCTGAAAGATTCAACAAGCGGCTCTTGGCAGTTTGAAAGCAAAGCTCTTCTTCTAAATGTTGGCTTGATCACTTAATGCTCTAGGAGATGGGAGTTATGCTCATTCAATGAATTCTCAGCTACCCTCCACGTTCATATTGAATGCCTTATATAATTTGCGAGGGAATCCGAACATTTGGAAGTAGGTGGTGCGCATTTAATGCGCCAACGTTTGAAAAATTTCCGACCGTTGCGACCTAAGTCGCAGGTGGAGTCGACTTCGGGTGCGACTTCGCCCAAGTCGCAGATGGAGTCGACTTCGGGTGCGACTTCGGCTGTCCACAGCTTCTTCAAGTTCCAGTCTTGGTCGACTTGGTCCTCGACTTGACCCAAGTCGCAGGTGAAGTCGACTTCGGGTGCAACTCACTTCTTGTGCTTGCTTGATGAACTTGAAATCTTCGGAGATGACTTTAATCACTTGATTTTCTTCATATTGATGTTATTCCCTTGATTTATATCTCTTGGAACACTGTATGATTATTTATCTTGAAAACCTTGGATTTTTTTTCTTGAATTCTTGAGTACTTGAGTCTTGGAGTGCATGGAAGATGTCCGAGCATGTGTTTATGATCCAACATGATGGATTCATGCAACCCTGCTTGCTTTGATCTTTATTTGATCTTCATTTGAGTATTTGAGTCGTCTTGGCCTTCATCTTCACTTGAATATATCATTGAGTCGTCTTGATCTGCAAGTTCCGCACTGAAGTCGAAGCTGGAGTCGACTTGGTTTGCGACTTCACCCAAGTGGCATGTGACTTCGGCAACTCTCGTCCCCGATTTCAACTCTGGACAGAAAAACAAGTTTGAAGTCGATGCCGGAGTCGACTTGGTCTGCGACTTCACCCAAGTCGCATGCGGAGTCGACTTGGGATGCGACTTTGGCAGCTTGGCTCCCCAATTCAACACTGAACGAAAATGACGAGTTTAAGTCGCTGCTAGAGTCGACTTGGGGATCGACTTGGCCTAAGTCAATGCCTGAGTCGACTTGGAAATCGACTTGACCTGTCATGCTTCATTTTCTTCATTTGTATATCCTTTAATCATCGTCACAAATATGTTAGTAACCAAAACTTACTCAAATTGATTTGTTAATCATCAAAATATAGTCTTGGCTTATTTTCCACATATATCCAACAATCTCTCCCTTTTTGATGATTGACAAAACCGATTTGAGTGCATACCTTTCAATGTCTTTAAAACATATTATTTTTGCATTTTGAAGTTTACCATAAATATTTCACTTCCAACAAATCACAAGTTAAAAGCATTTAAAATCGAGACTACTCAAATCCTAATCTCTTCTCCCTCTTTTTGTCAATTGATCAAAAATAGAGATGGAGCGGGATAATCCTTTGAGAATGGTGTAGTTACTTCCCCTGAACCTGTGCTCCCCCTTAACTTGTGCTTTTCTAAGTTAATTCAAGCATTCCCATATCATTTCTAATTTTATAAAACAGTTCTTTTGCTAGAGGTTTGGTAAAAATATATGCAATTTGATCTTCTATTTTTACATATTCTAAACAGATATCATGATTTTGTACATGTTCCCTAATAAAATGATGTCTTAGGTCTATATGCTTGGTTCTAGAATGCAATACTGGATTTTTAGTTAAACATATTGCACTAGTATTATCACATCTAATAGGTATATCTTTAAAGTTCATGCCATAATCCCTAAGTTGTTGTTTCATCCAAAGCAATTGGGCACAACAGCTCCCGACGGCAATATATTCGGCTTCCGCGATGGATAGAGAAACACTAGTTTGTTTTCTTGAAAACCTTAAAACCAACATGTTCCTAAGAAACTAACATGTTCCACTAGTGCTTTTTTTATTTACCTTGTAACCGGCAAAATCCGCATCCGAGTAGCCGATTAGATCAAAATTAGAACCCTTTGGATACCAAAGTCCTATGTTGATAGTATCTACTAAATATCTAAAAATTCTTTTTACAGCTACCAAGAGTGATTCTTTTGGACATGATTGAAATCTAGAGCACATGCAAACACTAAACAGTATATCGGGTCTAGAAGCAGTTAAATATAATAAAGAACCTATCATGCTTCTATATAATTTTAAATCAACTGGTGTGTTTGCCCCTTTGCTATTTTCCATGCCAAACTTCTTTAACATTTCTTTGATATACTTGGACTGGTTTATGAAGATTCCTTCACTTAGTTTCTTAATTTGTAGTCCAAGGAAGAAGTTTAGCTCCCCCATCATACTAATCTCAAATTCCTTCTGCATAAGCTCAGAAAATTCTTGACAAAGGATCTCATTAGTAGCACCAAAAATAATATCATCAACATAAATTTGAATAATCAAAATATCTTTTTCTTTGTACTTGATAAACAAAGTGGTGTCTACCTTTCCCTTTTGGAAGTCATGATCAATAAGAAATTTGCTTAATCTTTCATACCAAGCTCTTGGAGCTTGTTTTAATCCATATAATGCTTTGGTTAATTTGTATACAAATTTAGATTGATTTTTCTCCTCAAATCCAGGTGGTTGTTCAACATACACCTCTTCATTTATATAGCCATTCAAAAATGCACTTTTAACATCCATTTGAAATAACTTAAACTTCACATGAGATGCAAAAGCTAATAAAATGCGAATGACCTCTAATCTAGTAACCAGAGCATAGGATTCCTCAAAGTTTATTCCTTCTTCTTGCGAGTATCCTTTTGCCACAAGTCTAGCTTTGTTTCTCACCACAAGTCCACTTTCATCTAATTTGTTCCTAAATACCCATTTTGTGCCAATGACAACACAGTCTTTTGGTCTTGGAATAAGATGTCAAACTTGGTTTCTTTCAAATGGATTTAGCTCTTCTTGCATTGCTATGATCCAATTTTCATCATCAAGAGCTTGATCAATACTGGTTGGTTCAATTTTGGATACAAAGGCGTATTGTCCACAAATATTTTGTTTTGATCTTCTAGTCTTTACACCTTCATAGATATTCCCTATAACTTGCTCAATTGGATGGGCATTTTTGAACTTTAAATCGGTTGGAGGTTTATAGGAATTATTACCTTCACTTACCCTTTCCTCCATAGATTCTTCTTGCTTCTCCACATGCAATTTTTCAAGGTTACTTATGACATCATCTGCATCACTTAAATCATCTTTTCTTTTGGAGCATGGATTAAATTCATCAAAAACAACATGTATTGACTCTTCTACAACTTGGTTCCGTTTATTGAAGACTCTATATGCTTTGCTATTTGATGAGTAACCAAGGAATATTGCCTCATCACTCTTAGCATCCAGTTTTTTCAAGTTGGTTTTTCCATTGTTTAAAACATAACATGTGCAACCAAAGACATGAAAATATGAAATATTTAGTTTTCTACCTTTCCATAGCTTATAAGGGGTCTTTTTCAAGATAGCTCTAATGGTAACTCGGTTCAACACATGACAAGATGTACTTACAGCTTCACCCCAAAATTTCTTGTATAATTTACTCTCATTTAGCATTGTTCTAGCCATCTCTTGTATGGTTCTATTTTTCATTTCAACCACTCCATTTTGTTGTGGAGTTCTTAGTGTGGAAAATGTATGGTGAATTCCTTTTTCATTACATAATTCTATGAATCGTTTATTTTTAAACTCACCACCATGATCACTTCTAATAGTCATAATAGTACTTTGTTTTTCATTTTGCACAAAGTTTACAAAAGTTGCAAACGTAGAGAAGGCTTCATCTTTGCTAGCTAAGAGAATTACCCATGTGAATCTTGAAAAATCATCAACTATTACAAACACATACTTCTTTCCTCTAATGGTTAAAATGTCGGATGGCCCACATAGATCCATGTGTAGCAATTCAAGTGGCCTAGTGGTGGAAATCTCCTTTTCGGTAGATAAGGGCATTTTAGGTTGTTTTGACAATTGACATGCCTTGCAAATTTTATCTTTGTCATATTTCAATTTTGGCAACACATCCTCCATACATACATTTGAAATACTGTAAATATTTCCTTTACCTTTAATTTTACCTTTCTCGTTGTTTCCAAAGGCAACAGTTCCATTGTTACAAGGCTTGAGTTTATGAAATAAACTTCTTTCTCCAGTCATATGCCTTGAGCAACCACTATCCATGAACCAAACGTTGCTTGCCTTTGCCTTGAAACATATCTGAAAAATGAACAAATAAATTTATCTCTTTGGTACCCATTTTATGGGTCCATTTGGGTTAGTAAACTTATTTAATCTTTGTTATTCTATTCTTGAAAGCCCAAATCTTGTGTTTCTTAGAACCCAAACTAATTTTGCACCATGGTCATACAGTTTCTTAAAGTTGCATTTATAGATTTTGTGACCCATCTTATTGCAAAAGTTGCAAGCCATTGGTAATCTAGGAGTAGGCCTCCAAGTATGCAGTGGTTCAAAAGTTGGCCTTCTAGTCCAAATAATATATTTCCCTTTGGGTTTGTAAATAGGTGCAGTTTTAGCTTGATTTTTTTCAAGTTTTGGCATACTTAATTTGCTACTTTCTCCTTGTTCAAATGTGGAGTATCCAAGACCTCTTCTATTGATTTGAGAGGTCATGTTCAGAAATATTTTTACATTCTCTCCTTGATTAGAGAACTTATCTAATGATTCATTTAAAGATTCATTCTCCTTTTTCAATTTCTCCACTTCTTTCAATAGTAGTTCATTTTCTTCTTTCAGTTTTGTTGTACTTTCTGCTAGTTTTTCATTTACAATAATAATGGAATTGCATTGTTGTCTCTTTAATGATAACTTGTTTCCTAATTTTTTGATTTCCTCATATAATTAATCATATGCATGTTGTAATTCCTCTAATTCAGCACATTTGAGACATTCTTGAATAGAAGAATGAGTAGATTGAGAATAGCAAAATTTGAAAGTTACCTCTTCATTACTTATGCATTTTGTTGAGGTGGTTTGCTCTTCCAAAACTTCCGTTGAGTTCAAAGTTTCTCCATGTTCAATCCGTGCCATGCAACATATTCTTGCACAATTTACCGCTTCAAAATCATCAGTTGAGGAGCTACTTGTTGATGACGTTTCTTCATTCACGTACATTCCTCTTCTCTTAGGCTTTTGGAATTTCAGGATTTCATATCTTTCCTTCCTTTCTTGATAAACCTTTGATCTTTCTTCCGGTGTAGGACATTGAGCTTGCATATGTCCCATACTGCCGCATCTATAACACTTTGTAGCCTCGTTCTTCTTCTCTTTTCATGGTCTCTCTTTGAAATCTTTTAAGTTCTTTTCTTTTCTCACAAACTTTCGAAATCTGCGTGTTTGTAGAGCAATGTCTTCGTCATCATTGTGAGATGAGGAGGTGGACTCATCAGAGTTATGGGTGACTTTTAGTGCAATTGCTCTCTTTCCTTTGTGGTGATCTTCGTTTCTTTTCTTGATTAGCTCATGTGACATTAATGAGCTAATAAGATCTTCTAGGTTCAATGTGTTTAGGTCCTTGGCTTCTTCTATTGCAGTAATCTTTGGAGTCCAAGATTCCGGTAGAACTCTTAGGATCTTCATGACCTGTTCAGATTTGGAGATAGTTTTTCCAAGACCTTTCAAAGCATTAGTAATTTTAGAGAATCTAGCAAATATTTCAGAAATATTTTCTGTTTCTAGCATTTTGAAGCTTTCCAACTCTCCAATCAAAATATTTCTCCTTGTCCCTTGGACTTGAGAAGTTCCTTCATAGATAGATGTTAATGTATCTCATATCTCTTTTGTAGTTAAACAAGAGGATACTCTATCATATTCGAAAGCGGTAAGAGCACAAAACAATGAGTTCATAGCTTTAGAGTTGCTCTTAACAGTTTTTACTTCCTCATTGGTCCATTTGGAAGCTCTTTCATTAATAGGCAAGGTTACACCGTCTTGGATTGCAATCCAAGAGTCCATATCTATAGCCATGATGAGTTGTTTCATACGTAGCTTCCAATAGCCGAAATTGTTCCCATCAAACAATGGTGGCCTAGGAAAAGATTGGGCTTCGGCAAATGCGGGAACGGAAGTCAATTAGGATGCCATATCAAAAGATCTCTTTGGTAAAACTCAAAGACCTACTCTGATACCACTTGTTGGTCCCAAGTTAATAGCAGTTATCCAAGAGGGGAGGGGTGAATTGGGTATTTAAAATTTTTCAACTTAAACAGAAATTTTACCCCGGATTAATCTAGTCCCCTTTACGAAGAATTAAATGGAAAGTAATATAGTGCTAGGAGCAGAAATAAAAATCAACAAAAAAGATTTTATAGTGGTTCGGGCAACCTTCCCTACTCCACTCTTCCAAGCTCACACCTCTTGTGACTTAGGTTCCACAATGTATTTCATAAATACAACTAGAGTCATTGCTCTTTTCTAGATTCTAGCTCTAGGGGACATCAACAATTCACAACACAAGTAGGTGACGAGTTCCACTCCAATCACACACTACTTTGCTTACACTTGATCTTAGTTACCCAAACTAAATCAAGTTCAATACAATAAGTAAAAGTAAAAGAAAGTTTCTACACATTACTGGTGTGTAGAGGCAGATTTGATGCAGAGCAGAACTTGTAAAGCCGTCTGAAAGATTCAATGAGCTGCTCTTGGCAATTTGAAAGCAAAGTTCTTCTTCTGATGTTGACTTGATCACTTAATGCTCTAGGAGATGGGAGTTATGCTCATTCAATGAATTCTCAGCTACCCTCCATGTTCACATTGAATGCCTTATATAATTTGCGAGGGTATCCAAATGTTTAGAAGTAGGTGGTACGCATTTAATGCGCCAACGTTCAAAAAATTTCCGACCGTTGCGACCCAAGTCGCAGGTGGAGTCAACTTCGGGTGCGACTTCGCCCAAGTCGCAGATGGAGTCGACTTCGGGTGCAACTTCGGCTGTCCACAGCTTCTTCAAGTTCCAGTCTTGGTCGACTTGGTCCTCGACTTGACCCAAGTAGCAGCCGAAGTCGACTTCAGGTGCGACTTCACTTCCTGTGCTTGCTTGATGAACTTGAAATCTTCGGAGATGACTTTAATCACTTGATTTTCTTCATATTGATGTTATTCCCTTGATTTATATCTCTTGGAACACTGTATGATTATTTATCTTGAAAACCTTGGATTCCTTTTCTTGAATTCTTGTGTACTTGAGTCTTGGAGTGCATGGAAGATGTTCGAGTATGTGTTCATGATCCAACATGATGGATTCATGCAACCCTGCTTGCTTCGATCTTTATTTGATCTTCATTTGAGTGTTTGAGTCGTCTTGACCTTCATCTTCACTTGAATCTATCATTGAGTCGTCTTGATCTGCAAGTTCTGCACTGAAGTCGAAGCTGGAGTCGACTTAGTTTGTGACTTCACCCAAGTCGCATCCGGAGTCGACTTGGGATGCGACATCGGCAGCTCTCTGTTGGAAACAATACTTCAAAACAAAGTAAAATTGACCAAAGATTAAGTTTTGATGATTAACAACAACTAACTTGAGTATATTTAAAGGACTAATGAGTTTGCCACTTGTTTTAAGGAACTTAAGTAGCCAAGTCGATCCCCAAGTCGACTTGGACTTCGACTTAGAGTGAAGTCGATCCCAAAGTCGACTTAACTATCGACTTGAGAAAGAACCTCAAAGGCAAAACCAACGTACAGGTGAAGTCGCATCCCAAGTCGACTCCACATGCGACTTGAGAAGCCAAGTCGCAAATGAAGTCGACCTCGATATCGACTTCAAACATGAAAAACTGTCCAGAGTTGAAAACGGGAGAAGAGCAAGTGAAGTCGCAGGCCAAGTCGACTCCATCTGCGACTTGGGTAGCCAAGTCACAAATGAAGTCGACCTCGACATGGACTTCAGATGATAAAAACTGTCCAGAGTCGAAGCTCAGAACACGAAGTGCCGAAGTCGCACCCCAAGTCGACTCCACGTGCGACTTGAGGTGAAGTCGCAGCCGAAGTCGACTCCGACATCGACTTCGATCGGGCAGAGGCGATTTTTCAGAAGATAAGCTGGAATGCATATTCAAGATGAAATCAAGTCATGAGTCCAATGCGAAGCAAGGAGCTTGAATCAATCATGCAAGGGTCAAGCTCTTCAAGTTTCACAAGATCCAAATGTTCAAGATTCAAGGATTTAAGGTTTGCAAATCTTGGAGCTAATGAAAGCAAGACACCATGATCCAAAGGTTAACAAAAGTTGCAAAGGAATTAAAAGGCTTGAGAAAGACTAAGCAAAACAAAAGTTTCCAAGTTCCAAGTTCATGAAGCCAACTGTCAAGGTGAAGTCGCACCCGAAGTCGACTTCACCTGTGACTTGGGTCAAGTCGGAACCCAAGTCGACCCTGACTGAAACTTGAAGTTGCGACGGAGAAGCGAAGTCGCACCCGAAGTCGACTCCATATGCGACTTGGGCGAAGTCGCATCCGAAGTCGACTCCACATGCGACTTGGGTCGCAACGGTCGGAATTTATTCGAATGTTGGCGCATTAAATGCGCGCCACCTACCCTCTAATGTTCGGATTCCCTCCAAAATTATAAATAGCATTCATGGTGGATGAGGGAAGTAGTTGAAAATCATTAAGAGTGCATAACTACCATCTACAAGAGCTAAAAAGAGATCAAGCCAACTAAAGAGGAAGAACTTTGCTTCAAACTGCAAGAGCTCAACTACTGATCATACAAAGCCATTTCAACAAGTTCTTCTCTGCGCCAAACTGCTTCTACACATCTGTAAAGTGTAGTTTTCCTATTCTTTCTGTTGTATGTGTTAAACTTGATTTAGTTTGAGGAACTAAGATCAAGTATAAGCAAAGTAGTGTGTGATTGGAGTGTGACTCATCACCTACTTGTGCTGTGTTTTGTTGATGCTACCTAGAGCTGGAATCTAGAAGAGAGCAGTGGCTCTAATTGTATTAAGAGAATACAATAGTGGAACCCAAGTCACAAAGAGTGTGAGCTTGGAAGAGTGGAGTAGGAAGGTTGTCCGAACCACTATAAAAATCATGTGTGCTTGATTTATACTTCTGCTATTTACATTGCTTTCCATTTCATTTCTCCATTAAGGGGACTGGATTAATCCGGGGATAAGCTTCTGTTTAAGATATAATTTTTAAATACCCAATTCACCCCTCCCCTCTTGGGTTTTTCCATCAACTCGGGACCAACACTCTCGTCCCCAATTTCAACTCTGGACAGAAAAATAAGTTTGAAGTCGATGCCGGAGTTGACTTGGTCTGCGACTTCACCCAAGTCACATGCGGAGTCGACTTGGGATGCGACTTCGGCAGCTTGGCTCCTCGATTTCAACGCTGTATGAAAATGACGGTTTGAAGTCGCTGCTAGAGTCGACTTGGCCTAAGTCGATGCCTGAGTCGACTTGGAAATCAACTTGACCTGTCATGCTTCATTTTCTTCATTTGTATATCCTTTAATCATCGTCACAAATATGTTAGTAACCAAAACTTACTCAAATTGATTTGTTAATCATCAAAACATAGACTTGGCTTATTTTCCACATATATCCAACATTAGGCATGTAATTATGATACATGTATGCCTTGAATGATTTATGGATGAATTAGGGTTCAATTAAGAATGGTGATTAAAAATTTAATCGCCGGAGCCCAAAGTGAGTCGGTATGACCCGAGGGGCTTAACAAGGATTGAATGGTAAAAATGTATCATGAATAATCATGTTAATTATCGTGATTTAATTTATGGAGATTAAAGTGTAATTATGGAATTAAGATGAAAAATGATAGAAAATTCATAACTTACGCCTACAAGGCGGATTTAGATGAAATTTGAAAGGTAAGCTCACGACGGTGGGTCCAAACTTATGAACGGATTAGATTAAGGAAATCATGATGAGATTAAGGCAATGATTAATCATTTTTAGCCTACACTCCAAGGACAAATTTATGTGGTCATAACTTGAGTTAGAAAACTCGGTTTGAGATAAAACTTGAGAAAGATAGATAAAACGATATGACGAACGATATGGTAGGAATGAATTAAGTTAACTATCATGGGATTTGCTTAATCACAAAAAGACGAAAGCCATTAAATGCAAGTTAAGGTGGGAAGCTTCATGGACATCGCAATGATGGTAATTTGGGAAGGTGAAAATAGAAATTACTTAAATGCCCTATGGGTTGCTTGAGCACCAAGAAAAGGGGCAAATAAAAGAGGAAAGAGGGGGAGCAAGGGCTGGACGTTTTCCAGCAAAGGAGAAGAGAGAGAGAGAGAGAGAGAGAGAGAGAGAGAAGAGGGGAAGAGGAGGCCATCTTGAAAGACCTATTGAGGATTGATTTTTCTCCAAAAAAATCCAGGTTTGTGATGATTTAGTAACATGTTTTAGGGATTAAAGATTCCTAATTAATCAATTTTATTTATAAAGTTTAATTTGGGGGTTAATCAGCCCATATCCTCTAATCTACACTTATGTGTAGTAAATCTGGACCTGGAAAGGAAAATAGGGAAGAAATATTTAATGAATGAATTTTATTAAAAATTTATGGGAAGAATCATTATGGGGTGATTAAGAAATGAAATAATTTTCTGCTTAAAAGGATAAGCATGTTGCAAATTAAAATTCTGGGAAAATCAACCTAGTCAGGATTGAACAGGTGGCAAGATCAGCTGCACCAAATGATTTTTAATAATTTTTATACAAGCAATTTTGGGCTGTAACGTTTAAAAGATATATAAGACATATTGAGGATCACAAAAACAAAATAAAAATTAGATTTTGATGAGTATAAATATACCCCATAATTTATGTGATTCAGGCTGTCTGAAAAGGGATGCTACTGTCCAGCAAAGTAAAAATACCAAAATAAATAGAACTACTATATATTTCATGCTGGAAATATTTATTTTAATTAATTCATGTATTTATTAAGGTATGGTAGATATTTCAGATTAAAAATACTTGATTTGATATTAATTCAAGATTTTGAGAATTCAGTGTGCCTGAATTCAGCATTATGGACAGCTTAAGGAATAAATTAAGATAAATGTTAAATTCCAGGTTTTGTGATGGAATTTAATTTATAATGGAATATAAATAAGTGATTATGAGGTTTTAACCTTTAGGGTAAATATATGCAAAGGGATGTTCAAAGAGGAGTGCAGAGGGTAGCCAAAATGTATATGGAAGTTACTATTTTGGAAGCAACCAATATATGGATTTTAAACATGTTTTAATAACCTAAATTTGGGTTAAGAAAAGCATGATTAATTTCTGAAATTTAGGGATTAAAAATCTATTTTGAAGTAATTATCCAAAGTGGCGTTGAAAGTGTGTAAAACGGGTCCAAAAGTTGCTGTTTTGGAACCCTATAATACATGGATTAAAATTTCAGAAAGGAACCCTAAGTTATATGGTAATTAAGAAGTTTAATTATGCTGAATTAAGGTTCAAGTTTCTGTTTTGAGAAATTTTAAGAAACACATAAGTATGTGTTGAAAAATAGACTTGTATGGAAGGATGGGTATGAATGAATGATAAATGGGGTATGTAAATTCCAAAAATGCAAAAATGCATGGAATTATGGTAAAAAGAGATGACTAAGTTGCTGAATGATTGTTATATGTATGTAAGTTTACCCTACATAAGGGTATTAAAAATGAATGGATGATTTGATATGTATAGGCTACGTTGATACATATGAATACCCGACTTGAAAGACAAGTGGGTTAAGATAGATGTACTTACGTAGGTTGAAAAACCTAAGGAATATAATTATTTAAGGATGATGCAAATAAATAAAATATTATTTTCATTTATCTAGGCAAAAGGCAAGGAAAAGAATGGAAGAAAAGGATTTTGGCAATCTCAGGTAAGCAAGTGAACTTTCTAAAATGGTGTTTTCTTTCTATGTAATGATATGTGATTAAAAATATTTATGATTATGTTTAAACGAATGGCCAAGAACAAGTTTTTGAAATAATGGCTTTAACAAAAAGCCACAATATTTGAAAATGACGGCTTTAATGCAAAGCCACAAGTTTTAAAAAATGATAGCTTTAAGGAAAAGCCTCAAAGTTTGCTTCATGGGAAACAAGCGATATGTTTTTAAGATAAAGAATTTATCACAAGTGTTGCCATGGGTTGGCAATGCTTTATGTTAATGGAAATGAGAAATTTGCTTATGAGTAAGCAAGTTCTCCATGATGATAATTTTAGAGAATTTTATGTTTTATGCCGATGGTTTTTAAGAATTTGCTTATAAGCCAGCAAGTTCTTATGATGTTGTTTCAAAATTATTTTATAAGAAAAAAGGGAATTTTACCCTTTTTCACAAAGTAACAAATGTAAATAAGTTTTGAATTTCTCTTATGATGGTTTATGATAAATAATCGTGATATAAAAGAAAAAGAAAAAGGAGATGTGATATATGAAAAAGATTGGTTTTGTTATGTTATGATAATTAAATATCAACAATGATTTGGACATAGTCCATCTATTTCGAAATGATATTGGAAAAGTTTTGATTTTCTTTAGATAAGGAAATCTATATTGAAAATGTCTTGAAAAATATTTATACGGATGTGTTGAAAGGGATTTAAGGATGACCAACCTCATATGTTGAGTTCATAAAATTGTTTGATTTCGGGTTGCTAAATGGTATGCAAAAGATTACGTAAGCCCCCTTATGTAAAAATGGTATAATATATAGGTGTACAATAATTTGATTATTAGGGTGGTTGAGAAGGGGTAGCATAATTGCATAACTTTTGTGAGCAAAAGGCCCCGAAATGGAAACTAATAAAATGTTAGAAAATATATGGTTTAATTTTTAAAATTCAAAGGTTTTGAAATTCTTTTATAAGGATTTTAAGATGTATTATTTTTCAAGCATTTCAAATGGTTATCAAAATGTTTTACTCAAAATATTTCCGAAAGAATTTAAGGAATGTCATTGGCACGGACTGCGGTCTATGATGTGTTTTTGAAAATAATTTTTAAAGATATAGACTTCGGTCTATGATGTTTTGTGAGTATGGTTGTGGGTTGCGGTTTGCGATCCTGGTTTAAAAGGTCATGGGCTGCGGTCTGTGATATTTTAAACCAAATGGACTGCAGTTTGTCAGAATAATGTATGGTGCACCAGTACACAGAATAGGTTGGTTGTAGAGTATGATTGGGATGACCGGGGCCCACTCTACATAAGTCCAAGTCGCTAAGGGATGGAAGGAGTGCTAGCGGCGCCCTCTCTGAGATGGGAGTAGGATGAATGAACAACTACCTGACTAGCGTGCTATTAAGGATTCTCTTCCAAAAGGTAGCATGATCACTTGCTAAGTGTCACTACTGCATTGAGAGAAATGCATTTGCTTATGTTTTATTTTTGAAAAGCCCAAAGATTGGGACATGAAAGTTATCCTAAAGGGATTTTGATGAAATGAGTACCCTAAAAATAGGGTATTTTACACAAAAGTGTAAATGACAGGAATGAAAGGAAATATTTTTATGCAAATGCATTTATGGAAATGGTTTATGTATCTTATATGCCTTGTTTGTTATAAACAAACCCCAAGACGGGGATTATCAAAGGAATCTATGTAAAACTTGTTTTTGGACATAAGAATGTCCATTATTAAAGAGCCTAAATGAAAAGTGTTTATGGACATGAGAATGCCAAAGTATTTTAACGAAAGGTGTTTTAGGACATATGAATATCCATTGCCAAAGGAAGCTATGTGAAAAATGTTTTGAGACATTAAATGTCTCTTGGCTAAAGGATTTTGTGATGAAAAATATTTTTAGACATAAAAATGTCCTTTGCCGAGAAAGGCTTATGTGAATGATATTTTAGGACTTGAGAATGTCCTCCTTTGCTAAAGGAATTATGAGAAAAATATTTTGGACGTAAGACGTCCACTGGCAAAAGATGGTTTTATGTAAAGGTCTTGGAACATTGGAAATGTTCACTCAAGACAAAAAGAAATTAATTATAAAGGGTAACACATGTATGTTTTGCTTTAACAAGTTTGAATGTGGCTTATAAATGATTTTAAGAATGAATGTTTTATGAAAATGTTCAAGGACATAGAATTGGTCTCGTGAACAAAGGATTTCATGATAATATTTTGGGACATATAAATGTCCTCAAGAAAAAAGTGTTCAAGATGTTTATGAAAAAGGTTTTCAAGGAAATCTTGCCCTAATAATAAAATGCTTTCTTACTGAGTTGTCACTCACGTTTTGTTTTCCCAAACCTTAGACAGGTACCGGAAAACTCAAGGGGTCAATGGACCTAAGCAACGAAGAAAGGTACGAAGTAGTACTCAGGTGGGCTAAAAGGATTAGCCATGATGAGTGGAATGCTATGAATGAAAGTTTTCAGGTATGTTGATATATATATGTGAACTTGTTTAAAGTTCTGAGTTCTAGATGAACTAATGATTGAATATATGTATGTATGCAATGGAAATACCATGATTAGGTCAAGAGGACCTTTAATGTATAAGTGCATGTTGATTACAAGTGTACCATTGCTTATGTTATAAATGAAATGACGATGAAAGAAGAAACGAAAAAATTTTTGGACGAGTTTCTAATTAAGAACCCGTCGCGTGATCAGGGCAACAATCTTGATTCACATTTATCAATCAATAAGGTCTTGAGGTAAGGAAGTGACGTCTTGGTTTGGGGCGCCACAGATAATGTCAATTTCAAGTGTGGGGGTGAATGCATTGCATTAATTTTCTCTAACTATTTCTTGCACCACCTTGAAAATTATAATTTTTCTCACATCTTGAAAAATTTTGAAATTTTGGGTAATTCTTGCATAAATTATGATATTAGATTGATTAAGACCTCACTTTGAACTCTTGTATGTCTTATAAGCAAACTATACTTGGAATTTCAAAATCTTTGAGTTTGGAAAAGAGCTGAACCCTAATGAGATGTTAAATTTGTTTTTGAACATGTACTTGTTGAAAATACTTGGATTTTTGTCCTGAATCACTTGACGAAACTAATATACCTAGGAACTAATTCCATTTTCTTTCAAAATTAGAGTAATTCTTTCTAATTTATCAAAGGTTTTTTTAATACACACAATTGTCATTTAAGAAGGTAGTTTTTCCCATTCATTTTGGATGTCCAACTGTTTATTCAGCAGTTAAAATTTGGCCGTTCATTAAATTCCAAGTGGACCGTCCAAAGCTATCCATGATTCAACCGTCCAAGTTGAGAATGTTAGAAGCAATCCAATGTGATTTTATTTCACCAGAAAGTTTGAAATGAAAGGCCTAATTCCATCCAACAATTTCAATCGTTCAATTAGATCCAGAGCATGACGTCCAAATGTCCAACTTGCAACACCCACACTCAAATCAGCATCCAAGCCAATCTAGAAATTTTCAGCCATCCAAAATTCCAGCCGTCCAATCAGTGGGCCAGGCATCACGTCTAAATTTTTCCACCATCCAGATCCATGCATATAAGCTATTCATAAAATCTAGTCGTCCGGATGTTTAGCATTTCTAATACATGCAGATCACGTTAATATTCAGCCATGCCATCACCGCCAAAGCTCAATCCCAACCGTCCATTTCATCCCTTCAAATGAATGTCCAGCAGCATGATCTAAACCACCCAAAGCATCTAGAAATTCAAGCTCAAATTCCATGATCCAGCACTGTCCATGCAATTTCTCCACCGCCTAATCAAAATCTATGGAGCAGATGCGTAAATTCTATGTGTGGCTGCTGGGATTTTATGCACAAATTCGATGCGCAGATCCAATTGATCACAACCATCCAACTTACAAAATTTACTTGGCAAACCAATTGCGTAGATTTTTCTCACACAATTTTCAACTGTATAAAAAGAGGGGACAAGCAGCAGGAAATTAAAGAATTTTTAGAGGGAATAATTCAGAGGGGGAGAAAGAGAGATAAAGAGAGAGAGCAAGGAGGAGGAGAGCACGGGCAAGAGGCACACCGGCGAGTGGCGTAAAGCGGGCGACACACAATCGAGAGCTTCGAACCAATAAGTCTTCCTATCTTTTCCCTTTTTAATTTTTATTATCTTGTTTAAGATGGATTTGAATTTGAATTTTATTTTGGACTTAAACCTGCTCGGCTAAGCCCTAAATCTAGGGTTTAGGATGTAGCATGCGTACAATGTAGCATGGTGTTGGTTTTTAATTTATTTATCATGGATATTATTGTTAATTTAATGTCTTGTGATTTTTAATGCTTGCTTTGTACATGGGCCCGTACTTTGGCATGATTCCATATATTAGGTGATGGAACCAAGAGGCAAAAATCTAATATATGATAATTAAGATATTAAACCTGGAATTCTAAGACCATGAGAATAAGCATGATGACCTTGAGGAATTCCATGAACGAACCACAGAACTTAATGTATTCCAATTAACTTAATCTCATGAGAATAGGTGGTTAAGAAAATTAGGGTACGCCTTGTAGGTTTTGAGAGAAGGTACAAGGATAAATTAGGATTTGTTCTCCTTTAACAAATAATATCCAAATTAAATAATTATACCACTACCCATTGCAAAAGATGCATGTGAAATCCTAGACCCTAGGTACTCGCACTATCGTTCTCTACTCGTTCTAGTTTTCGATCTTCTCTTTCCATTTTTCTATTTCGTTTCCATTTTACTATATTCTCTTTACACTTTTCTATTCCATTATTTGTACAACACAAAAGCATTTAAAAGTAAAATTTATAGTTCTGAATTCCTTGAGGATTGATAATTTATATACTATAATCTACGACCCGTGCACTTGCGGTGAGATTGCGAACAACATGTCATCATTTTTGTCTTGTAATGCCCATTAAATAATTGCAATTTACCCCCCCCATTATTGATTGAAATTTCAAATTCACCCTTCTTAAATTCCATCTTGGTCGCCCTTGTCTCAAAATTATCATTTAACCATGTTTATCATAACTAGGGTTTCACACATCGGCAAACCAGGAGAAGACTGATTTCACCTGCTTATGGAACATTGCTTTCAAATGAATGTCATTCGGCCTTCGCAATGCACTGGCTACATTCTAGTGTTGTATGATGGGCATCTTTACTGCTATGGTCAAGACTTCTTGGAGATATTTATGGATGACTTCTTAGTGTTTGAAACTCTTATGACGAGTGTCTGTCCAATCTATCCAAGGTTTTTCAGTGTTATGAGGACACTAACCTAGTTTTGAATTGAGAAAATTTTCATTTCATGGGTGAGAGAGTATTGTGCTTCGGCACTGGGATTCTAAGAAGGCATTGAAGTCAACAAGACAAAGATTGAGGTGATCAAGACGCTTCATCCCCTAATGTCAATCAAAGCTATTCGCAATTTCTTGGGCCATGTCGATTTTTATCAGCGTTTTATCAAGAATTTCTCAAAAGTTGCCAAGCATTTATGTAATTTGCTTGAGAAGGATGTACCCTTCTATTTTGATGAGTCATGCACGCAAGAATTTCAAGAGTTAAAGAGAAGACTCACTTCTGCGCCAGTTATTTTTATACTAGATTGGAGTTTTCCTTTCGAGCTTATGTTTGACGCCAGTGACTTTACAGTTGGAACGGTTCTTGGTTAAGAGAAAAATAAGTTTTTTTATTCAATTTATTATGCAAGTAAGACTTGGGACACAACCCAACTTAATTATACTACAACTGAGAAGGAATTACTTGTAGTTGTCTTTGCATTTGATAAGTTCAAGGCTTATGTGATCCGGACCAAGGTGATTGTATATATGATCATTCAACCATCAAATATTTGATTGAGAAGAAGGATACTAAACCTTGATTGATCTGATGAGTTTTATTGTTTAAGAGTTTGATTTTGAGATTCAAGACGGAAAGGAGTAAAAAATCAAGTGGTTGATCATCTATCTCACCTTAGAAGTAATCAACACTTTCAAAATGCAGTGCATATAGTGAGGTATATTCTGATAAGCAGTTATCTCAGAGCATCATTCCATGGTATGTAGATTATGTCAATTATATTGTTAGTGGAATCTTCCTCCAAATTTTAATTCTCAAGAAAGAAAGAAATTCTTGCATGATGTTTGATTCTATTTCTAGGACAACCCTATTTATTAAAAAAATGTCTAGATCAATTATATAGAAGATGCATTCCAAAAAATGAGATGGAGCAGATTTTGCAAAGCTGTCATTTGTTACCTTACGGGGGTCATTTTCAAGGCTATTGTACTACTGCTAAGGTGTTTCAATCAAGGTTTTATTGGCCCACTGTGGCGCCCCGAACCGAGGCGTCACATTTGTCCTTACTTCAAGATTTTATCGATTGGTCAATGTGACTCAGGATTGTTGCCCTGATCACGCGACAGGTTCTTAATTGGATCTCGTCCAATTTATTTTTCTTTTTCTTTTCTTTCATCACATAAACATATACTCATCATCATTCATAATGGACTTATCCATATCATCATAAATCATCAACTTCTCATATTATTCATCACATCATAATTTCATACAACCTATATCTTTTTCACCATATCCCATTAGGGTATTTATTCATACAAAAATCTACTAACCTTTGTAGATTCCTCTTTTTCTTTAGCAACACATGCTCTTCATCTCTTGGCTTTCCTTACACCTGTCTGAGGTTGGGAAAACAAAACATGAGTCGAAACTCAATAAGCAAGCATTTTTCATTTTAAATGCATTCCTCTCCATTCGATAGAAGACACTTACAAAGTGATCAACTACCAACAGAATAGAAACCTTTTCGTAAACCGTTTTTGAAACCTTTCATAAACCATTCATGTAAACCATTCGTAAATGCATTTCTCTCCATTCGATAGGAGACACTTAGCAAGTGATCAACTATCAATGGAATAGAAATCTTTTCATAAACAATGGATGTGCAAATGCTTCCTTTCCATTGCTGACATAAACCTTCGTGTGCGGGTACGCTAGCCCAGGGAACATCTTACATAGCATGGTCCAATACGCCGGCTGTCTCCGACTTGGCCTCATCAAGGGGAACCATCTGATCCGCTTACTACCTTCACTAAAGCCTCTTCATTAAGCATCATACATGTGCGCACGTCCATGAACATCACATAATAGCAATACGTCAGCATGACTCTTCATAAAAACTCATAAACATTCATCATTTCAAAACATTATAGGAATAACCACCCTTAAATATAATTCATAAAACATGTGAGCAAACAATTTGCAATCATTTAAAAATATTTTAGAAAGCATATAGCTTGCTTACCTTTGCTTTGCTTCAACCTGACTCCTTTATCCTTTCCTTTCCTTTTCCTATACAAGAAAATTGGATATTTTATCCATCTATTCCATGTCTTAGCTTGCTTTCCATGCATGCTTTATGATCACATATTACCTCATTTTTATAGAGGTTATCCCTTTATAAATACTTAGTCATTATTTTTTATATTGATTTTTATCCATAAATCCTTTAAAAATTTCATCCATATATCCTCATAAAATATAAAAATAAATCAAAATTTTTCCCAAAATCACGCTGTTCAATGTTTATAGTTACTGTTCATCCAAGGTTACTGTTCACAGTAACGTGGTTACTATTCATGGGTTTCAAAAATTGACATTTTTTCCAAAAATAAAAAAATACCATGATATAGCTTATGCTTAGTATATCATGGAAAATTTCATACATTTTGAATTTATCGTCATTTACTTGGCTAAAAAAATTACTTTCTTCATATACTAAAAATCAACATAAATTCACTTAAGCATAATCCTTAATTCCAAAAATTATGAAATTAATATATCATCATTTCAACATCATATTTATCATAATCATACATCCCAAATCATCATTTATCAATTTTGGAGCATTATTTTCTCATATCATATGCTATTTTTCCCGAATACCCTATCTTTGCTCCAAATTTTTGATGTTTTGGCATAATTCCAATTAAGCATTATATCTATACTTATTTTCACATGCTTAGGAATTATCTAAGCATGGTTTTACCCCACTTAACATCCAAAAGAAATTTGGGTAGAAATCACTTACCTCAAGTGGAGAACTCCTCTCCTCCTTCTCTCTTTCTCTCTCTTTCCTTCTCTCCTTCTCTCTCTAAGCCCAAAACGAATTTTGGGGGTGGGAATGCTTGAATTTCTCAAGCTTGGAGTGCCTTTGGACGTCCTCCCTTCCCCCATATTTATACTTTTTGATTTTTCACAACATTAGATTTTACCCCCCTAGCTTAAGGTATTTAATTATAAAAATGCAGTTTTTTATAATTTCTAAAAATGCATGGAGCTTTGTGCAGACACCCTTGGCCTGCTCCAGTCCACCCTATGCAGCCCTATTTTCCTTGATTTTTTTGAATTTATTAAAATTATTTAATTTAGGCTAATTCAATCTCATCCATTGATCTTTGATGAGGATGGATTTGGGCCATTGGATTTGGCTCAAAAGTCTCCCCCTACACCTGCATACCCCTGCTGTAGCTCTGATTTTTAATAATTATTTTTATTTTTAATTATTTAAATTTAATTAAAAAGTCAAAGGAAATTAATGAAAAAGTAAAGCTACTTTTTGATCTCCAAATGACATTTAATCTTGACCATTGATTCATGATTTTTGATAGATCTTGGACCACTCATCATGTTCATCATAAGATTTTGGCCATCCATAAAAAATTTCATCTCAATCCGACGTCCGGATTGCAAGTTATGAATTTTTCTTCAATTTTTCACTAAAATCTGAAATTCCATTAAAATATAAAAAAGTATTGCTTTTTTGTCCTGTAGTGATTAAATCTCCTTTTTGTCATTTTGTGATTAAGTTAATCCAAGTGATTAACTCTTAATCACGTGCCTTAATCCCAAGGTTTCTATTCACGTGCACTATTCATCCGAATTTCATAAATAATTATTTTAACGTCTATTTCAACATAATTTCATACCCATGAATGTACATTTTCCAAATATTATTACCTAGGGTTTTATACACGTGTCTAAGATCGGGATTTCACAATTCTCCCCCCCTTACAATAGGTTTCGTCCCAAAACCTATTGCCCTTCAATTATTCCATTACGCTTTTTTTTTGCATAATTAGACATCTATCTCCAAAAGCATATTTAGCATTTTCTGACTTTTGCTAATTTTCTATTTTATATGGAGAAAATTCCTTCCTCTTCCTTACATGTCTTTAAATGCATTGTGTTTTGGAAAATAATTCCCAAACAATCCCTTTTCTTCCTTAATTTATGACATTACAATTTTATATCATGATATATAAATATCATGATTTATATTCCTTTAGTTTCTTTATTCTTTGTACATTTATCTCCCAATCATTGCTATGATATAACTTCCTGTGGTATCATATTTTTTTTCGTTTACTCTTTTTATACTCATCTACCATTTCTTGATATGATATCATTCCTGTCTCATCATAAAATGCATCATAGCTTTAGATCTAGATATTATTTTTCCCCTATCTATCAATTCATACTTTGATACCTACTTTGGTGGTATCACACTTTTCCTATCATCATCCTTAATTTTCTCTTTCCATGCCTGTTTATTAACCCTTTCTTTAATACCACTCTCTGTGGTATCAGACATATCCTTTCATCATCCTTTATTTTCTCCTTCTCCCCGCCTATTTACCAATCCTTGCTTTGATACCAATTTTTGTGGCGCCCCGAACCGAGGCATATGATATGTGAAAATAATGTTTTAAAAATTATAAATGATGATTTGGGATGTATGATTATGATAAATACGATTTTGGAATAATGATATATTAATTTCATGATTTTTGGAATTAAGGATTATGCTTAAGTAAATTTATGTTGATTTTTAGTATATGGAGACAATGATTTATTTAGCCAAGTAAATAATGATAAATTCAAAATGTATGAAAATTTCCATGATATACTAAGCATAAGCTATTTCATGGTATTTTTATTTTTGGAACCCATGAACAGTAACCCACGTTGCTGTGAACAGTAATCTGCTACAGTAAACAGCGTGATTTTGTAGAAATTTGAGATTAATATTTAAATATAAGGATGGAATTTTTATGGATTTATGGATAAAATCCATAAAAGGAAATAATAATAAAGTATTTTTAAGGATAACTTCTATAAAAAATTATGGAGGAAAATAAGGTCATAAATGAATATAACATATGCATGATAAAGTATGTATATCCTTTTCACTTGTATAGGAAAAGGAGAGGAAATGATAAAGGATTTAGACTGAAGCAAAACAGAGGTAAGCAAGCAATCTTTTTAAAAATATGATTTTATTTTGCAACCTTGAAATATTTTTGGGAATTGCTTCATCATAAGCAAATCCTTTTAAATCTTAAGGAATGAGGAGATGGAAATGTTGAAATGGAAATGTTGAGAAGGTTGCAATGAAAGGAAAATGAGTTTTTAAAATAATATTTTGAATAAATGTTTGAAAATAGTTTTATCAAAAGATTTTGAAGTGTTTTAATGACATATTTTCAAAAGTTCTCAAAAGTCCTTTATATATTGATTTATCTTGGAATTTCCAAACACTATCGTTTCACAATGGATTTAAGGAAGGCCAACACGATAAATGGATTTTATAAAATGATTTGAGTAATGTTCAAAGGATTATATAAGCATATTACACATAGAAATGTACAATGTGTCATGTGGACAAAGTATATGATATTGAATGAAATTATATGTTTGCATATCCTTTGATCATGAAAAGCCCATAAATGGAAAAGTCTTTTGGTTTCAAATATTTTTAAAGTTATTTTATCATTCAAAAAATTACTTATTCGATAATTTAAAAATATTGTTATTTCAAATGTTTCCCTTGAGCATTGCAAATGATTTAGAAATGTATTATTTAAATATTTTTAAAATTATTTAAGGTTGGTCATCCTTACAAAATGTTTTATTAACTTGTTAACTTGGGTTGTGCCCAGTTTTCAAGTTAGAAAAGGGAATACAGGCCGAGATCTGTACTATTTTGAAATGACATGCTAGCATCAAGTTTTGGAAAAGAAAAGTCACAGACTAGGGTCTGTGGAGTTTTATAAAAAGCATGCTAGCATAAGAATGTGGAGAAAAGAATGTGCACATGAGTTATGTACTAGGTCTACTGTAGAGGATATGTAGACCGGACGTGGTTGCAAGATGGGCCCCCTCTACATAGGCTAAGTCGCTTCAAAAGGCGAAATGCCAGCGGTGCCCTCCCTGAAATGGGAGAAGGACACAGATAACTGCTTGGCTCGCGAGTTATCAATTGAGATTGTTTCTCTCCTAAGGAGGAAAGATGATCACTTGGTAAGTATCATCTACCAGACAGACAGAAACGTCATGCATGATGCATATTCTTGTTTTAAAAAGGTTTTATGGAAAACATTTTAAGGACATGAGATTGACCTTGGAGAAAGGAAGTTTTATGAAAAATATCTTAGGACATAAAAATATGTCCATACATGTGAAACCCGAACCCAAGTAAGGTTTATTTATATTCAATTGGATATAAATATGAATCAAGTATAATTTAGTGAAACTATGAATGATTTTCAATTGCAATATTGACGATTTATTGAAATTAGGGCAAGTGATTATGAATGATCAATATAAGCCAATATGGGTCAATGTGATTAAAGAGGCTTAATGAGAATTAAGGAATGTTGATATATTGAGGATAATTACCTCATATAGTATGGTTTAATTAATAGAGATTATGATGCTAATTATGCAGTTAGAGTAGAAAATGCTAGAAAATGCGTAACTCGACGCCGGGAAGGCAGATTAAGATGAAAATTGAAAGGTAAGCATATAATTTTGTGCTTAATCTTATGAAAATGATGGATTATGAAAATAAGGATGAAATTTGGATGAAAATTGATCATCACCGTCCAAAAATTCAAATGGTCATAACTTGAGCTAGAAAAGTCGGATTGAGATGAAATTTGAAATGAACGGTTAAAATTATGAGATCTATGCAATAAGAGGTTTGGAATTAAGATAATTATAATAGAATCAAGTGATTAAT
Organism: Annona cherimola; assembly: GCA_030490835.1. Taxonomy (NCBI): domain Eukaryota; kingdom Viridiplantae; phylum Streptophyta; class Magnoliopsida; order Magnoliales; family Annonaceae; genus Annona; species Annona cherimola. The sequence goes on from CM059971.1 coordinate 45,516,881, forward strand.
GATATAATTATGGAGCTAATGAGCTAGCTCAAGTGAGACAATGTAGGTGGCCCACACATGGACGATCAAGGGGCTATTGCATGTGATTTTTGAATTTTTTTAAAAAAATAGAAAATGTGTATTTTAATGACCTAGGCAGCTAGGGTGAATAGTGGACGAAATTTGGGTTGATTTTTGTGCCAAGAAAATTCCAAAGAGTCCATGATAAGTGGACCCCACCAAGTGGACAACATTATGGAGCAAGAGAGAGGTTACGGTAGAGGCAGCTTTATGGATTTTTTATTAATTTTTTAATAGCTAATTTGACCCCTAAATTCGCTCCTAGGTAGGGTGATTAAATATACATTAAATTAAAGTTGAAATTTTGAGGAAAAATTGCAAAAAGAGGCAGCTGATGTGGACGTGATTGCATGGACACAAAATGGATAGCAGGAGATGTGGACGATCATGCTGCATTATCTGATTTTTATTATTTTTTTAATAAGCTAAATTGAACCCTAAGTAGGCTATTATCTAGGGTAGTTAATTAGCCATTAATTAAAGTAAAAATTCGTTGGAAAAAATGGCAAAAGTTGCTGCAAAGTGGACGTCCAAACAAGGGGCAGATTTGTGTCCATTAATGAATGGATTTTTGATGATTTTTTATACGATAATTACTTAATTTAAATGGACAATATTTTGCCATGTCAGCAACAGGAGATAATCATGTCTTAATCATGCTTTAAATAAAGCAAAAAGTGGGCCCCACAAGCTGGAAAATCCAGCTTTTGCTCCAAGTACACATCCATTTGATTTAAGGGGGAGGAGAGAGAAAATGCTAAGGAGCAAACCCATTTTCCAGCAGCCCTTCACATCCCCATTTTCCAGCAGCATGAGGGGGAGGAAAAGAGGAGAAAAAGAGAAGGAAAAATGGGAAAAAAGAAGAGGAACCAAGCTAGGAAAAATGGAGTTCAAGTTGATTCAATTCCAAGTAAATATACCCTTTGATTTTGGGTTGAAAATCATAACTGGAATTTTCTTAAATCCTATGTGATGTTGCTGTTTTGATGTTTAATCATGATTATATGATGATTCATGATTAGATGAATTATATAAGTTGATTTATAAAGTTTAATTTGGAGATTAAACAGCCCATATCATTTAATCTACACTTATGTGTAGTAAATCTGAACTAGGAAAGAAAAATATGGAAGAGATAGTAAATGAACTAATTTTATCATGAAACTTTGTGGAAAGACTCAAGATAGTATTTTTAAGGAACGAAAAAAATTTTTGCTCAAAACGATGAGTATGATGGAAATTAAAAATCCGAGAAAATTAACCTGAACAGGGTTGAACGAGTGTCAGGATCAGCGGTACCAAATGATTTTTTTTAATTTTTATACAAGGAATTTTGGGCTGAAAATTTTAAAAAATATATAATACATATTTAGGATTACAAACACAAAATAAAAAGTAGGTTTTCATTGGTATAAATATACCCCATAATTAACGTGATTTGGACTGTCTGAAAAGGGGTGCTGCTGTCCAGCAGAGTGAAAATACCAGAATAAATAGAAATACTAAATATTTCATGCTGTAAATATTTATTTTGATTAATTAACGTAGTTATTAAATCATGATAGAAATTTCAGATCAAAAATAGTTGATTTGATATTAATTCAAGATTTTGAAAATTCAGTGTACCTGAATTCAGCATTATGGACAGCTTAAGGAATAAATCAAGATAAATGTAAAATTCCAGACTTTTGTGATGGAATTTAAATTACAATGGGATATAAACAAGTATCATAAATTATTATGAGGATTTAACCTATTAAAGGTGGGTTTTAGATAGGATGGAACTTAGGGTTATGTATAACACCCGATTTCCATATTTTGATGTTGAAAATGATAAATGGATTATGTGAAGTGTTAAAATGCAAAAATGCAAAAAGATATGATGGAAAATGTGGATTAGGTACTGTTTAAGTAAATAATTATAATCTCAAATTTTGAGATTATTATATGATACCTAAGTTAGCAACTAAGGGCTTAAAATGAGCACCATGTGTGAAAAACGAAAACTATTTTAAAAATGATAAATTGAGGTAATGAACTTCCAAATAATGATTTAATGAGTGATTATTATATTTATGTAAGTTTACCCTACATAAGGGTATTAAAATGAATGAATGGATGATTTTATATGTATAGGCTATGTGCTAAGTATGAGTACCCGACTTGAAGGACAAGTGGGTCAAGCCAAGTCCAAATGAATTTATGTAGGTTAGAAAACCTAAGGGATTTATGTATTTGAAGTTAATGTGAATAAATGAAATATTATTTTCATTTATCTAGGAAAAGACAAGAAAAAGAGTGAAAGAAAAGGATTATGGCGATCTCAGGTAAGCAAGCGAACTTTTCAAATTACTGATTTTTTCTTATATGATGAAATGATGATATGTCGATGTTTTTATAATGTTTTACAAGTGGGCAAGCACAAGTTTTGGAAAATGATGGCTTTAATGAAAAACCTTAAGGTTTGCTTCATGGGAAGCAAGCAACACTGTTTAAGATAACTAATTTATCTCAAGTGTTGCCAATGTTGGGAATGCTTTATGTTAATGAATTTGAGAAATTGCTTATGAGTAAGCAAGTTCTCCATGAATATAATTTTAAATGAATTTTATGTTTTATGTCGATATTTTTAAGGAATTTGCTTTTAAGTAAGCAAGTTCTTTATGACATTGTTTCAAAAGTATTTTATAAGAAAAGGGAATTTTGCCCTTTTTCACAAAACAACAAATGTAAATAACTTTTGAATTTCTCTTATGATGTTTTACAATAAATGATTAAGATTATAAAAGAAAAAGATTGGTTTTCTATGTCATGATATTTAATTATAAATGATAATTTGGACATAGCCCGTATGTTTTGAAACGATATTCGAAAAGTTTTGATTTTCTTTAGATAAGGAAATCTATGATGAAAATATTTTCAAAAATATTTATACGAATATTTTTGAAAGAGATTTAAGGATGACCAACCTAATAAGTGATTTCATAAAATGGTTTAATTTCAGGTTGCTAAATGACATGCAAAAGACTATGCGATTCCCCTTTTTGTAAACAATAGTATAATAGATATGTGGATAATAATATAATTTTTAGGTTGTGGAGAAAGTGTGGTATAATTGCATAACTTTCGTAAGCAAAAGGCCCTGAAATGGAAACCAAGAAAAATAATAGGAAAAAAATACATGGTTTATCTTTGAAAATCTAACAGCTTTGATGTTCTTTCATAAGGATTTTAAGAAGTATTGTTTTTCAAACATTTCATAAGATTGTCAAAATATTTTACTCAAAATTCTTTTAAAAGAATTTAAGGATGGTCATCCGAAATTTAGATTTCAAATGACAACTTGTTTAAAGTGGGTGCACTCGCTTTACAAGTTGACACGGACTGCGGTTTGTGAGGTGTTTTCAAAAAAATAATTTTTAAAAATATAGACTTCGGTCTCTAGTGTTTTTCGAGTATGGATGCAGACTATGATCTGTGATCCAGGTTTAAAAGGACACGGGTTGTGGCCTGTGATACTTTAAACCAAATGGACTACGGTCCATCAGGATAATGTATGGTGCACCAGTATAAGGAATACGCTGGTTGTAGATCACGGTCGGGATGGTCGGGGCACTCTACATATGGCCAAGTCGCTAAGGGATGGCAGGAGGCCAGCGGCGCCCTCCCTGAGATGGGAGCAGGATAAAGAAAACAGCCGCCTGGTTAGTGTGCTGTTAAGGATTCTCTTCCAAAAGGTACAGTGATCACTTGCTAAGTGTCACTACTGGATGGAGAGAAATGCATTTGCTTATGTTTTGCTTTTGAAAAGCCCAAAGATTGGGACATGAAACCATATTTTTATAAAAATTATCCTAAATGAATTTTTATGACATGGTTACCCTAAAAATAGGGTATTTTTTGCACAAAAGTGAAAATAATAAGGATGAAAGGAAATGTTTTTATGCAAATGTATTTATGAAAATGGTTTATGTATTTTAATTACCTTGTTTGCTATAAACAAGCCCCAAGATGGGAATTATGAAAAAGATTTATGTCAAACTTGGTTCTGGACATGAGAATGTTCAATTCCAAAAGGCTTAAATGGAAAAGTGTTTTAGGACATATGAATGTCCATTGCCAAAGAAAGATATGTCAAAAATGTTTGAGACATTAAATGTCTCTTGGATAAAGGATTTTATGATGAAAAATGTTCTTGGACATAAAAATGTCCTTTGCCGAGAAAGACTTGTGTAAATAATGTTTTAGGACATGAGAATGTCCTTCTTTGCCAACGGATTTATGAGAAAAAATGTTTTGGACATGAAACGTCCACTGGCAAAAGATGGTTTTATGTAAATGTCTTGGAACATTGGAAATGTTCACTCAAGACAAAAGGAAATTAATTGAAGAGGGTAAAACATGGATGTTTTGCCTTAACAAGCCCAGAGGTAGCTTGTAAATAATTTTTAAGAATGAACGTTTTATGATAATATTCAAGGACATAGAATTGTCCTCATGAACAAAGGATTTCATGATCATGTTTTAGGACATGTAAATGTCCTTAAGAAAAAGGTGTTCAAGATGTTTAATGAAATGATTTTCAAGGACGTCTTGCCCTAAAAGATAAAATGCTTGCTTACTGAGTTGTCACTCACGTTTTGTTTTTCCAAACCTTAGATAGGTACCGGAAAACTCAAGGAAATGCAAATCTGAGCAATGAAGTAAGGCACGAGATGATAGCCAGGTAGGCTATAAGGAATGAGAAAGCATAAATATGCTAAGGTATGTTAATGTGTATGAGAACTTAATTAGAATTTTAAGTTCTATATGATTCAATGATTGAATGCATAGATGTATAAATGTAAAATGTGATGATTTAGTCAAGGAAACTTTCATTGTAGAAAAGCAGGATGAGATGCTATGAAATAGATTTCAAAATTTTATTACAAGTGTATCGGCACTTGTTTGATGAATGATGTGAAATGTAAAGAAAAAATTGATGAATAAATCAAAAAATAAATAAATTTGGACGAAATCCAATTAAGAACTCGCTGCGTGATCAGGGAAACAATCTTGATTCACATTTACTAATCAATAAGGTCTTGAGGTAAGGAAGTGACATCTCGGTTTGGGGCGCCACAGAAGTTGGTATCAGAGCATGGATTGGTAAATAAGCGTGGTAAGAAAAGATTTGACATCACAAGGATGACATTTTAGCAGGGATTGATAGATAAAATGGAAAATGATGAAAGAGATAGATTGAGATTATAAGACATATACGATATGTATTGTCTTATATCGTGTGTCATTATGATCCAAAAATATGGTTATTTAAGGAAATTTAGTTGGTTTGCTATATTTCGTGGTATAGATGATCTAGGAAGGAAAAATATTATGGGGTCAAATGAGATGAAAAAGGAGGTAGGAGAATCTAAGAAAAGATGAAGGATAGGAGGAAATAAGATGATGGGTTGAATAATAGAACCCCACAATAAAGACCCCCCCATACTTAAGGATTATTACACCTCACTAAGAATAGCACCAGATATATATGTTTAAGGTGCGACGCTATGGCAGACATATGGAAGACACCTGGCGGTCATATGATAGGCACCAAGGTACTAACTTTCTAAGTGATTGTTGGTCTAGAGTTATGTTTATGATAAAATGACAGATTATGTAGGTATAATCTGTATGTGTAAGAAAAAAACAACCTTACACTATGAAAGGCAAATATAGAAATGAGAAAGGTAGGAAAAAGAAAGGAATTTCCTTTTGATTTTTTTTTTTATGAATGTATTATGTTTGATGTTATGAAAATACAGATGCATTTGATTATATATATTCAACATCAAAACATGAATTATCATGTGATTATATCAATTTAATAATACAGCAACATCAAACAAAAATTTCAGCAAGTTTAAGCTAGTGTAGGAACTCATACTTTGCATTAATCATCCTTTTCTTCCATCTAAATCCTAGTTGCATTACTTGCTATTAAATTCCCATTAATTATCCTAATTATAAACATCATAAATATTCATTAAAGGATTCATTATGAATCATATTTACATCTCATAAATTGAGTTAGAAAAACTAGTTTAAAAGCATTCAAACTCATCATATACTTACTTGTATAGGGTAGCACTCAACTCCACTTCTCAAGCAAGCTTCCTCAACTTAATTCCTTCTATTCTTTCCCTTTTTCTTCTCTTGTTTTTGGGTTTGAAAAGTGGTGGAAGAGGGGACGTGTGCTGCTGCTATGGGAGCTCAAAATGCTAAAAATTTTCTAAGTCCCCATCTATGCATATGGACATTCCTCCTCTCTTAAACAATAGCAGGAAATTTCCAGCTAGTGGACCCCACTTGCCACCTCATCTATGCTCATTCCAATGAAATTTTATCCCCTTAGCTAACATGGCAACTTGTGGACCATTTAAATTATTTTTTTTCTTAATTAAAAATTTGTTAATTATCCAATGCATTTAATCATCTCAAATCTGTCCGCCAGATCACGTCCAAAGTAGCCGCTGTTTTGCATTTTTTTCAACAAATTTTGCAGCTTTTTAATGCACATTTATATTCCCTAATACCTAGGCTAATTATTCATGCATTTATAAATTTTTAAAAATAAAAAAAAAACACATTTCTAGCTGCTTGAAAGGTCCTCATTTTTCTGCTCCATTTTTTGCTGCCTGTACACGTCCCTGTTTTTAGTAGCTTATCTTATCATTATTTATTATAGTGTAGCCTTATTTAATTAGTCAATTAATTACTTAGTTGTGTAGCTCATTTAGGGTCATTTTAGAATAATTTAAAAAATTAGAAAATATGCATAAGGCTGCTAAACCGTCCACATCATCCAAGAGATATGCTGCTGTCGATTTTTCCATTTCCTCTCAATGGTCCAGATCTGCCCCTTTTTATCACGAATTTTCACTTTAATTTAGTGCATATTTATCCTCATTAACTCATAGTTGACTTTGGGTATTTATTTTATTAAAAAAATATTTCACAAAATGCAATTATATGGGTTGTTTGGACGTCCCTAGCTGCCACCTCTTCCATGCCCCTTTAAACTGCTTAATTATGCATTTAATTATGAGATAATTACATGAATTTTTTCATTATTAGTAATTCACAAAGTACCCTACAAATTACCCCCTCTCGACACCTCAAATTTGTCTTTATTCATTTGATTATTTTACTCATTTTTAACATAAATGTCAATCACTTTTTGGGTTGAAAAGTCAAAATCCCTAATCAGGATTTTGTGCAAGCCTAATACCATCATCATTTTCATGATCAAATCCTTCCATAACCTTGATCTCATAATTTTAGCCGTTCATTTCAAATTTCATCTCAATCCGATCTTTCTAGCTCAAGTTATGATCATTTTAAGTTATGAACAGTGATGATCAATTTTCATCAACGTTTTCATAATCAAATTTCCTCATGTGATTAAGCACAAAATTATGTGCTTCCCTTTAAATTTTCACCTCAATCCGACTTAAGGGCATCAAGTTATGAATTTTCCAATATTTCCTCAACTTAGCTCCATAATTAGCCTCCCAATCACCATTAATCACATTATGAAATTTAATCCAAATTTTTCCATGGCATACAAATATTTATCCATACTCATTATGATAATTCAATCATATTATTCCCCATTGTCTAGAATGGATAAATTTAAGCAACATCCATAACAAATGACCTAACTGCAACAAGTAATAAAATTTGTAAATAATTCATTTCTGAATGTATTATTCATACATGAATAAATCAATTACACATACATGATTTCTACTCCGATTAGGGTTTCACAATCCTCCCCCATTATAATAGGTTTCGTCCCGAAATCGTCTATTCTTTAAATAACTGAGGGTATTTTCTTTCTACTTCTTCCCTTAGTTCTCATATAGCTTCACCTTCGGAATATCGGTTCCATTGAATCTTTACATATTCTATTTCTCTATTCTGAAGCTTCTGTATCTTGTGATCTAAGATTCTAATGGGTCTTTTTTCATAGTTCAGATGATCTTGGATCGGTAAATTTTCTGCTACCAGTATATGGGTCGGATCTGCTACGTATTTCCTAAGCATGGAAATATGAAAAACATTGTGTACTAAAGCTAGTGCTGGAGGTAAAGCAATCCTATAAGCCAGCTTTCCAATCTTCTCCAATACTTCAAATGGTCCAATATACCTGGGATTCAGTTTACCTCTTTTTCCAAATCTTGTAACTCCTTTGAATGGCGTGACTTTTATAAACACATGCTCGCCAACTTGAATATTCAGATCTTTTCTTTTACAACCTGTGTAACTCTTTTGCCGACTCTGGGCTGTGAGTATACACCGACGAATAATTTTCACTTTGTCTACCATTCTCTTAGACAAATCTTGGGCTAGCTTCTTTTTTCCAACTTCATCCCAGTTCAATGGCGTTCGACATCGCCGTTCGTACAACGCCTTGAATGGAGCCATTTGAATACTAGCTTGATAGTTGTTATTATATGCAAACTCAGCTATAGGTACATATTCATCCCATGAGCCGCCAAATTCCAAAGTACACATACGAAGCATGTCCATGATGATCTGATTCACTCGCTCCGTTTGTCCATCTGTTTGAGGATGAAATACGGTACTGAACTTGAATTGGGTGCCTAGGATTTCGTGCAAACTTATCCAAAATCAAGATGTGAATGTCGTGTCTCGATCGGAAACTATTGACTTAGGCACTCCATGAAGTCGTACTATCTCCTTATAGTAGACTTTAGCTAATCCTTCTGTTTTGTATGTGTTCTTTATAGGTATAAAATGAGCAACTTTAGATAAATGATCTACTATTTGTCCATATAGAATCATTTCCAATTTGAGTCTTAGGTAGTCCTTCAATAAATCTATGGTAATATCATCCCATTTCCACTCAAGAATTTCCAAAGATTGTAATTTCCCAGATACCTTTTGGTGATCAGCTTTCACTCTTTGGCAAGTTAGGCACTTGGCTACATATTCCGCGATCTCTCTCTCTTCATATTATTCCACCAATATGTTTTCTTGAGATCCTGATACATCTTAATGCCTCCTGGATGAATAGAAAATGGTGAAAAATGCGCCTCCTTAAGAATTTGCTCCTTCAACTCAACTGTATTAGGTATGCATAGACGACCTTTGTACCGATACATACCTTGCTTATCAACAGAAAATTCAGTTAATCTCTTCCTCCTCATTTTCTCCACATGGGCATGTAGGTCTGTATCCTTTTGCTGTGCAGTTTTAATTTGCTCAAACAACGATGACTGTATGTACATTTGTGATAACCTTGCTTGAACTCTAGGGGGACATACAATAAATTCTAACTGTCTTATTTCCTGAAGCAATCCTTCCTGTTTTGTGATAAGGTGTGTTATGCTGACGTTTCTGCTCAATGCATCGGCTACTGCATTTGCCTTACCTGGATGATATAGTATCTCCAAATCATAATCTTTTAATAATTCAAGTCATCTCATTTGTCTCATGTTCAACTCTTTTTCCGTGAAAATATACTTAAGGCTCTTATGATTTGTATAAATTTCACACTTGGTACCATACAGGTAATGTCTCCATATTTTTAAGGCAAACACCACTGCTGCTAATTCTAAATCATGAGTGGGGTAGCTTACCTCATTGGGCTTTAACTGTCGCGACGCATAAGCTATCACCTTTCCTCTCTACATCAGTACACAACCCAAACCCTTTCTTGAAGTATCACTATATACTACAAAACCATCATTTCCTTCGAGTAGGGTTAGAATAGGTGCTTCCACTAACCACTGCTTTAATTCTTAAAAACTGCGCTCACATTCCTCAGACCATACATACCTGACTCCTTTACGAGTCAATCTGGTTAATGGTGTTGATAATTGAGAAAATCCTTCAACAAACCTTCTGTAATACCCTGCTAAGCCAAGAAAACTTCGGATTTCTGTAATGGTCGTCGGCCTTTGCCACTTCAAAATTGCCTCAATCTTTTGAGGATCAACTTGAATCCATTTTTCTGAGATTATATGACCCAAAAATCCTACTTATTTCAACCAAAATTCACATTTCTTTAACTTAGCATACAATTTCTCTTTTCTTAGCCTTTCCAATACCATCCGCAAATGGAACTCATGTTCTTTTCCTATCTTGGAGTAAATCAGGACATCATTGATAAATACCACCACAAATTGATCAAGATAGTCCCTAAATACCCGATTCATAATATCCATGAATACAGCAGGGGCATTAGTGAGCCCAAATGGCATCACTAAAAATTCATAATGTCCATACCTAGTTCGGAAAGCTGTTTTGTGAACATCGGTCAAACATATTCTTAACTGATGATACCCTGACTGTAGATCAATTTTAGAGAAAGTGGTAGCTCCTTGCAATTGATCAAATAAATCATCGATCCTGGGCAATGGGTATTTATTCTTCACTGTGACCTTATTTAATTCCCAATAATCAATGCACAGTCTCAAACTTCCATCCTTTTTCCTCACAAATAATATCGGAGCTCCTCAGGGCGATACACTGGGTCTGATAAAACCTTTATCTAATAGTTCCTGTATTTGAGTCCTCAGCTCATTCATTTCAGTTGGTGTCATTCTGTATGGAGCCTTTGATATTGGAGTTGTACCTAGTATGATGTCTATAGTCATATCCATTTCTCTTTGTGGAGGTAATGTGGTCAATTCCTTTGGAAATACATCAGGAAATTCTCTAACTACAGGAATTTGATTTATTTCTATCTCCACACCTTTCTCCACATTAACGGATACCAGATAAGCTTGGCACCTTTGATGAATCATTTTGATCACTTTCATAGATGATATTAATATCGTAGAATTTTCAGGCTGTCTTAGCTTTTCAATGATTATTTCTTTTCTGGAGCCATTTTCAATTGTACCTTCTTATTTTTACAATCAATCGTAGCTCCCCATTGACTCAGCCAATCCATACCCAATATCACATCAAATTCTGTCATAGGAAATAGGATCAAGTGGGCTTCTAAAATCAACGATCCTATCCTAATTGGGCATGCTTTACATACTTGGCTAGTACTAGCTAATCTATACACAAGAGATTCTACGTGAATTATCTCATTGATTTCCTCTACCGGTAGTGCATGGGTGGACACAAATTGGCATGATATGAATGAGTGACAAGCACCAGAATCAAACAAAGCAACTGTCGAATTTCCTAGAATATAAACCATACATGTGACCACCTTCTCTTCTTGTTCCTGAGACTTAGTCTGAGTCAAAGGATGCACATTACCAGATTCGTGGTAGTTCCCTGCTTATTCGCTGTTCCAGGTATTCTGAGTTGTGCGGGTCTTCCACGTCCTTGTGACGTTTGTGCTTTATTAGGACAATTCGGAGCGATATGTCCTGTTTGATCACAAAGATAACATTTAATGACTATAAAACCTGTTTGATCCTTTTAAACACTCGCCTGCATGTCGTCTTTGACATTTTCTGCAGAAAGGCGGGAGTTTCTTCTTTGGAGCTCCTTTCCCTTTCTTCACATTTCCTTTCTTAACCCTTTCTTTGCCTGGTTCAGCTTCCTTTGTATCATAGCTGAACATTTTTTACCCATGCCTTAATTCTTGTGTTCTTAGTGCTTTAATTTCCAATGCTCTTGCCCTCTCAAGACATGAAGCATAATCCTTAATTAACAAAGGTGCGAGGCTTTCTCTGAGGTATGACCTCAGTCCTTGCTGGAATCTTTGTGCCTTATTGTCTGGCACATTAGCAATCCACGACACATACCTAACTAGGGCATTGAACTCAGTAGCATATTCAGTGACAGACATTCTTCCATGATAAAGCCTTTCAAATTCTATCACTTTCTGTCTTGAGAGGGCAAGAGCATCTCTTCTGGTCGTGGCATTGTGACCAACATTGTCTTCCACCATTCATGTGCATCTTTGATCAATATATGTGTGGCGCACAATACCTTCTGTCGATCATTACACGGAGAGATTCTAAATAATTTCTTGATCTTCGTTATCCATTGCTCGGCCTGTACCGGATCAGGTTCTCCTAAAAATTTTGGGGGTCGCTGAGCCAAGAATGCATTAATCACCTTCCTATTAGCTTCCATTAGCTGATTTTCATCTTCTGTGGGTGCTGTCGTGGGAGTCGGGCCAGCCGTCGGAATGGCTCTATCTCTATCAATACTGCCCAATTGAGCCTGTTGTGTACTTTTCCACAAACCTTGGATAATATCTGTGGTTTTTGCTGCCCAATCAAGAGTATCCTGCTGCATCACTTCCTTGACTGCTGCAGCTACCCTTTCTTCTATAAGTCGAGCCTGTCTTGTCTCATATTCTTCTCCTATATTTCGTTCTGAACTCATGTTTTCTCGTCTTTGAAGAGTTCTTGAACTTTCACTTCTAGATTCAGGTTCTGACCTTTTTGGTCTACTAGTCTCTCTAACCTCATGTTGGCTAAGGACCTCTTAAGCAACTTCCTTTCCTTTATTTGTTCTCCTTCCTGATCTTGTTTCCACCATAATGCTTTTCTGAATATATAAAAGCACATAATCTTTTATTTATAATTAGGGTTATATCATCATATACGTATTATCAGCACAAAATTAGAAATCAATTTGCACATTCATCATCATAAACATTCATAACCATTCATATTCACAACATCTCATATTATTTACATTGGCAAATGTATATTATCATACATTCCTTAAACCATAGTACATCACACCATATGTTACATACATTACTCTTACATATATGTACATCACATCATAGCAAAGTCTCCTAATCTCATAATTATACATATTGAAGTTCATAAAAACAAAGAAAACTCATTGTCTACCCGCTCTGCTTTTGAAGTAATGATGACGCCTATGCCTAGGCGACATTTCGCTAGGTTCCTCTGTGATAGTACTAGTATCTGACCAGAAATGATTGTTCAATCCTCCGCCATCATTATTATCATTACTACTATCATTGCTGCTTTCACTTTCATTATCATCTTCTTCCTCATTTACCATTGGTTCAAGATATCATAATGGTGCTCCAAGTAAAAACAAATTACCCAGGCTTTTATCTACGTGAATCATAACCTCACCAGGATGAGGAATAGGTTCAGATAGCTCTATAAATCCTTGAGCAAGACCCTCTTCTATAAAAGAAACCATTTCTTTCTCTCTCTGTCGAATACTTTCCTAGCTCTTTCCATATCGAAATTGAAGATATCCACCTTCAAATTTATACTAAGGTCCTAAATTAGGAGGTACAGGTGCTGGAGTATTTTTCCGAAACTGCTGCAGATCCTAAGGAGATATATAGTCTGTGGGAGTTTGAGGGGTCCCTAAAAATCTAGGGCGATAGGCCAGTAGAATCTCAGCTCCAGGAACCCTGCTGCTAGACTCCATAATATTTGGCCTTTGCTGGTACCTATCTTGCAGATGAAGTGGAAGATACCTAGGAGAGAAACCTGGAGGTACAGGTGAAAAAGGATCTGCATCCTGTTGTGACTCTAACCACTTATTAACAATTTCTTCAATTTTTCATTTTTTTTCTTCTTCCATCTCCTTCTTTAACTCTTCGACACTCATAACTCATTTTCCCTTATCGGTCATCTGTTCAAATATATAACTGTATTAGTTATATACTAAAAATAGCACCTTATAATTCATTTTACCATACATCATCTTATATCATTCATACATCATGATAATGACCTATACAATCCTCATAAAGTCATATATATCATGTTTAATTCTCAAACTTAGACCTTTTCACGCCTATTTACCAGTCCATGCTCTAATACCAAGCTCTGTGGCACCCCAAACCCGAGCATCATACCTTGAGCCTTACCTCGGGATCGTTATTGACTGGTAAACGTGATCAGGATTGTTGCCCTATCACACGGTGGGTTTTTTAACGGATATCTATCCATTTAATTATATTTTCATAGGAGTTTATTTCCTCATAATTACATCTCATGCATAACTAGTTCATTTCCAACCATTCAACATATAGCAAAACATGATGTTCTAAAGACATTTCAACATTCTCCTAAATCAAATGTCAATGCATGTATTAAACATAGTCGTCAACACAAAACATCAACATAATTATATTCATTCAACATGGGTTTGTTTACATCATGAGACTGCTAATATTTTTCCTTGCTTTACTGATATTGCTGTTGCTCCTTTGCCGAGTTTCTTCTTTCACCTGTCTATGGGTTGGAAACAAAAACGTGAGTTGTTCACTCAATAAGCAAGCTTTATAAATATATTTAAATCTTTTCAAGGGTATCATTTTTCAAAATCATTTTCCTCCATTTAGTAGAGACACTTATCAAGTGATCAACTACCTGCGAAGCAGAAATTTTTTATTTAAAATCATTATGGAAAGCAACGTTATACCCCCTTGGGGATATATTATGTCAATGTGATGTATGCATTATGATCCCTTAGGATGGAGGCTAGCTAGGCGACCATCCGTCTTCATATTCTCCTATCCAGGGAGGCGCCGCCGGCCCTTGGCTTATATTAGCAACTCGGCTACACCAAAGGGGGACAATTGGTCCACTTATTCCTTTAAGGTGAACCTTAAGCATTGTACACATGAATTTAAACTTGACATGCTAGCATGATTTTTCACACATAATATCATAGGACAAAAATTTTCATCAATCATAAAGCAGTTTTATAAATCAATTTTCAATACATAGTGAACTAAGGAATGACCATCTTTAAAAATTTAAAAATAAATTTCAAATAACATTTGATAAATCAATAAAAGTTGTTAAAACATCATTTACAATTATTTCAAAGAAATTTAAGAAATAAAAATTCATTTAGAAAATTGGCTTGCTTACCTTGTTCGCGAGAGCTTTCTGGATCGACTTTTTCCTTTCCTTTGCCTATGAAAGAACAACATAATATTCATGTAAATTTCATTTGCTTACGTTTATTTAGTTTTCTAACCCATTTTCATAAATAGTCATACCCCGCTTAACTTCCAAGTAGGGTGTACCTATATCACATACTTATGTATATCAATCCTTCATTATACCACATATTTAATTCCCATATATTAATCTCAATTTTTGAGATTATCAAATCAGCAATATATTACACGCTTTTTCATCTTATTTTTATGCATTTTTTCATATTAGCCCTTCACATAACTTAGTTATCATTTTATCAAATTCCTTACTTCACGTATGTCCATTTCTCACACCTAATTCATGTTTTCCTTAAAAATTTTCAAATTAGGAACTTGGATTCCAATTCATAATGATTATACACCTTAATTAACACTTATTTAATGCATTTTTATGAATTTTTAATCCACTAATTTCAAAGTTCCAAAAACAGCAACTTTGAGACCCGATTTCTACCCTTTACACGTCTCTTTTAAGGCTCAATTCTAAACAGATTTTTAACCATTTAATTTCAGAAATTAATCCCACTTTTCATAACCTAAATTCAAATTATTTTCACAAATTAAAATTCCATATATAAGTTGTTTGCAAAACAGCAACGTTTTATGTATGTAGGGTACCCATTTACACCACTTTGGACGTCCACTTTACACCCCTTTAAAAATCCGAATTTGGGAAGTTCATGCAAGGTACCTTTTCACGTCCAAAGTGCCTTATATTTAGGATATTTTATCCTACAATTCATCCATAATTTATTTGAATCACTTCATGTATCATTTTTCAATGTTTAAACACAAAATTCGGGTCTTAAGAGTAACCCTAACTAGCCTTCATTCTATTCTTCATAAATCAAGCTAAATTTCATATATATTCAAAATAAAAACATGAATCATCGTGTGATTATATCAATTTAGTAATACAGCAACATCAAACAAAAATTTCAGCAAGTTTAAGCTAGTGTAGGAACTCATACTTTGCATTAATCATCCTTTTCTTCCATCTAACTCCTAGTTGCATTACTTGCTATTAAATTCCAATTAATTATCCTAATTATAAACATCATAAATCTTCATTAAAGTATTCATTATGAATCATATTTACATCTCATAAATTGAGTTAGAAAAACTAGTTTAAAAGCATTCAAACTCATCATATACTTACTTGTATAGGGTAGCACTCAACTCCACTTCTCAAGCAAGCTTCCACAACTTAATTCCTTCTTTTCTTTCCCTTTTTCTTCTCTTGTTTTTGGGTTTTAAAAGTGGTGGAAGAGGAGACATGTGCTGCTGCTAGAAATGGGAGTTCGAAATGCTAAAAAGTTTCCAAGTCCCCATCTATGCATATGGACGTTCCTCCTCTCTTAAACAATAGCTGGAAATTTCCAGCTAGTGGAGCCCACTTGCCACCTCATCTATGCTCATTCCAATGCAATTTTATCCCCTTATCTGACATGGCAACTTGTGGACCATTTAAATTATTTTTTCTTAATTAAAAATTTGTTAATTATCCAATGCATTTAATCATCACAAATCTATCTTCCAGATCACGTCCAAAGTAGCTACTGTTTTCCATTTTTTTCAACATATTTTGCAGATTTTTAAATGCACATTTATATTCCCTAATACCTAGGCTAATTATTCATGCATTTATAAAATTTTAAAAATAAAAAAAATCACATTTCTAGCTGCTTGAACAGTCCTCAATTTTCTACTCCATTTTTTGTTGCCTGTACAATTCCCTGTTTTCAGCAGCTTATCTTATCATTATTTATTATAGTGCAACTTTATTTAATTATTCATTTAATTATCTAGTTTTTTAGCTCATTTAGGGTCATTTTAGCATAATTTAAAAAATTAGAAAATATGCATAAGGCTGCTAAACCGTCCACATCATCCAAGAGATGTGCTGCTGTCCAATTTTCCTTTTCGTCTCAACAGTCCAGATCTGCCCCTTTTTATTACGAATTTTCTCTTTAATTTAGTGCATATTTATCCTCATTAACTCATAGTTGACTTTGGGTATTTATTTTACTAAAAAAATATTTCACAAAATGCAATTATATGGGCTATTTGGACGTCCCTAGCTGCCACCTCTTCCATGCCCCTTTAAACTGCTTAATTGCGCATTTAATTATGAGATAATTACATGAATTTTTTCATTATTAGTAATTCAAAAAATACCCTACAAATCACCCCCTCTCGATACCTCGAATTTGTCTTTATTCATTTGATTATTTTACTCATTTTTAACATAAACGTCAATCACTTTTTGGGTTGAAAAGTCAAAATCCCTAATCACAATTTTGTGCAATCATAATCCCATCATATTTTTCATGATAAAATCCTTCCATAACCTTGATCTCATAATTTTAGCTGTTCATTTCAAATTTTATCTCAATCCGATCTTTCTAGCTCAAGTTATGATCATTTTAAGTTTTGAACGGTGATGATCAATTTTCATCAACTTTTTCATAATCAAATTTCCTCATGTGATTAAGCACAAAATTATGTGCTTCCCTTTAAATTTTCACCTCAATCCGACTTAAGGGCATCAAGTTATGAATTTTCCAATATTTCCTCAACTTAGCTCCATAATTAGCCTCTCAATCACCATTAATCATATTAAGAAATTTAATCCAAATTTTTCCATGGCATATAAATATTTATCCATCCTCATTATGATACTGCAATCATATTATTCCACATTGTCTGGATTGGATAAATTTAAGCAACATCCATAACAAATGACCTCACTGCAATAAGTCATAAAATTCGCAAATAATTCATTTCTGAATATATTATTCATACATGAATAAATCAATTACATATACATCATTTCTACTCTGATTAGGGTTTCACAAATAGAAAAAGGAAAAGACAAAATCGAGGACACCAACTGAGGAGGTAAGCAAGCTATATGCTTTCTAAAATATTTCTAAATGATTGCAAATTGTTTGCTCACATGTTTTATGAATTTAGTTGAGGATGACCATTCCTATAATGCTTTACCTGAAATGATTGCTAACTTCTCGTTAAATTATTTTCTAAATGATTTATCAAGTTTTATGGAGCATGTCATGCCAGCATATGTGTATGTTCATGGTGCACAAGGAAGAGGCTTTGGTGGAGGTAGTAAGCGGATCAGAGGGTCCCCCTTCACTATTGACAAGTCACAAGGGTTGTGTGCCGACGGTGTCCTCCTAGAGGTTGGAGGCACAAGGAAAGTCATGAACGAGTGAATGCATTGCATTCTCATGAAATGCATGAAAAGATTTCTATCCCATTGGTAATTGATCACTTGGTAAGTGTCTCTTACCAAATTGGGAGAAATGCATTTGAATGAAAGGAAAATATTTATTTGCCAAAGAAAAAGGCTTGCTTACTGAGTATTATTACTCATATGTGTTTTCAAAATGACAAACAGGCTATGGAGCTGACTCTTAAAGGATGCCAGGTAGAAATGGCCTGCAAATTTAGTTGCTATTATATTTATGCATCCAAAAGCACAAATGTATGATAATCATGTTGAAGACATATTTTATGGATATTACAGACATGATTGTACTTATATGAATTTTTTCAATAAAAAGAAGATATGAATAGTTTTATGATGATATGGATGAGTTTATTATGAATATAGTATAAGCTTAAGTGACGAATGAAAAGAAAAGAAAAAAAATTTGGATGAGATCCAATTAAGAACCCGCTTCATGATCAGGGCAACAATCCTGACTCACATTTATCAATCAACAAGATCTTAGAGTAAGGTTGTGATGCTCGGGCCGGGGCGCCACAAATGTCAAAGCGGTATGGGCTTCCATACCGCAATCGTCATCAGCAGAATATTGTATGTGGTGTGGAGAATTCGGCCACCCTAGTGATCAATGTGCCTCCAATCCGGAGTCTATTAGTTACCTGGGCAACTTCTAGAGAAATCTACCAAATTCTTATGCAAAAAACTATAATCGGGGTTGGAGGAATCATCCCAATTTCTCATGGAATAATTCGGCTAGGCCGAATCAGCCACCAGGATTCTCGCAGTAGCCATCTCAACAACAGCCAGCCAAACCAGTTCAAATCAACCCACCTCCTCGACAAGAAAAAAATCTGATCTGGAAAGTTTATTTATGCAATTCATGCAATCTCAGATCACAATAAATAGAAACTTGGAAGGGCAAATCGGCTAACTTGCTTCAGCCTTAAATAACCGACCTCAAAGTGAACTGCCGAGCGACAATGAACAGAATCCAAAAAGAAAAGGAAAGTAGCAAGTGCAAGAAGTTATATTGCGCAGTGGTAGACAACTACCAGAAGTAATTCAACCAGAAGCAGAGACTGAAGTTGCTAGTTGTCCTATTCATCAGACACAGGCGGCAGAGGAACCCGAAACAAATCAAAACCATCCTGAGGATGAAACAACCACTAATCAAAGGTCTCCTCCTTCATTTCCTCAAAGATTTGCAAAGAACAAAAAGGAAGGCCAGTTCAAAAAGTTCTTGCGGGTATTAAAACAACTGCATGTAAATATACCTCTTGTCGAAGCCTTTGAGAAGATGCCAAGCTATGCCAAATTCATGAAGGACATTCGGTCGAAGAAAAGGCGATTGACAAAATTTAAAACGGTGGCATTAACAGAAGAGACTAGTGTCATTATGCAGAGAAAGCTGCCGCCCAAGCTCAAGGATCTAGGGAGCTTTACTACCCTATGTACAATCGGAAACCAGTACTTTGGGAGAGCTCTTTGTGATTTGGGAGCCAGTATAAATCTAATGCCCCAATCGATATTCAGAAAGCTGGGTATTGGGGAAGCTCGACCTATGACAGTCATGTTGCAACTGGCGGATCGATCTATGACATATCCGGAGGGTATTATTGAAGATGTTCTAGTCATAGTAGACAAGTTCATCTTTCCAGCGGACTTCATCATTCTGGATTATGAAGAAGATCGGGACGTGCCAATTATTTTAGGTTGACCTTTCCTTGCAACGGGCAATGCAATAATTGATGTACGAGCTAGAGAGTTAACCATGCGAGTGCAAAATGAACAGGTCACATTTAGTGTGTTCAAGGCGATGCAGCTCCCGAATGATCCAGAGTAATGTTTCATGATTGATATGGTAGATTCAGCGGTTCAAGAATCTTTTTCAACTAATAGTGAGGAGGACTCAAAGGAAACTATGTTGGATGAAGGCAGAAAAATTGCCACAAGCATCAAAGAAGATATATCTGTTCATGCAGAAGAACAATTTGCCTCTCAATTCATGCTTGAACAATTGGCCGAGCAGATGGAAAGCAAGGAAGTGGAAGAAGAAAATGATGAAGAAATAGAGGTTGATATATTGGAGAAACTTGAAAATTATCATATCAACACGCCTTTATTTTGTCTTCCTAAATTTCAGGTGTGGCATGACTCAATTGATCAATGCATAACTTAGAAAGCAGCATCTTGAAGCCATCAGTATTTCAAGACTCTAAAAAGCTCTTCCGTAGTCTCTATGAAATTCAAGAAAAGAGGCTATCTGATCCATTTGAAAAGGCTAAGAAGAGATCTGAACTTCCCTGGTGCAATCCACATAGAAGGAAGTTCAATAAAGCAGGAATTGGCTAATCATAAATGGAATGTCGGGCTGAGGACATTAAACTTAGTGCTGGGTGGGAGGCAACCCATTAGTTATTTCTAATTTTGTTCATATGTAGGATTTCCCTTTGGAGCTCAAGATCATGGATGTCACGCAAGGAAGGCATTGTGAATTCCCTCCATGCACCAATGTTCAAGTTTTGGGTAAGCAAGGAAGAAATTTGGAGGCCAATTTCAGAAAGGCAGTTGAAGAGCAGTGGCACTGCGGCACCCCAACATGGTGCCCCGGTGCCATGATGAAGATCCAAGAATTTACGGAGCGTGTAAGTGGCGCCTAGGTGCCGAGTCGTAGACAACACGACTTGGACAAGTTATAAAAGTTTGGGTTAGGGTTAAAACCCTAACCCCAAGCCCCAACACTGTTTTTCTCCTCCCTCTTCCTCTCCGGGCCTAAGCAAGCATATTCAACTCCATTCCAACTCCATTAATCTCCCATTTCTTCCCCAATCGCATCTCCATTTCATCTTCTTTTTCCATTCCATTTCCATCTCTTTACCATTTCTAGATTCCACTCAAATCCGCCCAAAATCAAGCATTTCCATCTCCAATCCTAAGCCCCATTCCTTCCATACATTTCCTCTACATTTCTCCTTCATTTTCCTCCCATTTCATCTCCCATTCTCTTCTTCATTTCCGGTTGGCGTCGGATTTTCGAAGACAGCCGATCGGTGCCTAGGCGCTGCCCATCCGCGCCCCAGCGCCAGTGCAGACAACCTACAAAATTCCAAGTTTCCAAGCAAGCTAGTGGGTAACACCTCTTGATCCTTGGTTTCTTTGCTATTATTGATATTTTTGATGTCTTGTGTTGGTTGAATGCGAATTTGGTGCTTGGGATTGAGATTTGGTGATTGGAAGGGTGATTTGAAGTTTGTTTGGAGTTGGCGTGGTGATTGATTGACATTGGTTGTGGGTTGCCATCTTGGTGGATTGTTTGATCATATTGGAGATATGGCCTCTTCATGTTCTACCAAAAGGAAGAAAATCCAAGACACCGTCGATTTTGACGCAAACTGTTTCATTTCAGCTCCGGCTTTTAAGCGGTATACGGACTCCTTGCAGAAATGACACTTGATTCCTCAGAGGGAGATCAAAATTGACTCGTTCTCCGATGCTTTCATCAATGAACTTAATGCTCGGGGTTGGCAAAAGTTTATGGCTCAACCATAGCCGGCTATTGTGCCTATCGTAAAGGAGTTCTACGCCAAAGCGGTGGAGCATGATCAAGACAGGGTCAAAGTTCGTGGCAAGATAGTCCCATTTTACCCCGAAGCAATCAACGCTTTCTACAAGATGCCTAATTTTGATCGCCAAGATCAATATGAGGCATTATTGGAGGGAGAGGACAGGGATATCAATGTTATCACAAGGGTCTACTGTAAAAGGCCACCTACGTGGAAGTCAACGGGAGGGCAACTAACCTCTTTCAAGAGTGGGGATCTACTTTATCATGGGAAGATGTTGTTCTACTTTGTATCGGCCAGACTTATGCCGTCAACCCATTTGAGCGAGGTCACTACGAATAGGGCGCTTCTCCTGCACACTATCTACTCCGTTTTGTCTATTGATGTGGGGAGGCTCCTATACTACCAGATATGCGCCAATGCGAAGGCACCCCGAGGCAGTTACTAGTTCCCATCATTTATTACCGGGCTTTGCAAACGAGTGGAAGTCTAATGGGAGGCAACAGAAGAAGTGTTGAACTGCCAGGCCGTTATGGATGATCTATCTTTCCGCACACAGCCCTAAGTCCGAACAGCTGCCACTCGTCCAACGGCACAACCACCTGTGGCTTCCTCATCTCAACCACCATCGACCAGTGAGAGGCTGACCAACTTGGAGAACTTAATGGCAGCCCAAGTCTGATTTCTGCAGCAGTCTAATTGGGCTAAGGAAGCACATTTTTGCCGACTTATTGTGAAACCCTAACTAGGTAGAACTCATATGTATGCATTAATCATGTATATGATATTATTTGTGAATTATTGAATTACGAAGGTATTATATGATTTTTGCTAATTATTGTAATTAGGGTTATGGATTAGCAATAATGATGTGATTAATCATTTTGAGCTAAAATGAGATAATGAAATTAGAGTTTATGGATAATCATTTTCCATTATTTAATATGAATTATGGGAATTATTATGATAATTGACAAGTTTAATGGAAAAACATTGAAAAATTCATAACTCAACGCCTGTAAGGCGGATTCAAGTGAAAGTTGAAATGAAAATTATTAATGTTGGGCTTGGTATTATGGAATTAATGAGTTATAAAAATTCTTGATGAAATGAGAGTTATGATTTATTTATCATACTTCAATTTCAACCGTTAACTTTAAACGACTATAACGGGAGCTAAGAATTCGGATTGAGATGAAATTTGAAACGGTTGAATGAAATTATGAGATGCTTGGTTTGGATGGCTTGGATTGAGCATGAAATGTTGGAAAAATTCCTGCAATGAAAAAGGTAAGTTTGGTTGACTAATGCTCCACATGAGTACATTGCATTTAATGCTAGAGTACCAAGCATAAATGCATGATGTGAATGGGATTTGAGGTGGCAATTGCAGGCCATTTCTAGGATATATTGTGTATTCAATTGAAATGCAAAAATATGAGAAATATCCATCCATTGAATGCATATGATGATAGAGCTACAAAAGGCAAAACCTAGCATAGGTAGTGTGCCAACATGGGACGTCCAAGGGGTTGTTTTGATGCATATTTTTGATTTTTAATTTTTAAAATATGCATATAAGTTGTTGGGATGTAGGTACATGAGATGTGCATGAAATTATGAAGATTTGTAGCAATAAAAAAATTGGAAAAGGCAGATGCATGCAGCTGAAACGTGGACATCATATAGGGATGGAAAATGTGATTTGAAATGTTAAGTTGCTGCAATTTTTGTTAAATTTATCTACACTAAATTAATATATAAATTAAGGGTTAATTAAGTGTACAATTTACCCTTAAATTAGGGTTGAAAAAAAATGAAAAATGGATGGAAAATCTGGACAGCAAGGGACGTGAATTGGAAACAGCTTTGAACGGCCATGATTTAATGCAATTTTGTGATTTTTGAAAATGGTAAAATTCCATTTTACATGGTGGTGAAACATCCAGCACATGAAGTGATAAGGGGCCATTTATTATGTGGAAAAATTCAGGGGAATGTGGGTCCCACAGCTGGAAAAATTCCAGCTCCTATAAACCGATGCACGTCCATAGTGAGAGAGGGTTGGAAATTGGTTAAGTGTGGGATTTTTCACCCAAGAAAACCAGAAGCAGCTCATGTCCATTTTTTCTCCAGCAAGGAAGAAGGAAAAACAAGAAAAAAGGGAAGGGAATTGTGAAGGAAAACCATCTCCAAGTGCTAGAGTTTGATTTAGCTCAAAACCAAGTAAGTATATGTGTTGTTTGAGTTGGTTATTTTGAGTTTTTAAAATGGAAAAATAAGAAGGATGCTTAAAGGATCTGTAAAATGGTGATTTAACATGCTTTTTAATGAATATGGAATGGATATTAGGTTTTATGTATGAATTTTTAAGTTTAAGTTGATGAAAATGAGGTTTTGCCTGTGTATTAAGTGGAAAATCCAAGTTGGTAAACCTGAAATCTCCGAGATAAGTTGTTGTTTTGGTTTGATGATGTGATTAAGTTATGAATCATGTATTCATGCAAAATATATGATGGTTTATGCTTAAATGATGAATTTGTGAAGTTATGGAATGCAAAGTGATGATTTTGACCTAATTTCTAAGTTTC
This sequence comes from Annona cherimola, assembly GCA_030490835.1. Classification (NCBI taxonomy): domain Eukaryota; kingdom Viridiplantae; phylum Streptophyta; class Magnoliopsida; order Magnoliales; family Annonaceae; genus Annona; species Annona cherimola. The sequence goes on from CM059971.1 coordinate 45,541,289, forward strand.
TATGCTAAAAATGCTATGAAAATGGGTTTGCATGTTTTATGCATGTTATGTAGGGTAAAATACCCTAGGTTTAAGATATTATGGATTCCCAAAAATTTTTGGGAAAAGAAGCCCTAAAACAGATTTTTATAGATTTTATGAAAGAATGTCAAACCGATGTGAAACGAGACTCAAAACGTGGAGGTAATTGCTGTTTTAAGAAATGATAACGCATGGATGTTATATATATGTTAAATACCTAAATATGGATTATGAAAAATAGGTTTATTTTCTGGAATTTCGGAATTATATGACTGCATAGGGTTATGTGTCAAAAGACACGTTAAACAGGTGAAAAACGGGTTCCAAACTTGCTGTTTTGGAAACCTATGGTGAATGAATTTAAATCCCATGAAAATACCTAAATTCAGTGGTAATTAATGGTAAATAACCCACTGAAATATGGATTAAATTTCTGAGTTAGAAAATTTTATAAAAATGCATTATATATATGTGCTAAATGGGCTTATGGGAAGGGATAAAGGTGAATAGGTGATGAATGACTTATGAAAAATGATTTTGTACAAAAATGCATGAAATTGAGATGAATTCCATAATTATACATCTGTTTTGAGTGTATGATGATTTATTTCAAATTTTGAAATTTGTGATAACATGTGCTAAAGCAAGCACCGATGTGTGTATTGCGGAAAAAGAGTGAAAAAAATAGCAAAGTGAGGTTAATGAACCTATTGAATGAATTTTATGAGATTGAAATAAATACCCTAATTGTGGGGTTATGTATATATGTGATGTTATATGTTAGCCAATGAAATGTGCAAAATAAACAATATATGTATAGAATGACTTGTGAAGTCAATAAATGATGTATGTAGATAGAATGGGTTGGAAAACTAAATGGAATATGAGAAAAAGCAAATATATGAAAAATCATATTATTCTCATATAGGTAAAGGTAAAGAAAAAGCTATGATGGAAAGCTAAGGAATTCAGGTAAGCAAGCAAATTTTCTAAAGGATTTTTGCTTTTCTGAATTATTTACATAAATACAATTTTTGTTTTAACTTGTTTGATAAAACAATGGAAATTGTTTCTAATGTGTTTAAGGATGGCCATCCCTTAGCAAAATGGTGTTGAAATGATATTTTACTTCAAATGCAATATTATGAAATTTCTCTTTGATAAATGCTATGGAAAAATGATGTGATTCTATGTTTCTGATTGAAAAATCATGCTAGCATGTTAAAGATGAATTTATGCAAAAGTTCATATGCACAGGATACTAGGTCCACTTGAAGGGTATAAGCGGACCGATTGTCCCCCCTTGGTGTGGCCAAGTCGCTTGAAACAGGCCTAAGGCCGGCGGTGCCCTCTCTGAAATGAGAGTTAACATGACGGATGGTCGCCTGGCTAACTTCCATCCTAAGGGACTTATGATGACTATGTTCATGTTTTAAATGGCATTATGCATATGGTACTCGTGATGGGTACAAGATTACATGTTTTCAAGATATACCTTTGGACAAGGTATAAATTGCTTTGCAATATGAAATTTATTTGCAAAAATGTTGCCTGAAACGATTTGCCTGTAGAATGCAAATAGCTTGCTTATTGAGTTTTGACTCACGATTTTGTTTTCCAAACCCAAAGACAGGTGATGGACAGGACATGGCGAAGGAGCAAGTGTCAGCTTAAGGAATCAATAGAAAACTTTAGAATTTTTATGCCAATAAAACTCATGTGAAATGGTTGTAAACTATACGCAGTGTTTTATGTTGAATAGATGTAATCTATTTGAATGTTTTATATTGATGACTGTGATATATATATATGCAGTGACATCTGATTTAGGCAAAAGATAAAATGTTTCTTGAACATCAGCTTATGCAAATGGGTTAAATGGATTTGAAATAGCTTGGTTATGAATGAGTTGGAAATGATTTAGATATGGTTGAGATGAAAACATGAGAAACCAAATCCTTATAAGAGAATATTAAATCGGTTAAACTCCGTTAAAACCCGCCGTGTAACAGGTCAACAATCCTAATCACATTTACCAATCAATACGATCCCAAGGTAAGGCTCAGGATGTGACGCTCGGGTTTGGGGCACGACACATATGGAGGAGCGACACATCGACACGACGGCCTTACCTCCATTCCCATTGACACCTCCTAAGTTTCGAGCTTACTTCGGTTAGTCTTCACAACAATCGGGTGCAGAAAGTGAGCAAGATGATGACAACTCGACTGTATCCGACACCCAGGGGAGTTCCGGTCCTTTCCATTTTGTTGTCCATTTTGTTTTTCTTTATTAGTTTATTATCATGTAGGTTTCCTTTAGTTTCATGCATTGAGGACAATGCATCCCTCAAGTTTGGGGGGTGTATAATTCTCGTTTATAAGTTTGTGTTTCATGTTTTTATTATTTTCATGTTATGTCAAACTCTGTCGATGAAAATTATCTTGTTTCAATCTATTTTGATGAAAATGGGCAAGATTGAGAAAAATTTTAACTTGAAATTGATTTAACAAAAAAATTGGCAATTCATGCTAAGGACTATATGTAAAGGAAAGCTGCAAGTGACATGTTAATGAATTGAATGATTTTCATAGTACATAATTATAATTCAATTCCATGCTAATCTTTTCAATTGAAATGATAAGAACTAAGTTAAACGAACGTTAACCACGTGCTTTAAGGGAATTAATGGTCTCAAAAATGGTAAAATTTCACATTTTTTCTAATGGGATCTAAAATGGGGTTAACTTGTATGTTCAGTACCCCTACCAAATTATCGGAATAATAAAATGGGGTGACTGACCTAAGTTGAGTAACCGGGACTTAGCATCAACAAATGTCAAGGTTCGCATAAAAAGGCAAAGGAAAGTCACAGTAATAACTCTTTAAAAAGAAAATTCTCCCTAGATACTCTAAAATATGATAAGGGGAGCCAAAAAAATTTAAAATTCAAAAAATAAACAAAAGATAAAAACAGCTCCCTAGATATCTTGAAATATGGTGAGGAGAGTTATGCAATAAGTTTGGGGGGAAAAATGAATGTGCAGTTAGGCAAAACGGGATCCAGTGAATTATTATCATGTTTTTTTACCAGAAAATTATGCTTAAACCTCGGTTCACCTGTTTTGTATTAATTTTCTGACCAGTTTCTTTTTATCAAGAGGAAGATTAGTAGGATTGAACTAGAAATACTGTCATTTACAAGTAACTTGATTTGAGAATGAAAATTGAAAATGCATGTCCTATTTTGAGAAAGGGATGAATTTTTATGCAATATTTCAAGTTAAGGTTATTCTTGATCTTGTTGAGTAGAGAAATGTGATTGTTAGAAGCATAATTGGAATCAGGCTGAGTTGACAGAGTTCTTATTCATTTATTCATTAATTTATTATGTTTGCATAAAAAGGCAAAGGAAAGTCACAGTAATAACTCTTTAAAAAGAAAATTCTCCTTAGATACTCTAAAATATGATGAGGAGTGCCAAAAAAATTTAAAAAATCAAAAAATAAACAAAAGATAAAAATAGCTCCCTAGATATCTTGAAATATGGTGAGGAGAGTTATGCAATAAGTTTGGGGGGAAAATAATGTGCAGATAGGCAAAATGGGATCCAGTGAATTATTATCATATTTTTTTACCAGAAAATTATGCTTAAACCTCGGTTAACCTATTTTATATTAATTTTCAGACCAGTTTCTTTTCATCAAGAGGAAGATTAGTTGGATTGAATTAAAAATACTGTCATTTACATGTAACTTGATTCGAGAATGAAAATTGAAAATGCATGTCCTATTTTGACAAAGGGATGAATTTTTATACAATATTTCAAGTTAAGATTATTCTTGATCTTGTTGAGTAGAGAAATGTGATTGTTAGAAGCATAATTGGAATAAGGTTGAGTTGACAGAGTTGTTATTCATTTATTCATTCATTTATTATGTTTGCATGTGTTGCTCGAGGACTAACAAAATTTAAGTTTAGTGGTGTGATAGCTCACGAAAATGCGAGTTATCATGGCCCATTTCAGGCTAGTTTTGTGTGATACCCAGATCCAAGTAGAACTCATATAATTGCATATAAGGTGTAATTATGATTTATGTATGACTTAATTAATTTTTGGATGATTTTCACGAATCTATGAATTTTGCAATTAGGGTTTGCAATTAAGAATGGTGATTAAGATTTATCGCCAAAGCCTAAAGTGAGTGAAAATGACTAAAGAGGCTTAAGGAGGATTAGCATATACTAATTTAGCATGCATATTTATTTTAATTTTCATGATTTAATTAATATAGATTAAAATAGAAATTATGGAGTTATGTTGAAAATTATAGAAAATTCATAACTTAACGCCTGTAAGGCGAAATGAGATGAAATTTTAAAGGCAAGCTCATGATTTTGGGCTCAACCTTATGCATGGATTGGATTAAGGCACAAGTGATGAGATTAAGGTGAAAATTATTTGTTTTAATCTTACACTCTAAGGTTATTTTCAAATGTTCATAACTTGACGTAGAAACGTCGGTTTAAGATAAAATTTGAAACGATTGAATAAAATTATGAAATATATGGTATGAGTGAATTTGATTAATATAATTACTATGGAAAAGTGTTTAATTAGAAAAAGGTACCTAGCATTGACTTTGTGTACCCTAGACTACCATCGCATTTAATAAAAACCATTTGAGAAAATGACATGTTTTAACGCTATGCAAGGTGTCAAATTTTGGGTGGATTGAGCTGGATTTTATTACTTTGTTTAATGGTCAAATCCATGAAAAATTCAAGGATGAAATTCCATGGATTAATGCCTTAATACTAGCTAAAATGGAGCATAGAGTATGTGGCAAGAGAGGGGACGTCCGAGGGCACTTTTGAGCATGACATTTGATTTTTTAAAATGCTAAAATATGTGTCTAAGTTACCTAATACCTAGCTGAAGTAAATGAGCACATAAATATGTGGAAAAAATTGGCAAAAATTGTCAAAAGCTAGCAAAGAGGGGGCCATGATGCCTTAATATGGGCAAAAATTCTCTCTCAATTCATGAGCCATGAATATGGTTTATAAATAAATCTTAAAGGTTGAGTTATGATACCTTAATATGGGTATTGAATGATTTTTGGAAGATTTAAATGAGATCAAGAGTTCAAGAGAGTAAAAATGGAAGTTTAAGTTGAATTTTGAGATGAAAGCTAACTTGGAAATTCTCAAAACCCTAAACCAAGTTGCTGTATGATTTAAGAATGTTGATTTGGATGTAATTAATGTTATTTTGGATTGCATTTTACTGATTTAATCATTTTTTAATAATTTTAGCAAATATGGAACTTCGGGTTTCAAGAAATGCCCGATTTTTTCATTTTTGAGTTAAAAATGATACAATGAAGTGCTTAAATTATTTATAGATAAATTGTAGGGTAAAGTACCCTAAATTAAGGACCCTTTGTATGGCTTGAGTGGGCTGGATGATTTTTCCCTAAATCTGATTTTTTAGGGTATGTATGTGGGATGTCTAAACGGGGGCCAAAACAGGTGCTTTCCATATGATTTTTGTTTCTGTTTGTAATGAAATGATTTATGAATGTTAGGGCCTAGGATTAATTTACTTTGAGTGTCCAAAAGGGTTTGGAAAGATTTTCCCTAAATCTAATTTTATGAATATATGTATGGACACGTCAAAACGGGTCAAATGGATGCCATATATGCATGAAAATGCTACTGTTATGGAAGCAAATGAATTATGGATTTTAAATATGTGATAATACTCTAAATTTAGGTTAAGAAAAGTATGTTTAGTTGCAGTAAATTATGACTTAAAAATCTGTTATGATTTAAGCCTTGAAAGAGGCGTTGAAAGGATGAAAAAATGGGCCTTAACATGGCTGTTTTGAAAATCAGTGATAAACGATTAAAATCTGAAATTAAACCCTAAATTATATGTTGATTAAAGGGTTTAATGATGATGAAAATGGGTGTAAGTTTCCGTGTTAAGAAATTTTAAGAAACACATAATTTATCTGTTGTATGTTGAACGTATGTAGAGCATATGTAGGAACGAATGATATGTGACTTATGTGAACTTGCTAAAATGAAAAATATGCATGAATATATGATAAAATGCATGAGGATATTTCTGTATGAATGGGGATTAATTATATCAATTTTTAAGATTTATTTATGAAGCTTGAAACGTCACTTATATGCTTAGAATGAGCATTGATGTAGGAAAAATGGAAAATAGATCAAAAATGGTTAATGAGAGATATAAATTCCTAAATGATGAATTATGAATGAATGTTATGTGTTTAACATAAATATGGGATTAAAACACAATATGGAATGAATGATGTAATGCACAAGTGCATGTTCTGTATATATGATCTACTTGAAAATCCAAGTTGATTATGTATGATATGGATTATGGGATTAGAAAACTAAGTGAATGCAAGAAAATGGATTGTTATGAATGCAATGCTATGTTTATGTATAGGTAAAGGAAAAGAGATTAATGAGGTGGAAAGCTAAGCAAGCAAGGTAAGCAAGCAGTTTTCTAAATGCTTTTGTTTTATCAAATGTGATAAAATGATTATCAATGATATTCTAACTGTTTAAATGAGTTAACAAATGAATGATTTCAATTATTTCTAAGTTGTTTAAGGATGGTCACTCCTTATTTAAATGTGTATTGAAATGATATTTCCAACGGAATAAATGAATTGCTTACTTCTTTCAAGTACTTATGTCAATTGATGAATCATGAGTTTATGATTGTAAAATCATGCTAGCATGTCAAGTTCATATTTATGAAAGAAAGCATGTGCACAAAAGCATGAGGTCCACCTCAAAGGTGTAAGCGGACCCAATGTCCCCCTTTGGTGCGACCAAGTCGCTAAGAGAGGCCGAGAGCCAGCGGCGCCTCCCTGGAATGGAAGAGAGGATGAAAGTTGATGGTTGCCTAGCTAGCTTCTATCCAAAGGAATGTCATGATTTTTAAATGATGCATCGCATTGTTTACGACATACCCTGGACGGGTATAAGAACCATGTTTTAAGATATACCCTCGAGTGGGTATAATGTTGCTTTCCAAGTTATTTTCAATGAAAATGTATTGCTTGAAAACCTTATAACTTGCTTATTGAGTTTTGACTCACAGTTTTGTTTTTCAAATCCTAAAGACAAGTGAAGGGGAGAACCATGCAAAGAGCACAGGTTGAGATTCAAAAAAAAAATGAATTTCTACAAGTTATTCTGTGATTGAACTCTATGAATTGTATGGTTGTATGTTTGATAACATTAATTGTGATTTACACTTCTTCTGTGGCCTCCCATCGCACTCTAGCTCTCTTGCACAACCTGGTGATGAGTGACGGAAACCAGTAGCTTCCTCTGGGTGCTTGAGCATTGGTGCATATCTGATTGAGTAAGAGTCTCCCCACATCTATAGATAAGTCCGAATAGATAGTGTGAAGGAGAAGCGTCCGGTCCATAATGATATTACTTATGTGGGTCGATGGCATCATCCGAGCGAATATGAAATAGAACATCATCTTTCCATGATATAGGAGAGCACCGTGCTTGAAAGACATTAACTGCCCACCCGTTGATTTCCACTCTTGTGAAACCCATATCCAAGTAAGGTTTACTTATTGCAATTGGCATATAAATATGAATCAAGTATAATTTAGTGGAACTATAAATGATTTCCAATTGCAATATTGACGATTTATTGCAATTAGGGCAAGTGATTATGAATGATCAATATAAGCCGATATGGGTCAATGTGATTAAAGAAGCTTAAGGAGGATTAAGGAATGTTGATATATTGAGGATAATTACCTCATATACTATGGTTAATTAATGGAGATTATGATGCTAATTATAGAGTTAAGGTAGTAAACACTAGAAAATGCATAACTCAACGCCGGGAAGGCGGATTAAGATGAAAATTGAAAGGTAAGCACATAATTTTGTGCTTAATCATATGAAAAATAATAGATTATGAAAATATTGATGAAATTAAGGTGGAAAATTGATCATCACCGTCAAAATTCAAAGATGGATTCAAATTATCATAACTTGAGCTAGAAAAGTCGGATTGAAATGAAATTTGAAATGGACGGTTAAAATTATTAGATCTATGCCATGAGAAGCTTGGATTAAGAAAATGATGATGAGATATAGTTTGCACGAAAATGGGTTTATAATTATTGATTTTTTTACACCAAAAAATAAGTTTGTGTTTATGTTAAAGTAAGGTGGTTAACTATATGATTAATGGCATAAATGAGGTGGCAAAAGGAGGTAATGACAAGTGAATTTTATGGACTATTTAAAATGACATAATCCATGATTAAATCAAGTGATTAATGATATAATTAAGGAGCTAATGAGCTAACTCAAGTGAGACAATGTAGGTGGCCCATATATGGACGTGAAAGGGGGCTGTTTACATGGAATTTTTGATTTTTAAAAATTACAAAATATGTAATTAAGTGAGCTACATGACAAAAGTGGTTAATGATATTTATTTTCGATGGATTTTATGGCACAAAATGCCAAAAATCCAATGCACAAGTGACATTTAAAAAAATGGACAGCAAAATGGAAGGTTGACAATGTGTTTGTTCAAGCTGTTTTTGGATTTTTTATTAATGTTTTTTAATAGGTAATTTGACCCCTAAATTAGATACTAGGTAGGGTGATTAATAATACATTAAATTAAAGCTGCAATTTTGTCGAAAAATTGCAAAAAGGGGCAGCTGATGTGGACGTGATTGCATGGACACTAAATGGACAGCAGGAGATGTGGACGATCATGCTGCATTATTTGATTTTTTTATGATTTTTTTAATAAAATAAATTGACCCCTAAGTAGGCCATTATCTAGGGTAGTTAATTAGCCAATAATTAAAGTGGAAATTAGGTGTGGAATATGGCAAACCAACTGCTGAAATGGACGTCCAACCAAGGGGGTAGATTGTGTCCATTAATATATGGATTTTGATGAATTTTTTAAAGATAATTACATAATTTACTTGGACCATATTTTGTCATGTCAGCAATAGGGGATAAGAATGTCTTAATCATGTTTAATTTCTGTGGCAAGTGAGGCCCACAAAGCTGGAAAATTCCAGCTTATGCATAGGTGAACGTCCATATGGGTAGGAGAGAGAAAGAGAAAAATCAAATGGGAAAAAAATATCCAAGCAAGGTAGTGCATGTCCCATGTTCCAGCAGCTTGAGGGGGAGAAAGATAGGAGGAAAAAGAGAAGAAAAAATGGGAAGAAAGAAGAGGAACCATGCTAGGAAAAATGGAGTCCAAGTTGATTCAATTCCAAGTAAGTATACCCTTTGATTATGGGTTGAAAATCGTAACTGAAATTTTCTTAAATACTATGTGATGTTTCTGTTTTGATGTTTAATCATGATTATATGATGATTCATAATTAGATGAATTATTTAAGTTGATTTATAAAGTTTAATTTGGCGATTAATCAGCCCATATCATCTAATCTACACTTATGTGTAGTAAATCTGAACTAGGAAAGAAAAATATGAAACAAATAGTAAATAAACTAATTTTAGAATAAGAAATTATTTTAAAACTAATGATATTTATATTAAGGAAATAAAAAATTTCAAGCTCAAAATGGAAAGAATTATGGAAATTAAAAATCCAGAAAAATCAACCTGGACAGGATTGAACGGGTGGCAGGTTCAGCTGCACCAAATGATTTTTAATCCTTTTTATAAAAGGAATTCAGAGGAGAAAATTTTCCAGGATATATAATAAATATTTAATATCTCAATAATAAAATAAAAATTAGGTTTTGATGGGTATAAATATACCCCATAATTAACGTGATTTGGACTGTTTGAAAATGGATGCTGCTGTCTAGCAAGGTAAAAATACTAAAATAAATATAAATGGTTAATTTTTTGTGTTGGAAATATTTATTTTGGTTAATTAATGAAGTTATTAAGGAATTATAGAAATTTCAGATCAAAAATACGTGATTTGATATTAAGTCAAGATTTTGAGAATTCAGTGTGCCTGAATTCAGCATTATGGACAGCTTAAGGAATAAATCAAGATAAATGTTAAATTCCAGTTTTTTGGGATGAAATTTAAATTACAATGAGATATAAACAAGTATCATAAATTATTATGATGATTTAACCTATTAAAGGTAGGTTTAGAAAGGATGGAATTTAGAGTTACGTATAAGACCCAATTTCCATGTTTTGATGTTGAAAATGATAAATGGATTATGTGAAGCGTTAAAATGCAAAAATGCGTAAACATATGATTGGAACACGTGGATTAGGTTTCTTTTTTATTAAATAATGATAATCTCACATTTTGAGATTATTATATGATGTCTAAGTTAGCAACTAAGTGCTTAAAATGAGCACTGTTGTATGAAAAATGAAAAATATGTTAAAAATGAGAAATGGAGGTAATGAACCTCCAAATAATGATTTAATAAATTAGACAGGTACCGGAAAACCTTAGACAGGTACCGGAAAACTCAAGGAGATGCAAATTTAAGTAATGAAGTAAGGCACGAGATAATAGCCAGGTTGGCTATAAGGAATGGGAAAGCATGAATATACTAAGGTATGTAAATGTGTATGTGAACTTAATTAGAATTTTAAGTTCTATATGATTCAACGATTGAATGTATGGATATATAGATGTAAAATGTGATGATTTAGTCAAAGAGACTTTCACTGTAGAAAAGCATGATGAGCTGTTATGAAATAGAAAATGAAATTTTATTACAGGTGCATCACCACTTATTTGATGAATGATGTGAATGTAAAGATATGAACGATGATGAACGAAAAAAAATTTTTTGGACGAAATCCAATTAAGAACCTGCCGCGTGATCAGGGCAACAATCCTGATTCACATTTACCAATCAATAAGGTTTTGCGGTAAGGAAGTAACGTCTCGGGTTGGGGCGCCACAACTCTGGTCACTCTTCACAGTAAGCTCGAGTGTTCTCTATGATATCCTTCTCATTCCCCTAAAAAATTCCTCATATTGATCTGGGTAATCAATATTAGCTAGCTCATAGAAAGCATTGATGGCTTTAGGATGAAAGGGAACAATTTTGCCTCAAACTTTAACCCTCCCCTGATCATGCTCAGCGGCATTTACATAGAATTCATTCACTACAGGGACAATGGCCGGTTGTGGCTGCGCCAGGAGCTTCTGCCATCTCTGGACATGGAGCGAGTTTATGAAAGCATCCGAGAACGAATCAATCTTAATCATCCACTCAGGTATGAGGTGCCTTTTTTGTAGCGAATCTGTATACCACTTAAACGCTTGTGCCGATACGAAGCGAGTTGCATCAAAGTCAATAGGGTCTTGGGTTTTCTTCCGCTTGGCAGACGATGAGGAAGCCATTTATCAAATATCTGCATGACCATTGAATCAACCACACTCATAGGATCTTAACAATTCCTTCTGATGCACCCAAATAGAATCCCCAATACAAATACTCTCTGTCAATATCAAATTATCATGCAAGTCCAATTACCAACTCATCCAATAGAATTGCTTCAAGTAAAACCAACACAACCACAAATAGGTACCCCGCAAACTCCAATCAAAACTCCCAAATTCAAACAATCAACTCCAAGTCACCGTACCACGTTCAACCACACATTGATGCACTTGTATGATCCAATAGCAATGAAATTAGGCCAAGTCAAAGTAGGAAGAAGTTACCCTTTTAGCATGAGACAACACATTGAAAGAGAAGCAGGTTCTGTATTGACGTCGTGGTGCAGCCTGCGTGGCGCCTAAGTGCCGATCGACTGACAGCGTGGATTGGCATCGACTGGAGATAGAGCTGGAGATGGGAAAGGTATGGTAGGGGAAAATGAGGGGGAAATGGTAGGCAATCACGGGAGGGGGATGGGGTGTAGGGAGAGAAGATGGAGGAGATTGGAATGGAAAAGGGAAGAAATGAAACGGAAGAAGAGGGAAGATGGAATGGAGTAGAGATTAGGGGAGGAAAAGAGAAGAAGGAGAGGAGGAAGAGAGGATAGCAATGGGGGTTAGGATGTGGAGGACGAAGAAGAACGGGACGAGGGGGTGCCGCGGCTTGGGTTAGGTTAAAACCTTAACTCGAGCCTTTTAAGTGCATCTGGATCGAGTTGCCCACGCAGCGGCACCTATGTGCCGATTGTGCAACACCTAGGCACTAACTTTTTATCCTCTCGGTGTGTCGTGCTACATCATACGGCGCCAGGGCGCCAATTCTCTTTTTCTCCCAATTGTCCTAGCCATCGATATGAACAATTGATTCCCATTATTTTGATAAATTAGTGCTTGGAGTGAATTCACATGCCTTTCTTGCTTGGATATACTTGAATTGTCATCTTTTCAGTTCATGTTGTGATAATCCATTGCATGCATTGCAGTTGCAATTCAAGTGCGGGCTCCTTGCCTGATGGATCCAGACTACCACAATCTTGAGCTTCTCCACTTTAGGAGTTCACTTTTGTACTCCAAAAATTATGACACTCACCTAACCAATTGAATAAGGATTGACCTTGCGGTGGCTCAAATGCTAGTTGGTTTGAATGCTTTCCAAGTTTCCTCGCTTCAAGGAAGATACGATAGATCATAAAGTCATGCCTCAGAACAAAATTCAAAAAGAGATAATGGGTTGCCTCCCATTCAGTGCTAAGTTTACTGTTCTCAGCCCGACGTTGCGTTTAGGATTAACCAACTCCCACTCTATCGAACTTCCTTTCATGCGGCTTGTGCAGTGGAAGTTCAGATCTCTTCCTAGCCTCGTCAAATGGATCAATTAGCCTCCTTTCTTGAATTTCGTAGAGGCTATAGAAGAGCGGTTCTTCAGGGTCGTCAATTGTAGTATTTAAGGAGCTGTTTTCCAAGAATGACCATTGACTGATCAATTTTTGTTGCTCTTGGATTCCTAGAAAATATAATAGAGGTGAGGAACTGTGATCATTTTCAACCTTTGGCGCTGTAACCACCTCTATTTCTTCACTACTCCCTGTTGGTCCCGAGTTAATGGCGATTACCCAAGAGGGGAGGGGTGAATTGGGTATTTAAAAATTTATAACTTAAACAGAAACTTTACCCCGGATTAATCTAATCCCCTTAATGAAGAAACAAAATGGAAAGCAATATAATGTAAAGAGCAGAAATATAAATCAAGCAGACAAGATTTTTATAGTGGTTCGGGCAACCTCCCTACTGCACTCTTCCAAGCTCACACTCCTTGTGACTTGGGTTCCACTATTGTATTCTTCAAATACAATTAGAGCCACTTCTCTCTTCTAGATTCCAGCTCTAGGGGGCCTCAACACAACACAGCACAGGTAGGTGATGAGTTCCACTCCAATCACACACTACCTTGCTTACACTTGATCTTAGTTCCTCAAACTAAATCAAGTTCAATACAAACGAATGAAATAACAAAAGAAGTCTACACTTTACAGATGTGTAGAAGAAATTTGGCGCAGAGAAGAACTTGTAATGTAGGCTTTAAAGATTCAGAAGTTGAGCTCTTGCAGTTTGAAGCAAAGTTCTTCCTCCTTGAATGACTTGATCTCTTTAGAGCTCTTGAATATAGGAGTGAAGCACACTTAATGATTCTCAGCTACTTCCCTCGTCCACAATAACTCCCTTTTATAATTGTGGAGGGAATCCGAACGTTTGAAGGTGGTTGGCGCGCATTAAATACGCCAACGTTCGAATAAATTCCGACCGTTACGACCCAAGTCGCAGGCGGAGTCGACTTCGGGTGCGACTTCGCCTTCCATAGCGACTTCAAGTTTCAGCCTGGGTCGACTTGGGTATCGACTTGACCCAAGTCGCAGGTGAAGTCGACTTCAGGTGCGACTTCACCTTTTCAGTTGGCTTTAATGAACTTGAATAATTCCGAGATGCTTGTTCCTTCATGCCTTTATTTCTTTTGCATTTCTCATGTCTTTCCTTTTATAGTTTTTTGCTTTTATTTGCTCCATGTTTTGTAAGCCTTGAATAATTGAATAACTTCTTGGTCAAGCTTATGTATCTTGTTTTGAACTTGGATTGATCTTCATAGCTTGAGTTTCTTCATCTTGAGATACGCTTGGAGCTTTGCTTTGGACTTGATAGATTTAAGTTGATCTTGCACATTTGATTTGGTTTTGAGAACACTCCAGTTGACTCTTGGAATGAACTTGAAATTGCATCTTTGAGCTTGAGAGCATCAAGTCGAACTTGGGGTCGACTTCGTTCGCGACTTCGCCCAAGTTGCAACTGGAGTCGACTTCATTTGCGACTTCGGCATTCTTCCATCCCAAATTCAGCTCTGGAGTGAATCTCCCGACTGAAGTCGATGCTGGAGTCGACTTCGTTTGCGACTTGGCTTCCCAAGTCGCAAGTAGAGTCGACTTGGCCTGCGACTTCACTTGTTCTTCTCCCATTTTCAACTGTGGACAGATTTGGCTTCTTGAAGTCGATCTTGGGGTCGACTTGGAGAACGACTTGGCCTTCCATGCTTTATTTTCTTCAAATGTATATGCCTTAAACATTTCCACAAACATGTTAGTAGCCAAGACTTACTCAAATTGATTTGTTAATCATCAAAACATAGATTTAGCTAGTTTTCCACATATTTCCATCAATGGCCATTAGACATTGACCATCTAGTTCATCAAGTGAAACCAAATACACATTTCCATGTCTTTTTCCACTAAACATGATATGTTCTCCATCAAATACATTACATATAGATGATTCAAACACAACCTTGTATCCTTCATCACATAATTGACTAATACTCATTAGGTTATGCTTAAGTCCTTCAACAAACAAAACATCCTCCATGCATGCATTTGAAATACTATAAATATTTCCTTTACCTTTAATTTTACCTTTCTCATTATTACCAAAGGCAACCGTTCCGTCGTTGCAAGGCTTAAGTTTACGAAATAGACTTCTTTCTCCGGTCATATGCCTTGAACAACCGCTATCTATGAACCATACATTGTTTGCCTTTGCCTTGAAACAAATCTGAAAAATAAAAAGGTAAATCTCATCTCTTTGGTACCCATTTTATGGGTCCATTTGGGTTAGTAATATTATTCAACCTTTGTTGCTCTAACTTAGAAAGTTCAAATCTTGTGTTCCTTGGAACCCAAACTAATTTTGCACCATGGTCATACAATTTCTTAAAGTTACACTTATAGGCTTTATGACCCATTTTGTTGCAGTAATTGCAAGCCATTGGTAATCTTGGAGTAGGCCTCCAAGTATATAATGGTTCAAACGTTGGCCTGCTAGTCCACATGACATTTTTCCTTCTTAGCTTGTATATTGGTGCAGTTTTGGTTTGATATTTCTCAAGTATTGGCACATTCGATTTGCCACTTTCTTTTTGCTCAAATATATAATATCCAAGGCCTCTTTTACTTGTTTGAGCAGTCATATTTAAAAACATCTTCACATTTTCTTCGAGATTAGAGAACTTTGCTAATGATTCATTTAATGATTCGTTCTCCTTTTTCAATTTTTCTATCTCTTCCAACAATGATTCATTTTCTTCTTTCAGTTTTGTTGATTTTTCAGCTAGTTTTCCATTTTCAATAATAACGAAGTTACATTGTTGTCTCTTTAATGACAACTTATTTCCTAGCTTTTTGATTTCCTCATATAATGAATCATATGCAAGTTGTAGTTCTTCTAATTCAGCACATTTGAGGCAATCATGAAAAGAAGAATAAGTAGATTGAGAATGGCAAAGTTTGGAAGTTACCTCTTCATTTTCTGTATACTTTGTTGAAGTGGTTTGTTCTTCCAAAACTTCTGTTGTGTTCAAACACAACAAATCTTCTTCTTGCTCAATCCGCGCCATGCAACATATTCTTGCACAATTTGCCGCCTCAAATTCGTCGGTTGAAGAGCTGCTTGTTGATGAAGTCTCTTCATTGCCATACATGTCTTTCCCCTTTGGTCTTTGGTATTTTCTACCTTCATGTCCTTCCTTCCTCTCTTTCGGTGTAGGACATTGAGATTGCATATGTCCCACACCTCCGCATCTATAGCACTTTGTTGGTTCCTTCTTCTTCTCTCTTCGTGATCTTTCTCTGAGGTCTTTGAAGTTCCTTTCTTTTCTCACAAATTTCCAGAATTTGTGAGTGAGTAGTGCTATGTCTTCATTGTCGTTGTGAGACGAGGAGGTAGATTCTTCTGAGTTGTGTGCCGCTTTTAATGCAATGGCTTTCTTGCCTTTGTGTTGATCTTCATTTCTTCTCTTGATTAGCTCATGTGACATTAATGAGCTAATAATATCTTCTAGCTTTAGTGTATTTAGGTCTTTGGCTTCTTCAATTGCCGTAATCTTTGGAGTCCAAGATTCCGGTAGAGCTCCTAGTATCTTCATAACCTGTTCAGATTCAGAGATAGCCTTTCCAAGACCTTTCAAAGCATTAGTAATCTTAGAAAATCTTGCAAACATCTCAGAAATATTTTCCGTTTTTAGCATTCTAAAGCTTTCCAATTCTCCTATCAAAATATTTCTCCTAGTCCCTTGGACTTGAGAAGTTCCTTCATAAATAGATGTTAAAGTATCCCGTATTTCTTTAGCGGTTAGGCAAGAGGATACTCTATCATATTTAGAAGCCGTAAGAGCACAAAATAAAGAGTTCATAGCCTTAGCATTGCTCTTAACGGTTCTTACTTCCTCTTCGGTCCATTTGGAAGCTCTTTCATCGATAGGCAAGGTTACACCATCTTGGATTGCAATCCAAGAATCCATGTCCGTAGCCATGATGAGTTGCTTCATACGAAGCTTCCAATAGCCGAAATTGTTCCCATCAAACAATGGTGGCCTAGTGAATGATTGGCCCTCAGCAAAAGCGGGAACGGAAGTAGATTGGGATGCCATATCAATAGATCTCTTTGGTTTAACTCAAAGACCTGCTCTGATACCACTTGTTGGTCCCGAGTTAATGGCGATTACCCAAGAGGGGAGGGGTGAATTGGGTATTTAAAAATTTATAACTTAAACAAAAACTTTACCCCGGATTAATCTAATCCCCTTAATGAAGAAACAAAATGGAAAGCAATATAATGTAAAGAGCAGAAATATAAATCAAGCAGACAAGATTTTTATAGTAGTTTGGGCAACCTCCCTACTCCACTCTTCCAAGCTCACACTCCTTGTGACTTGGGTTCCACTATTGTATTCTTCAAATACAATTAGAGCCACTGCTCTCTTCTAGATTCCAGCTCTAGGGGGCCTCAACACAACACAGCACAGGTAGGTGATGAGTTCCGCTCCAATCACACACTACCTTGCTTACACTTGATCTTAGTTCCTCAAACTAAATCAAGTTCAATACAAACGAATGAAATAACAAAAGAAGTCTACACTTTACAGATGTGTAGAAGAAATTTGGCGCAGAGAAGAACTTGTAATGTAGGCTTTGAAGATTCAGAAGTTGAGCTCTTGTAGTTTGAAGCAAAGTTCTTCCTCCTTGAATGGCTTGATCTCTTTAGAGCTCTTGAATATAGGAGTGAAGCACACTTAATGATTCTCAGCTACTTCCCTCGTCCACGATAACTCCCTTTTATAATTGTGGAGGGAATCCGAACGTTTGAAGGTGGTTGGCGCGCATTAAATGCACCAACATTCGAATAAATTCCGACCGTTGCGACCCAAGTCGCAGGCGGAGTCGACTTCGGGTGCGACTTCACCCAAGTCGCAGATGGAGTCGACTTCGGGTGCGACTTCGCCCAAGTCGCAGATGGAGTCGACTTCGGGTGAGACTTCGCCTTCCGTAGCGACTTCAAGTTTCAGGCTGGGTCGACTTGGGTATCGACTTGACCCAAGTCGCAGGTGAAGTCGACTTCGGGTGCGACTTCACCTTTTCAGTTGGCTTTGATGAACTTGAATAATTCCGAGATGCTTGTTCCTTCATGCCTTTATTTCTTTTGCATTTCTCATGTCTTTCCTTTTATAGTTTTTTGCTTTTATTTGCTCCATGTTTTGTAAGCCTTGAATCATTGAATAACTTCTTGGTCAAGCTTATGTATCTTATTTTGAACTTGGATTGATCTTCATAGCTTGAATTTCTTCATCTTGAGATACGCTTGGAGCTTTGCTTTGGACTTGATAGATTTAAGTTGATCTTGCACCTTTGATTTGGTTTTGAGAACACTCAAGTTGACTCTTGGAATGAACTTGAAACTGCATCTTTGAGCTTGAGAGCATCAAGTCGAACTTGGGGTCGACTTCGTTCGCGACTTCGCCCAAGTCGCAACTGGAGTCGACTTCGTTTGTGACTTCGGCATTCTTCCATCCCAAATTCAGCTCTGGAGTGAATCTCCCGACTGAAGTCGATGCTGGAGTCGACTTTGTTTGCGACTTGGCTTCCCAAGTCGCAAGTGGAGTCGACTTGGCCTGCGACTTCACTTGTTCTTCTCCCATTTTCAACTGTGGACAGATTTGGCTTCTTGAAGTCGATCTTGGGGTCGACTTAGAGAACGACTTGGCCTTCCATGCTTTATTTTCTTCAAATGTATATGCCTTAAACATTTCCACAAACATGTTAGTAGCCAAGACTTACTCAAATTGATTTGTTAATCATCAAAACATAGATTTAGCTAGTTTTCCACATATTTCCAACACTCCCTTCTTCAACTCCCTTTCTTTCTATTGATTCAACCATCTGTTCAAACACGTTTTGAGGTGCAGGTTGCTCTATCACATCGATTGATATATCTTCATTAATGCTCGAAGTGACTTCACAGCTCTATTCCAACTCGTCTTCTTTTGAAATTTCTTCCATATGACTGAAAGAAACTTCTTGATGTCGGCATTGGATTGTGGAAGCCAATTGCTCCCCCTATTTCTACAAGTTCTCATTAAATTGCATCTGATTTTGCATGAATTGCATGAACACGTCTTCCACAGATGGCTTGTCTTCAAGTGACAATGGCTCCTCTATTTCATGTGTTTGACCATCTAAAGGCATCATAGTTGTTGATTGCGGGTCTCCATGGTGGTCCTGTGTATCATTTGAATGCCCAAGATAGCCCACAAATGCTGAGTAATACATGCATTGGATTGACAAATGTGCTTCACCTCCACACAAATCGCAGTAACTTGAAAAAGAATTATTCATTCCCTGCAATTGATAATCAAAGCATGCAAATTGATCTGAAGGTGCCAGTGCATTATTAAACCCATGGAAACCAGAAGTGCTTGGTGTTGAGAACTCCATGTTTGGCCAACAAAAAGCATTCAAAGCCATTGAGTTATGCATGAATAAGACCACTGAATCACATTTGGATCAAAAACAAATAAAGACAACAGAAAAAATATATAAAATATGTACAAATTCACAAAAGGCAAATTATGTGAAAGACTAATGAGTTTAGCACCAAATTTTCCAGCAACAGCGCCAAAAACTTGACGAGCTGTGTATATGTTTAATTAAAATGTTCATTTTCACGCAAGTATACGCGTCGATCAAGTAAGATAGAGTGAGTAGAGTATCGTTCCCTTGAGGAATTTGTCTAAATTAATTATGTCAAATACCTCAATTGCCTTTGATGATTGGAGAGATTTAAAGCATTTGTAATTGAATGTGGAAAGAAAATAAAAAGGAAATATGTGACGCCCCTAACCCGAGACGTCACATCCTGAGCCTTACTCTAAGATCTTATCGATTGGTAAATGTGAATCAGGATTATTGCCCTGATCACGCGGCGGGTTCTTAATTGGATCTCGTCCAAATTTTTTTATTTCATTCCTTTTATCCATCATCATTTCATTTCTTTGCATTTCACTCCATTCATCTTACAAGCAACAATACACTTGTAATCAATCGCACATATCGAATAAACATTTCGTTCATAACATCTCAACTTGCTCTTCTACATCCTCTTGACCTATTCATGACATTTTTATTTCATGTATATATATATATATCCAACCATCAGTTCGCATAGAACTTAGAACCTTAAATAAGTTCACATACATCAACTTAAAATATTAAGGCATACCATCTCATTCATCTTAGCTAATCATTCTAGCCCACATTTGCGTATCATCTCATACCTTTCCTTAGATACTCAGATCCACAACCACATGAGCTTCCCGGTACCTCTCTAAGGTTTGGGAACACAAACGTGAGTGATAACTCAGTAAGCTAGCATTTTATCTTTACGGCAAGACTTTCTTTCAAAACCTTTTCATAAACATCTTTAAAATCTTTTGAATGCCACGTCTAGGCTTTCGAAGGCAAAACATATGCATTTTACCCTTTTTAGGTAATTTTCTTTGGTCTTGTATGAACATTATAATGTTCCAAGATATTTTACATAAAACCTTCTTTTGCCAATGGATGTTTTTAGGTCGAAACCATTTTTCTCATAAAGCCTTTTAGTCAGGGGACTTTTATGTCTCAAAATATCTTTCACATAAACTTTCTTTCGCAATGGACGTTTATATGTCCTAAAATATTTTTTGTATAAATCCTTTTTGGTAATGGACATTCTTATGTCCAAAATATTTTTCATGTAAGCCTTTTTCGGCAATGGACATTTTTATGTCCAAAAATATTTTTCCACATGAATCCCTTTGGAAACAGACATTCATATATCCTAAAATATTTTTCTACACTAATCCTTTTGGAAACGGACATTCATATGTCCTAAAATATTTTTCCGCATAAGCCCTTTTTTGGCAATGGACATTTTTATGTCCAAAAATATTTTGCCACATAAATCTTTTTTCATAATCCCCGTCTTGGGGCTTGTTTATAGCAAACAAGACATATAAATTTTTTTTTCTTATAACACGTCTTTCGTAATCCCCATCTTGGGGCTTGATTATAGCAAACAAGACATAAAACCTTTTTTGTATTCCTCATTTTGGGGCTTGTTTATAGCAAACAAGACGAAAATACGTTATCCTTTTTCATGAAAGCATTTGCATAAAAATATTTTATCTCATCCTTGATATTTACACTTTTGTATATAACACCCTACTTTTAGGGTGATCTTTTTGCATAGGCTCATAAAATTCCTTTTCAGATAATCCTTTTCGTATAGAAGCTTTTACGCTCCAGTTTTCTGGGTTTTTCAAAAGAAAAACATATGCAAATGCGTTTTTCCTCATCCGGTAGTGACACTTAGCAAGTGATCAGTCTACCTTTTGGAAGAGAATCCTTAACAGCAAGCTAGCCCGGCGGCTGTTCCTTCATCTTCTTCCACCTTAGGGAGGGCACCACTAGCCTCCTGTCATCCCTTAGCGGCTTGACCATATGTAGAGTGGGCCCCGGTCCATCTTCGACCGTGCTTTACAACCAATCTATTTCTTATTTTGGTGCACCATACATCGTGCTAGATATCCTTATGCTAGCATGATCTCATAAAATATCACAGATCGCAGTCTGTGTCCTTATAAACTATGATACCCAGACCCAAGTAGGACCCTTACATGTAAATTAAGCATGTATATATGATTTATGCATGATTCAATCGATTGATTGATTTTAATGCTATTGAATAAGAAAGGTGATTAAATTAATCACCATAGCTCAAGATGGGTCAATGTGACTAAAGTGACCTAATCAGAGTTAGGAAATGTGAATATATTGAGATAATTACCTCATATATAATGGTTTAAATAATGAAGATTAAGTTGATAATTATGGATTAAAGGTGATAAATGTTAGAAAATTCATAACTTGACGCCTATAAGGCGGAATGAGGTGAAATTTGAAAGGTAAGCACATCATGATGTGCCTAACCTAATGAATGGAATGGATTATGAAAATTATGATGAGATTAGGGTGATAATTATTTATTTTCATCCAAATCCAAAAGACAATTTCAAATGGTCATAACTTATTCTAAAAAGGTCATTTTAGGATGAAATTTTCCATGAACAGTTAAAATGATATGGTGAATCTTATGGATGGGTTTGATTAAGTTAATTATCGTGTAAAATTTCTTAATCATAAAAGGATGAAAGTGGTTGACTTTTAAAGTCAAAAGCGATTAATGAACCAAAAGTGAGAAGTGACACGTGTCGATACGGGATTCGTTGAGCAAGATTTAAAATCAATTAAATTAATGAAGAATTTGTTGGTCCCGAGTTAATGGCCAATACCCAAGAGGGGAGGGGTGAATTGGGTAATTAAAAATTTTCAACTTAAACAGAAACTTTACCCCGGATTAATCTAGTCCCCTTTATGAAGAAACAAAATGGAAAGCAATATAGTGCAGAGAGTAGAAATAAAAATCAACAAGCAAGATTTTTATAGTGGTTCGGGCAACCTCCGTACTCCACTCTTCCAAGCACACACCTCTTGTGACTTGGGTTCCACTATGTATTCCGCGAATACAACTACAGTCTCCACTCTCTTCTAGGTTCTAGCTCTAGGGGGCATATTCAACCAGAGCCTCCGCTCTCTTCTAGATTCTAGCTCTAGGGGGCATCATCAATACACAGCACAAGTAGGTGACGAGTTCCACTCCAATCACACACTACTTTGCTTACACTTGATCTTAGCTACCCAAACTAAATCAAGTTCAATACAATAATAAGAATAAAAGAAAGTTTCTACACGTTACTGTTGTGTAGAGGCAGTTTTGGCACAGAGAAGAACTTGTAGTGTAGGCTTAGAGATTCAGCAATCAGCTCTCGGCAGTTTGAAAGCGGAGTTCTTCTTCTAAATGTTGGCTTGATCACTTAATGCTCTTGAAGATGGGAGTTATGCACACTTAATGAATTCTCAGCTACCCTCCTCGTTCATATTGAATGCCTTTTATAATTGTGGAGGGAATCCGAACGTTTGGAGGTAGGTGGCGCGAATTTAATGCGCCAACGTTCGAAAATTTTCCGACCGTTACGACCCAAGTCGCAAGTGGAGTCCACTTCGGGTGCGACTTCACTCAAGTCGCAGATGGAGTCGACTTTGGGTGCGACTTTGCCTGTCCGCAGCTTCTTCAAGTTCCATTCTGGGTCGACTTGGTCCTCGACCTGACCCAAGTCGCAGGTGTAGTCGACTTCGGGTGCGACTTTACTCCTTCAGCTTGCTAGTTGAACTTGAAGTTCTTGGAATGCCTTGCTTGCTTGAATCTCTTCATGTTTGGTTGTTCTTCCTTTGATTATACTTAAGAGTCTTTAATTCTTCTACCTTAAAGCACATTTGACTCCATGTCTTGAGAGAGGTCCAAATGTATAATTTCGATTCTCCATGAAAATATGCAACTTTGCTTGCTCTGGACTTCATTTGATTGTTTGAGTTGTCTTGATCTTCATCTCCATTCAAATCTTTTATTTCAGCAATTTTCGCACTGAAGTCGAAGCTGGAGTCGACTTGGTCTGCGACTTCACTCAAGTCGCAAGCGGAATCGACTTGGGATGCGACTTCAGCAGTTCTCATTCTCGATTTCAACTCTGGAAGGAAATGACATTTCGAAGTCGATGCTGGAGTCGAGTTGGTCTACGACTTCACCCAAGTCGCAAGCGGAGTCGACTTGGGATGCGACTTTGGCATCTCTCATTCTCGATTTCAACTCTGGAAGGAAATGACGTCTTGAAGTCGCTTCGTGAGTCGACTTGGGGATCGACTTGGCCTAAGTCGAAGCCTGAGTGGACTTGGAAATCCACTTGACTTGTCATGCTTCATTTTCTTCACTTGTATATCCTTTAATCATTTCCTCAAACACGTTAGTAACCAAAACTTACTCAAATTGATTTGTTAATCATCAAAACATAGACTTGGCTTATTTTCCACATGTTTCCAACAATCTCCCCCTTTTTGATGATTAACAAAACCGATTTGAGTGTATGTCTTTAAACACATACTATTTGTGCATTTTGAAGTTTAACATGCATATTTTACTTCTAATAAATCACAAGTTAAAAACATAAGATTAATAGACATATTTTACTTTCAATACATCACAAAATCACCAAGAACATTCATACACATATTTAAGACGGAGACTCAAATCCTGATCTCTTCTCCCCCTTCTTGTCAATTTATCAAAAAATGGAGATAGAGCGGGTTAATCCTTTGAGAATGGCGGGGTTGCTCCCCCTGAACCTATGCTCCCCCTCAGCTTGTGCTTATCTTAAGTTAATTCAAGTATACCCATATCATTTCTAATTTGATAAAATGGTTCCTTTGCTAGAGGTTTGGTGAATATATCTGCAATTTGATCTTCTGTTCTTACATATTCCAAACATATATCATGATTTTCTACATGTTCTCTAATAAAGTGATGTCTAAGGTCTATATGCTTGATCCTAGAATGCAATACTGGATTTTTAGTTAAACATATTGCACTAGTATTATCACATTTAATAGGTATATTTTTAAAATCCATGTCATAGTCCCTAAGTTGTTGTTTCATCCAAAGCAATTGGGCACAACAGCTCCCAGCGGCAATATATTCGGCTTCCGCCGTAGATAGAGCAGCACTAGTTTGTTTTCTTGAAAACTATGAAACCAACATGTTCCCAAGAAACTGACATGTTCCACTAGTACTTTTTCTATCTACTTTGTATCCGGCAAAATCCGCATCCGAGTAGCCGATTAGATCAAAATTAGAACCCTTTGGATACCAAAGTCCTATGTTGGTAGTATCTACTAAATATCTAAAAATTCTTTTTACAGCTACCAAGTGTGATTCTTTTGGACATGATTGAAATCTAGAGCACATACACACACTAAACAATATATCAGGCCTAGAAGCAGTTAAATACAATAAAGAACCTATCACGCTTCTATATAATTTTAAATCAATTGTTTCGCCTTTCTCATCTTTGTCAATTTTTATTGTTGAGCTCTTAGGCGTGTTTGCTCCTTTGCTGTTTTCCATGCCAAACTTATTCAACATTTCTTTGATATACTTGGACTGGTTGATGAAAATTCCTTCGTTTAGTTGCTTGATTTGTAGTCCAAGGAAGAAATTCAGCTCCCTCATCATACTCATCTCAAATTCTTTCTGCATAAGCTCAGAAAATTCTTGACAAAGAATCTCATTAGTAGCACCAAAAATAATGTCATCAATATAAATTTGAATAATCAAGATATCTTTTTCTTTGTATTTGGTAAACAAAGTGGTGTCTACCTTTCCCTTTTGGAAGTCATGATCAATAAAAAATTTACTTAATCTCTCATACCAAGCTCTTGGAGCTTATTTTAAACCATATAATGCTTTGGTTAACTTGTATACAAATTTAGATTCATCTTTCTCCTCAAATCCAGGTGGTTGTTCAACATACACCTCTTCATTTATATAACTATTCAGAAATGCACTTTTAACATCCATTTGAAACAATTTAAAGTTCATGTGAGATGCAAAAGCTAGTAAGATACGAATGGCTTCTAATCTAGCAATTGGACCATAGGATTCCTCAAAGTCTATTCCCTCTTCTTGTGACCATATCAGACCACAAGTCCACTTTCATCTAATTTGTTCCTAAAGACCCATTTTGTGCCAATGACAATGCAATCTTTTGGTCTTGGAACAAGATGTCAAACTTGGTTTCTTTCAAATTGATTTAGCTCTTCTTGCATTGCTATGATCCAGTTTTCATCATCAAGAGCTTAATCAATAGTGGATGGTTCAATTTTGGATACAAAGGCGTATTGTCCACAAATATTTTATTTTGACCTTCTAATCTTTACACTTTCATAAACATTCCCTATAACTTGCTCAATTGGATGGTCATTTTTTAACTTTAAATCAGTTGGAGGTTTATAGGAATTATTACCTTCACTTACCCTTTCCTTCATGGATTCTTCTTGCTTCTCCAAATGCAGTTTTTCAAGATTACTTATGGCATTATCTGCATCACTTAAATCATCTTTTCTTTTGGAGCATGGGTTACATTCATCAAAAAACAATATGTATTGACTCTTCTACAACTTGATTTCTTTTATTGAAGACTCTATATGCTTTTCTATTTGATGAGTAACCAAGGAATATTGCCTCATCACTTTTAGCATACAATTTTTCCAAGTTGGTTTTTCCATTGTTCAAAACATAGCATGTGCATCCAAAAGCATGAAAATAAGAAATATTTAGTTTTCTACATTTCCATAGCTCATATGGGGTCTTTTTCAAGATAGCTCTAATGGTAACTCGGTTCAACACATGACAAGCTATACTTACAGCTTCACCCCAAAATTTCTTGGATAATTTACTCTCATTTAGCATTGTTCTAGCCATCTCTTGTATAGTTCTATTTTTCCTTTCAACCACTCCATTTTGTTGTGGAGTTCTTGGTGCAGAAAATGTGTGGTGGATTCCTTTTTCATTGCATAATTCTATGAATCGTTTATTTTCAAACTCACCACCATGATCACTTCTAATAGTCATAATAGTACTTTGTTTTTCATTTTGCACCAAATTTACAAAGGTTGCAAACATAAAGAAGGCTTCATCTTTGCTAGCTAAGATAATTACCCATGTGAATCTTGAAAAATCACCAACTATTACAAACACATATTTCTTTCCACCAATGGTTAAAATGTCGGATGACCCATATAGATCCATGTGTAGTAATTCAAGCGGCCTAGTGGTGGAAATCTCCTTTTTGGTAGAGAAAGGCATTTTAGGTTGTTTTGACAATTGACATGCCTTGCAAATTTTATCTTTGTCATATTTCAATTTTGGCAATCCTTCTACCAAATTCTTTTTCCATAGGGTTTTAATGTTTGACATATTTACATGTCCAAGCCTCTTATGCCAAGCCTATGGATCATTGTCAATGGCCATTAGACATTGACCATCTAGTTCATCAAGTGAAACCAAATATACATTTCCATGTCTTTTTCCGCTAAATATGATATGTTCTCCATCAAATACATTACATATAGATGATTTAAACACAACCTTGTACCCTTTGTCACATAATTGGCTAATACTCATTAAATTGTGCTTGAGTTCTTCAACAAATAATACATCTTCCATACATGCATTTGAAATACTATAAATGTTTCCTTTACCTTTCTCATTATTTCCAAAAACAACAGTTCCATCGTTGCAAGGCTTGAGTTTATGAAATAAACTTCTTTCACTGATCATATGCCTTGAGCAACCACTATCCATGAACCAAACGTTGCTTGCCTTTGCCTTGAAACATATCTGAAAAATGAACAAATAAATCTTATCTCTTTGGTACCCATTTTATGGGTCCATTTGGGTTAGTAAACTAATTTAATCTTTGTTGTTCTATCTTTGAAAGTTCAAATCTTGTACTTCTTGGAACCCAAACTAATTTTGCACCATGGTCATACAGTTTCTTAAAATTACATTTATAGACTTTATGACCCATCTTATTGCAAAAATTGCAAGCCATTGGTAATCTAGGAGTAGGCCTCCAAGTATGTAATGGTTCAAAAGTTGGCCTTCTAGTCCACATAAAATGTTTCCCTTTGGGTATGTGAATAGGTGCAGTTTTGGTTTGATTTTTCCCAAGTATTGGCACATTTAATTTGCTATTTTCTCCTTGCCCAAATGTGGAGTATCCAAGACCTCTTTTATTATTTTGAGAGGTCATGTTCAGAAATATTTTCACATTTTCCCCTGGATTAGAGAATTTAGCTAATGATTCATTTAAGGATTCATTCTCCTTTTTCAATTTTTCCACTTCCTTCAATAGTAGTTCATTTTCTTCTTTCAGTGTTGATGTACTTTCAGCTAGTTTTCCATTTACAATAATAATGAAATTGCATTGTTGTCTCTTTAGTGATAACTTATTTCCTAGTTTTTTAATCTCCTCATATAATGAATCATATGTATGTTGTAATTCTTCTAATTCAGCACATTTGAGACATTCTTGAAAAGAAGAATACGTAGATTGAGAATGACAAAGTTTGGAAGTTACCTCTTCATTACTTGTACACTTTGTTGAAGTAGTTTGTTCTTCCAAAACTTCTGTTGTGTTTAAACACAATAAATTTTCTTCTTGCTCAATCCGCGCCATGCAGCATATTCTTGCACAATTTGCCGCTTCAAAATCGTCGGTTGAGGAACTACTTGTTGATGATGTTTCTTCATTCACGTACATTCCTCTTCCCTTAGGCCTTTGAAATTTTCGGCTTTCATATCTTTCCTTCCTTTCTTGTTGATCCTTTGATCTCTTTTTCGGTGTAGGACATTGAGCTTGCATATGTCTCGTACCGCCACATCTATAGCACTTTGTGGCCTCCTTCTTCTTCTCTCTTCGTGGTATTTCTTTGAAATCTTTGAAGTTCTTTTCTTTTCTCACAAACTTTCGAAATTTGCGAGTGAGTAGAGTAATGTCTTCATCATCGTTGTGAGATGAGGAGGTGGGCTCATCCGAATTATGTGTTGCTTTCAATGCAATGGTTATCTTGCCTTTGTGTTGATCCTCGTTTTTTTTCTCGATTAACTCATGTGACATTAATGAGCTAATAAGATCTTCTAGCTTCAATGTGTTTAGGTCCTTGGCTTCTTCTATTGCAGTAATTTTTGGGGTCCATGAATCGGGTAGCGCCCTTAGAATCTTCATTACCTGTTCAGATTCAGAAATTGCCTTTCCAAGACCTTTCAAGGCATTAGTAATTTTTGAGAATCTAGCAAATATTTTAGAAATATTTTATGTTTCTAGCATTCTAAAGCTTTCCAACTCTCCAATCAAAATATTTCTCCTTGTCCCTTGGACTTGAGAAGTTCCTTCATAGATAGATGTTACTGTATCCCATATCTCTTTTGCAGTTAGACAAGAGGATACTATCATATTCGGAAGCGGTAAGAGCACAAAATAAAGAATTCATAGCCTTGGCGTTGCTCTTAACAGTTTTCACTTCCTCATTGGTCCATTGGGAAGCTCTTTATCGATTGGCAAAGTCTCTTGGATAGTAATCCAAGAGTCCATATCTGTAGCCATGATGAGTTGTTTCATACGTAGCTTCCAATAGCCGAAATTGTTCCCATCAAACAATGGTGGCCTAGTAAAAGATTGGCCTTCGGCAAATGCGGGAGCGGAAGTCGATTGGGATGCCATATTAAAAGATCTCTTTGGTATAACTCAAAGACCTGCTCTGATACCACTTGTTGGTCCCGAGTTAATGGCCAATACCCAATAGAGGAGGGGTGAATTGGGTAATTAAAAATTTTCAACTTAAACAAAAACTTTATCCCGGATTAATCTAGTCCCCTTTATGAAGAAACAAAATGGAAAGCAATATAGTGCAGAGAGCAAAAATAAAAATCAACAAGCAAGGTTTTTATAGTGGTTCGAGCAACCTCCCTACTCCACTCTTCCAAGCTCACACCTCTTGTGACTTGGGTTCACTATGTATTCCGCGAATACAACTAGAGTCTCCACTCTCTTTTAGATTCTAGCTCTAGGGGGCATATTCAACCAGAGCCTCCGCTCTATTCTAGATTCTAGCTCTAGGGGGCATCATCAATACACAGCACAAGTAGGTGACGAGTTCCACTCCAATCACATACTACTTTGCTTACACTTGATCTTAGCTACCCAAACTAAATCAAGTTCAATACAATAATAAGAATAAAAGAAAGTTTCTACACGTTACTATTGTGTAGAGGTAGTTTTGGCACAGAGAAGAACTTGTAGTGTAGGCTTAGAGATTCAGCAATCAGCTCTCGGCAGTTTGAAAGCGGAGTTCTTCTTCTAAATGTTGGCTTGATCACTTAATGCTCTTGAAGATGGGAGTTATGCACACTTATGAATTCTCAGCTACCCTCCTCGTTCATATTGAATGCCTTTTATAATTGTGGAGGGAATCCGAACGTTTGGAGGTAGGTGGAGCGCATTTAATGCGCCAACGTTCGAAAATTTTCCGACCGTTACGACCCAAGTCGCAAGTGGAGTCCACTTCGGGTGCGACTTCACTCAAGTCGCAGATGGAGTCGACTTCGGGTGCGACTTCGCCTGTCCGCGGCTTCTTCAAGTTCCATTCTGGGTCGACTTGGTCCTCAACTTGACCCAAGTCGCAGGTGTAGTCGACTTCGGGTGCGACTTCACTCCTTCAGCTTGCTAGTTGAACTTGAAGTTCTTGGAATGCCTTGCTTGCTTGAATCTCTTCATGTTTGGTTGTTCTTCCTTTGATTATACTTAAGATTCTTTAATTCTTCTATCTTAAAGCACATTTGACTCCATGTCTTGAGAGAGGTCCAAATGTATAATTTTGATTCTCCATGAAAATATGCAGCTTTGCTTGCTCTGGACTTCATTTGATTGTTTGAGTTGTCTTGATCTTCATCTCCATTCAAATCTTTTATTTCAGCAATTTTCGCACTGAAGTCGAAGCTGGAGTCGACTTGGTCTGCGACTTCACTCAAGTCGCAAGCGGAGTCGACTTGGGATGCGACTTCGGCAGTTCTCGTTCTCGATTTCAACTCTGGAAGGAAATGATGTTTCGAAGTCGATGCTGGAGTCGACTTGGTCTGCAACTTCACCCAAGTCGCAAGCGGAGTCGGCTTGGGATGCGACTTCAGCACCTCTCATTCTCGATTTCAACTCTGGAAGGAAATGACGTCTTGAAGTCGCTTCGTGAGTCGACTTGGGGATCGACTTGGCCTAAGTCGAAGCCTGAGTCGACTTGGAAATCGACTTGACTTGTCATGCTTCATTTTCTTCACTTGTATATCCTTTAATCATTTCCTCAAACACGTTAGTAACCAAAACTTACTCAAATTGATTTCTTAATCATCAAAACATAGACTTGGCTTATTTTCCACATGTTTTCAACAGAATTGACTTTTGAAAAGCATATGGGACACGTGTCATTGTAGGGCTCATTTGGAATCAATGCAATTAATGCGAAAATAAATGGTTTAATGAGGCCATTAAGGGCTCAAATGAGGTGTCCAAATGAGGGATTTTTTAGCTAATTTTTGGAATTTTAGAAATTTGAAAATGCATGAAAATAAGACAAGTGGCATGAGGGGGACGTTTCTTGGAGAGGAAGTAAGCCAAAATGATGGCTAAGAATGGAACAAGTGGTGACTTAGATGAGGGCAATTAAGTGCTTCTAACCATGGTTAAATGATGGCTAACCAAGGGTAAAATCCCAACAATATATATAGGGATTACTTGGTATGAAACCCCGATCTTAGACACATGTATAAAACCCTAGGGTTGTAAACTCTAGGTAATATATTTGAGAAATATACATTCATGAGTATGAAAATATTTGGTAATAGAGGTTAAAATAATTATTTATGAAATTTGGATGAATAGTGCATGTGAATAGTAACCTAAGGATTAAGACATGTGATTAAGGGTTAATCACTTGGATTAACCTAATCATAAAATGATGAAAAAGGAGATTTAATCGCTACAAGACGAAATAGCAATATTTTTTATATTTTAATGAAATTCCGGATTTTAGTGGAAATTTGAAAAAAATTCATAACTTGCAATTCGGACGTCGGATTGAAGTGAAATTTTTTATGGATGACCAAATACTTATGATGAACATGATGAATGGTTTAAGATGTGATGAAAATCATAAATTACAGGCCAAGATTTAATGTCAAAAAGTAGCCCATTTTTTCATTTAATTTGTGATTAATTAAAGTCAAATATCATTAATTAAATATCACTTTAATTAAATGCAATTGTGCTCAAAGTCCAAAAAGGGGGCTGGAAGTGCAGGGGCTGTGGGATTTTGAGCCAAATCCAATGGCCCACAATTGATCTTATCATGTAATCAATGGTTGAGATTAATTAGTTTAAAAATAATTAATTTCAATTAATAAAAAAATCATTAAATAGGGCTGCTATAGGAGGGCATGAGCAGAGTAGGGAAGGGGCTGCACAAAGCTCCAAGTGATTGCATGGGATTTGAAGAAAAAAATTAGAATTTAATACCTCAAGCAAGGGGGTAAATTGTAATTTGATGAAAAATTCAACGCTATAAATAGGGGCAAGGTGAGAACGTCCAAGGCACTCTATTCTCAACCCAAGATTGAGAAATCCAAGTTTCCCCACCCCCAAAATTCGTTTCTAAGAGAGAAAGAGAATGTTAAAGAGAGAAAAGGCAAGTAGGAGGAGAGTTTTTCTACTTCAGGTAAGGGGATTCTTTCCAAATTTCTTTTAGGTATTAATTAGGGTAAAACCATGCTTAGATAATGCCTAAGCATGAGAAAATAATTAAATTTATAATGCTTAAGTGGAATTATGCCAAAAAATCAAAAATTTAGAGCGAAGAAAGAGCATTCGGGAAAATCGTATATGAAATGTGAAAATAATGCTCCAATATTGCTAAATGATTATATGAGATGAATATTTATAATAGTTATGATGTTGGAATGATGATAGATTAATTTTATGATTTTTGGATTTAAGGATTATGCTTAAGAGAAATTATGTTCATTTTCAGTATATGCAGAAAATGATTTAATTAGCCAAGTTAATGATGATAAATTCAAAATTCATGAATTTTTTCATGATATACTAACTGAGAGCTATGTCATAGTATTTTTTATTTTTGGAACCCATGAACAATAACCCACGTTGTTGTGAACAGTAAACGTGAATAGTAACCCCATGAACAGTGATCATAAACAGTAACCCATGAACAATGATCGTCAACAGTGATGATGAACAATACTATGAGCAGTAAAAAGCATAAATTGGGTGGAAAAAATGAGATTAGTATTCATATCTTAAAGGATATATAAATGAAATTTTTAAAGGGATTTATGGATAAAAAAATACATATAAGGAGGTAATGACCAAGTATCTTTATAAGATTAACCTCTATAGGAATGAGGTAATGAATGATTATAAAACATGCATGAGAAGCAATCTAAGGAGATGGAATGATATAAATAAAATATCATTTTTCCTTGTATAGGAAAAGGAAAGGAAAAGGTGGAGGACACAGACTGAGGAGGTAAGCAAGCACAACTTTGAAAATGTGATTTTATTCCTTCATTGTAAGCAAGCAACCCTTTTGAAAATGATTGTTTACTATTTTATGAAATATATTTAAGGATGGTCATTCCTATACTGCTTTACATAAAATGATTGCCAACTTACTTATTAAATGCCTTTTATGAAAATGTTATGGACATGTCATGCCGGCATGTGTATGTTCATGGTGCACAATGAAGAGGCTTTGGTGGAGGTAGAAAGGGATCGAGGATCCCCCTTCACTATTCCAAGTCACAAGGGCTATGTGCCGGCGGCGTCCTCCCAAGAGGTGGGGGCACAAGAAAATCATGAATGAACGAATGCATTGCATTCTTATGAAATGCATGAAAAGGTTTCTGTCCCATTGGTAATTGATCACTTGGTAAGTGTCTCCTACCAAATGGGGAGAAATGCATTTGAATGAAAGGAAAATATTTACTTGCCAAAGAAAAAGGCTTGCTTACTGAGTATTATTACTCATATGTGTTTTCAAAATGACAAATAGGCTATGGAGCTAACTCATAAAGGATGTCAGGTAGAAATGACCTGCAAAATTAATTGCAGTTCTATGTATGCATCCAAAAGGACAAATGTATGATAATCTTGTTGAAGACATGTTTTATAGATATTACAAACATGATTGTACTTATGTGAATTATTTCAATAAAAAGAAGATATGAATGGTTTTACGATGATATGGATGAGTCTATTATGAATAAAGTATATGCTTATGTGACGAAAAAGAAAAAGAAAAAAAAAATTGGACGACATCTAATTGAGTACCCGTCGCGTGATCAGGCAACAATCTTGACTCACATTTACTAATCAAAATTGGTCTCGGAGTAAGGCTTCTAGGCACCCCGGTTCGAGGCGCCATAGAAGATGGTATCAGAGCAAGGATTGGTAAATAGGCAGGAGAATGAGAAAATAAAGGATGATAAAAGGATAGGTCTGATACCACAAAAGTAGTATCAGAGCAAGGACTGGTAATAGGCTTGGAAAGAGAAAAATTAAGAATGGTTATAGAAAAGGAATGATACCACAAAAGTTAGGAATAGAGCATGGATTGATAGATAGGCATGAAAAGAAATGACTAATGTCTAGATCTACATGTTTAAGAGGTTATGATAGTTCTATGATATTGATATGAAATGATATATATGTGAGAAACATATAGAGATGTGTGTGACATATATGCTTGAATATGGATAATTTTATGAATATTATAAATGTTATTACTAACCAAAGTTTTGTGCATATAGAAAGCAAAAATGCCAACTACAAGAGTCGGAGCTAGGCTTAATAAAGGGAAGGCACTAATAGGAGAATCGGTTAGCCGACCCGAAGTAAGATAAACCAGTAAATGGACCGAAAGGTCCGAGTCAAGAGGACAGACGTCAAGGACTCATCAACGACGGGAAGAGGCTAGCTCTGAATTCCATGTAGAAATGAGAGCTAACCAAGAAAGGCAGATAGAAGAAAGGATAGCTGCAGCCGTGGAAAAGCCAATGCAGCAATGGGCAACCAAGGCCGCCGGTATAATACAAGGTATGCAGGAGAGAAATCGGCAGGCCCTACCACAAGGCGATAATGGGGGAACACCTGGCCCATCGGCCAACCTCAATTTTTTTAGAGGTATAGAAGATACCCTCGTAGAGGCTAATAGAAAGGCTATCAATGCCTTCCTAGCCCAACGACCCCCTAAGTTTGCTGGAGAACCAGACCCCATCATTGCAAAACAATAGATCATAGAGATCAAAAAGTTATTTAGAATCTCTCCCTGTAATGATCAGCAAAAGGTCTTATGTGCTACCCTTCTGCTGGTTAAAGACGCTTATGAATGGTGGGAAACATTGATAGTTACCATGCCACACCCAGAACGGGTCACGTAGCAAGAATTTTTAGAAGAATTTAATAAAGAGTATCTTCCAGTAGGCTTACAGAGCCAAAAAATGATAGTGTTTGAGAAAATCTACCAAGGCAAGATGACGGTGACTGAGTATGCGACAAGATTCAATGCCTTGGTTATGTATGTACTATGGATCGCCAATGTGCTAGAAAATAAGGCACAGAGGTTCCAACGTAGGCTAAGACCCCAATTAAGCGAAGGACTAGCCCAATTACTAATAAGAGATTATGCCTCTAGTATAGAAAGAGCTAGGGTATTAGAAATGGAGTCCATAAGGACACAGGAGCTTAGGCAAGCTCAAGAGGATGACAAGGAAAATGGGGCCAAGAAAGGAAAAAATGAGAAGGCAATGGATGGAAAGGAGGAATCCAGTTCCAAGGGAAAGAGTATCACACCTTGCAAAACTTACCATAAGCACCACTCTGGCGAATGCCTCCAAGGATTAAGGAACTGTTTTAAGTGTGGTCAAGCGAGACATATGGCTTGGGAATGCAGAACGACCAAGTGCTTCATATGTGGCCAAGTCGGGCATATATTATTCAACCGCCCGAACAAACCACAGGAAGCTCCTACTCAAGGAAGGTTGGACCAGCAGAAAGCCCCCGCCATAGACAACAACCCTGTGCGTGTCTAAGCCCTCACCAGGATGGAATCTCAAGAAACTGAGGAAGAATTGGTTACAGGTATGATTTAAATTTTAAGAAAATTTATTATTTAATTCAGATGTTACACATTCATACCAATACATAACCACACACGCACTATGGGTGGAGGAAACTAGTAGTACCATGAAATCCCCAAAATATAGGATGACAAGTAAAGAATCAAGTATGCAAGGTGTGCCCTATCAAGATAGGCACAATGATATTGAAAGACAATATAATTCTAAAATAAAATTTGAAGCATGCAATAATGAATAGTAGGAATAAAAAGAAAATTATTTGGAATTATTTTCCAAACACAATGCATTAAAGACAGGCAAGGAAGAGGAAGGAATTTTCTCCATAGAAAATTAGCGAAAGCCAAAAAAGGCTAATATGCTTTTAGATATAGATGCAAAAAAGCGTAATGGAATATTGGAAGGGGCAACAAATTTTGGGACGAAACCTATTGTAAGGGGGGAGGATTGTGAAACCTCGATCTTAGACACGTGTATAAAACCCTAGGTAATATATTTGGAAAATATACATTCATGAGTATGAAAACATGTGGGATAGAGGTTAAAATAATTATTTATGAAATTCGGATGAATAGTGCATGTGAATAGTAATCCAGGGATTAAGACATGTGATTAAGGGTTAATCACTTGGATTAACCTAATCACAAAATGACAAAAAGGAAGATTTGATCACTACAGAACGAAATAGCAATACTTTTTTATTTTTAATGGAATTCCGGATTTTAGTAGAAATTTAAAGAAAATTCATAACTTGCAATCCGGAGATCGGATTGAAGTGAAATTCTTTATGGATGGCCAAATACTTATGATGAACATGATGAATTGTATAACATGTGAGGAAAATCATGAATCAAAAGCCAAGATTTAACGTAAAGAAGTAGCCCACTTTTTTATTTAATTTTTGATTAATTAAAAGTCAAATATCATTAATTAAAAATCACTTTAATTAAATGCAATTGTGCTCAAAGTCCAAAAGGGGGGCTGGAAGTGCAGAGGCTGTGGGATTTTGAGCCAAATCCAATGGCCCACAATTGATCTTATCATGTAATCAATGGTTGAGATTAATTAGTTTAAAAATAATTAATTTCAATTAATAAAAAAATCATTAAATAAGGCTGCTATAGGGGGCATGAGCAGGGTAGGGAAGGGGCTGCACAAATCTCCAAGTGATTGCACGGGATTTGAAGAAAACAATTAGAATTTAATACCTCAAGCAAGGGGGTAAATTGTAATTTGATGAAAAATTCAACCCTATAAATAGGGGCAAGGTGAGAACGTCCAAGGAACTCCATTCTCAACCCAAGCTTGAGAAATCCAAGTTTTCCCACCCCCAAAATTCGTTTCTAAGGGAGAAAGAGAAGGTTGGAGAGAGAAAAGGCAAGTAAGAGGAGAGTTTTTTTCTACTTGGGTAAGGGGATTCTTCTCAAATTTCTTTTGGGTGTTAAGTAGGGTAAAACCATGCTCAAATAATGCCTAAGCATGAGAAAATAAGTAAATTTATAATTCTTAATTGGAATTATGCCAAAACATCAAAAATTTGGAGCGAAGATAGAGCATTTAGGAAAATCATGTATGAAATGTGAAAATAATGCTCCAATATTGCTAAATGATGATATGTGATGAATATTTATAACATTTATTATGTTGGAATGATGATATATTAATTTCATAATTTTTGGATTTAAGGATTATGCTAAAGAGAAATTACATTGATTTTCAGTATATGGAGAAAATGATTTAATTAGCCAAGTTAATGATGATAAATTCAAAATTCATGAATTTTCTCATGATATATTAATTGAGTTCTATGTCAAGGTATTATTTATTTTTGGAAAAAATGTCAATTTTTGGAACCCATAAACAGTAACCCATGAACAGTGATCATGAACTGTAAAATGCATAAATTGGGTGGAAAAAATGAGATTGGTATTTATATCTTAAAGGATATATAGATGGAATTTTTAAAGGGATTTAT
This sequence comes from Annona cherimola, assembly GCA_030490835.1. Taxonomy (NCBI): domain Eukaryota; kingdom Viridiplantae; phylum Streptophyta; class Magnoliopsida; order Magnoliales; family Annonaceae; genus Annona; species Annona cherimola. Next base: position 45,578,809 of record CM059971.1, read on the forward strand.
GAATAAAAAAATTCATATAAGGAGTTAATGACCAAGTATCTTTATAAGATTAACCTCTATAGGAATGAGGTAATGAATGATTATAAAACATGCATGAGAAGCAATCTAAGGACATGGAATGATATAGATAAAATATCATTTTTCCTTATATAAGAAAAGGAAAGGAAAAGGTGGAGGACACAAACTGAGGAGGTAAGCAAGCACAATTTTGAAAATATGATTTTATTGCTTCATTGTAAGCAAGCAACCCTTTTGAAAATGATTGTTTACTATTTTATGAAATATATTTAAGGATGGTCATTCCTATACTTCTTTACATGAAATGATTGCCAACTTGCTTATCAAATGTCTTTTATGAAAATTTTATGGACATGTCATGCCGGCATGTGTATGTTCATGGTGCACAATGAAGAGGCTTTGGTGGAGGTAGAAAGCAGATCGAGGATCCCCCTTCACTATTGCCAAGTCGCAAGGGATGTGTGCCGGCGGCGTCCTCCCAAGAGGTGGGGGCACAAGGAAAGTCATGAATGAATGAATGCATTGCATTCTCATGAAATGCATGAAAAGGTTTCCGTCCCATTAGTAATTAATCACTTGGTAAGTGTCTCCTACCAAATGGGGAGAAATGCATTTGAATGAAAGGAAATTATTTACTTGCCAAAGAAAAAGGCTTTCTTACTGAGTATTATTACTCATATGTATTTTCAAAATGACAAACAGGCTATGAAGCTGACTCATAAAGGATGCCAGGTAGAAATGACCTGCAAAATTAATTGCAGTTCTATGTATGTGTCCAAAGGGACAAATGTATGATAATCATGTTGAAGACATGGTTTATAGATATTACAAACATGATTGTACTTATGTGAATTATTTCAATAAAAAGAAGATATAAATTGTTTTACGATGATATGGATGAGTCTATTATGAATAAAGTATGTGCTTATGTGAAGAAAGAAAAAAAAAGAAAAAAAAATTTGGACGAGATCCAATTAAGTACCCGCCGCATGATCAGGGCAACAATTCTGACTCACATTTACCAATCAAAATCAGTCCCGGAGTAAGGCTTCTAGGCACCTCGGTTCGGGGCGCCACACTTGGGCAGCAAGAAAGGATCAAAAAAGGAAGAAAGTGGGCAGCAAGGCTGCTGGGACATCCAGCAAAGAGAACAGAGAGAAAGAGAGAAAGAGAGAGAAAACCTAGAAAAAAAGAAGAAAAAGGGGACCAACAGCAAGGAGGAAAAGGAAGAATAAAGGAAGGAAAATAGGATTCAACAAGGCTTACCCGTGTTCATGTTCAATTCGAGTGAGTATTATGAGCTTTTGAAGGGAATCCCTTTTTCTTTATGAAAGTTGCATCATGAAGAACTTACTTATTTGTAAGCAAATTCTTAAAATTATCGTCATAAATCATTCAAAATGTTTGCGACACTTGTGATAAAATAATTATCTTAAAAAGTGTTGTTTGCTTCCCATGAAGGAAACCTTGAGGCTTTTCATTAAAGTCATTCTTTTTCCAAAATTGTGTCTTTTCATTAAAGCCATCATTTTCAAAACTTGTGCTTGCACATTCGTAAAAATATCATCACAAACATATTCAACCATGTCAACACATAGAAGGAAAACAATATTTTAGAAAGTTCGCTTGCTTACCTAAGATAGCCTTCACCTCCTCCTTCTATACTTTTTCTTGCCTTTGTGTAGACAAATGAAAATAACATTTTATTTATATGCATCAATTTCAAATGCTTGTATCCCTTAGGATTTTTCAGCCTATATAAATCTATTTAGATTTACGTTAAACTAACTTAACCCACTTATCTTTCAAGTTGGGTATCCATTTTCTTGTTCCCTCATTAATATAATTTGTGCTTCCATAGCACCCATTCCTTTTAAAATCTACCTCTAATAGGTTAAACCCTCATAATTACTTATGTTACATGTTTATATCCCATTGTAAGTTAAATTTCATTCCAAAATTTTGAAATTTAACATTTATTTTGACTTATTCCTTAATCTGTTCATAATGCTGAAATTAGACACACTGATCTATCTAATTTTTGAATCATAATCAAATCAAGGAATTTAAATATGAAATTTATATCATACCTTAATAAACATTAATTAACCAAAATAAATATTTCCAACACAAAATATTAAGTATTTATATTTATTTTGTATTTTTACTCTGCTTGACAGCAACGTGTATTTTCAAATGGTTCAAAACACGTTAATTATTAGGTATATTTATACCTTTCAAAAATAAATTTTTATTTTTGTTGAGTGTTATTCAAGATGTCTTCTATATCATATAAAATTTTTAGCTCAAAATTCCTTATATAAAAATTATTAAAAATCATTTGGTGAAGCTGATCTTGACACTCGTTCAACCCTGTTCAGGTTGATTTTCCCAGATTTGTAATTTACAACCTGCTTACCCTTTTAAGCTGAAAATTGGATTATTCCTTAATCACCATATCATGAGTTCTCACACAAATTTTCATGCTAAAATCATTCATTTACTATTTATTTATGTTTTTCTTTCCTATTCCAGATTCACTACATACGAGCATATCCATGTGATTAATTTCACCCTCGTAAGTTGTTCACAATCTTACCACAAGTGCACAGGTCGTAGATTGTAGTATATAAATTATCGATCCACAGAGAATTCGGGACTATAAACTTTGCTTTTAAACGCTTTCGTGTCGGATATGGAGAGAATATAGTAAATAAAATATAAAAGTAGGAAGAGAATTTAGTAAATAAAATGGAAAAGAAATAGAAAAAGTGGGAAGAGAAAATTGTAAATTAGAACGAGTAGAGAAAATGAGAGTGCAAGTACCTAGAGTCTAGGATTTCACATGCGTCTTTTGCAACGAGTAGTGGTATAATTATTTAATTTGGATATTGTTTGTTAAAGGAGAACAAACCCTAATTTATCCTTGCACCTTCTCTTGAAACCTACAAGGCGTACCCTAATTTTTCTTATGTGGCGCCCCAAACCGAGACGTCACTTCCTTACCTCAAGACCTCAATGATTGGTAAATGTGAATCAAGATTGTTGCCCTAATTATGCGGTGGGTTCTTAATTGGAACTCGTCCAAATTTTTTTTTTTCCAATTCATTCCTTTTATCTATCATCATTCATTTCATTCCACACTACATCTTTCATCATACAAGTACCATTATGCCTGTAATAAAATTTTATAATTCTTTCATAGCATTCATCATGCTTTTCTACAATAACATTTACATTTCATACATACATCCATACAAGCATTGGATCACATAGAACTTATAATTCTACATAAGTTCATATATACATCAACATACCTTGAATCTTTAACCAGACTATCACATTCCATTCCTTATAGCCCACATGGCTACTGTCACGTATCTTTCCTTTATTGCTTAAATTTACATCCTCTTGAGTTTCCCGGTACCTGTCTAAGGTTTGGGAAAACAAAACATGAGTGACAACTCAGTAAGCAAGCATTTTATGTTTTAAGGGCAAGGATTCCTTTAAAACCTTTTTCTTAAACATATTGAACACCTTTTTACTTGAGGACATATATATGTCCTAAAACATTATCATAAAATCCTTGTTCATAAGGACAATTCTATGTCCTTGAACATTCTCATAAAACATCATTCTTAAAATCATTCACAAGCCACGTCTGGGCTTGTTAAGGCAAAACATATACATTTTACCCTTTTTAATTAATTTTCTTTAATCTTATATGAACATTTCTAATGTTCAAAGACATTTACATAAAATCATCTTTCATTATTGGACGTTTTACATCCAAAACATCTTCCTCATAACTTCTTTTCAGAGAAGGACATTATCATGTCCTAAAAACATCATACACATAAGTCTTTCTCGGCAAAGGACATTTCTATGTCCAAAAATATTTTTCATCTTAAACTCCTTTAACCAAGAGACATTTGATGCCTCAAAACATTTTTGACATAACTTTTTGACAATGGACATTCATATGTCCTAAAACACATTCCATCAAAGTATTTTGGCATTGGACATTCTCATGTCCATAAACATGTACCATTCAAATCCTTTGGAAATGGACATTCTTATGTCCAAAATCAAGTTTCACATAAATCCTTTTCATAATTCCCGTCTTGGGGCTTGTTTATAACAAACAAGGCATATACAATACATAAACCATTTTCACAGATGCATTTGAATAAAAATATTTCCTTTCATTTTTGTTATTTACACTTTTGTGTAAAACACCCTATTTTTAGGGTAATCATTTCACAAAAATCCTTTTAGGATAATTTTTCTTAAAAATGCTTTCATGTCCCAATCTTTGTCCTTTTCAAAAGCAAAACATAAGCAAATGTATTTCTCTCGATCCAGTAGTAACGCTTAGCAAGTGATCATGCTACCTTTTGGAAGAGAATCCATACTCAACAACATGTTATCCAAGCGGTTGTTCTTTCATCCTGCTCCCATCTAAGGGAGGGTACCGCTGGCCTCTTGTCATCCCTTAAAGACTTAGCCATATGTAGAGTGGGCCCCGACCGTCCCGACCGTGCTACAACCGGCCTATTCCGTGTGCCGGTGCACCATACATCATCCTAACAGACCGCAGTCCGTTTGGTTTAAAATATCACAAATCGCAACCCATGATCTTTTAAACCGGGATCACAAATCGCAGCTTGCGTTTATACTCACAAATCATCATAGACTGAAGTCTATATCTTTAAAAAAATTATTTTCAAAAACGAATCATAGACCGCAGTCCGTGTCAACTTGTAAAGCGAGCGTACCCACTTTAGACAAGTCGTTATTTGAAATTTAGTTTTTAGATAACCTTCCTTAAATTCTTTTAAAACCATTTTGAGTAAAATATTTGATAACATTTGAAATGTTTGAGAAAGTATACATCTTAAAACCCCTAATAATAAAAGAATTTTAAACCTTTGAATTTTCAACAATAAACCATATATTTCTCTAATATTTTCTGGGTTTCCATTTCAGGGCTTTTTGCTTACAAAAGTTATGCAATTATACTATCCCCTTCTCCACGACCTAAAAATTAAATTATTGTCCACGTATCTATTATACTATTTTACATAAAGGGGAATTGCACAGTTTTTGCATGCTATTTAGCAACCTGAAATTAAACAATTTTAAGAAATCACCTATTAGGTTGGTCATCCTTAAACCCCATTCAACAACATTCATATAAACATTTTTGAAGACATTTTTATCATAGATTTCCTTATCTAAAGGAAATCAAAACTTTTTTAATATTATTTCAAGACGTATGGACTCTATCCAAATCATCGTTTATATTTAAATCACCTAGCATGGAAAAATCAATCTTTTCCATAAATCAAATCACTTTTTCTTTTCTTTCATAAACCTAGCTATTTATCATAAAACATCATAAGAGAAAACCCAAATCTTATCTGCTAAAATTTCTTCGTGAAAAAGGAAAAAATTCTCTTTTTCTTATAAAATACTTTTAAAACAACATTATAAAGAATTGCTTGCTTAAAAGTAAATTTTTAAAACCATCGGCATAAATCAATAAAATCCTTTAAAATAATCATCATGGAGAACTTGCTTACTCATAAGAAAATTTCTCAATTCCATTAACATAAATCATTCCCATCCTTGGCAATACTTGTGATAAATTATTTATCTTAAAAAGCGTCGCTTGCTTCCCATGAAGCAAACCTTAAGACTTTTCATTAAAGTCATCATTTTTCAAAACTTGTGGCTTTGCATTAAAGCCGTCATTTTCAAAACTCGTGCTTGCCCATTCGTCAAAACATAATCATAAAAATTTCATTCACATATCATCATATAGAAAGAAAACAACATTTTAGAAAGTTCGCTTGCTTACCTGAGATCGCCATAATCCCTTTCTTCCATTCTTTTCTTTGTCTTTGCCTAGATAAATGAAAATAATATTTTATTTATTTTCATCATCTTCAAATACTTATATTCCTTAAATTTTTCAACCTATATAAATCCATTTGGACCTACATTACACTAGCTTAGCCCACTTGTCTTTCAACTCGGGTGTTCATACGTATCATAATCTATACATCACATTATTCATTCATTCATTTTTAATACCCTTATGTAGGGTAATCGTACATAAATATAATAATTGTTCATTAAATCATTATTTGTAGGTTCATTACCTTCATTTATCATTTTTACATATTTTTCATTTTTCATACAACGGTGCTCATTTTAAGCACTTAGTTGCTAACTTAGACATCATATAATAATCTCAAAATTTGAGATTATCATTATTTACTTAAACAGTACCCTAATCCACGTATTTCATCATGTTTCTATGCATTTTTTCATTTTAACAACTTACATAATCCATATATCATTTATTCATACTTATCTCTTCATATATGTCCATTTCTCAACACATAAATCATGTGTTTCTTAAAATTTTTTAACACATCAACTTGTCTATAATTCCAACATGATTAAAAACCTTAATTAACACATAATTTAGGGTTTAATTTCGGATTTATAATCCATTCATCATAGGGTTCCAAAACAGCAACATTAGAACCCGTTTTTCATCATTTCAACGCCTGTTTTGACACTTAATTCAAAAAATATTTCTAATCCATAAATTTCAGCAAATAATCATGCTTTTCTTAACCCAAATTTAGGGTATTAACACATTTTTAAAATTCATATATTGGTTGCTTCCAAAACAGCAACTTTCATATACATTTTGGGTACCCTCTGCACCCTTCTTTGAACATCCCTTTGCATATCATTAAAAAAATCATATTTAAGGTAATCTTGTTTACCTATAATAGGTTAAAATCTCATATTAACTTGTTTATATCCCATTATAAGTCAAATTCCATCACAAAAATCTAGAATTTAACATTTATCTTGATTTATCCCTTAAGTTGTCCATAATGCTAAATTCAAGCACATTGAACTCTCAAAATCTTGAATTAACATCAAATCAAGAAGTTTTGATCTAAAATTTCTAAAATAATTTAATAAATACATTAATTAATCAAAATAAATATTTACATCATGAAATATTTATTATTTCTATTTATTTTGGTATTTTTATTCTGCTAGACAGCAGCATCCCTTTTCAGACAGCTTGAATCACATAAATTATAGAGTATATTTATACCAATCAAAACCTAATTTTTATTTTTTTTGTGTGATCCGAAATATGTATTATATATCCTATAAAACGTACAGCCAAAAATTCCTTTTATAAAAATTATTAAAATCATTTGGTGCAGCTGATCCTGCCACCCGTTCAATCCTGTCTAGGTTGATTTTCCCGGATTTTTAATTTGCAACGTCCTTATTCTTTTAAGTAGAAAATTGGGTCATTCTTAATAGCCTCATCATGAGTCTTCTCACAAATTTTCGTGATAAAATTCGTTCATCAACTATTTCTTCCGTATTTTCCTTTTCAGGTCCAGATTTACTACACATGAGTGTAGATTAGATGATTGGGCTAATTAATCTCCAAATTAAACTTTATAAACCAACGTATGTAACTAAGAATATTTAATCTTTGAAACATGTTCTTTAAGAGGTCTTTCATGAATTTAAATCATGGCTCAAAACCAAGAAGGAAACTTGGAAATTGGAAGGCTTAAACTCAACAGCTACTTACCCGATTTCGTCGATTCTTTGTTCCGAACTTCCCGAGCTTGCTACCAAGCCTTGACTTCCTCTTTTCCTTTTCCTTTTCTTCCTCTTTTTCTCTCCTCCTTGCTGGGTATGGACGTGCACAACAGCTGGTCCTTGGAGAATTTTTCTCCCCTTAGTTTCCTCTCTTCTCTCTCTCTCTCTCTTGCTATGGACGTCACTTGGGTTGGTTCCCCTTTTTTATTCCATTTGAAGTCCACATAAATGTGCACTTATCCCTTGTACACTTGGATAATTTTTACACAAGTAAAATTGAGTAATTATCTTAATGAAAAAATCACAAAATCATGCATTGATGGGCCACCTAGCTGTCCACGCATGGGACGTCCACCTTGCTGCCCATTTTTGTATTTTGTGGCTGATATTTCCAGCCCCTTTAATCCGTTATTAACTATGCTAGAGGTTAGACTAATTACATGAATTTTAGAATTTTTAAAAGTAAAAAAATCTGATTTTTGGGTGCTAATCCACCCATCTCTTGCCACCTTATCCCCATGCTTAATGGTTTTGTCTTTTTCTCCATAAATGGGTTTTGTCCTTTTGTGACTAAGCAAATCCCTTGATAATTAGCTTAATCCATTCCTACCATATCATTCGTCATATCGTTTTATCCATCTTTCTCAAGTTTCGTCTCAAACCGAGTTTCCTAACTCCACTTATGACCACTTGAATTTATCCTTGGAGTGTAGGCTAAAAATAATTAATCATTGTCTTAATCCCATCATGATTTTCATAATCCAGTCCATTCACAAAATTGGGCCCACCGTCATGAGCTTATCTTTCAAATTTCATTAAAATCCTCTTTGTGGACTTCGAATTACGAATTTTCTATCATTTGTCATCTTAATTCCATAATTATACTTTAATCTCCATAAATTAAATCATGGTAATTATCATGATTATTCATGACATACTTTTACCTTTCAATCCTTGTTAAGCCCCTCGGGTCATACCGACTCACTTTGGGCTCCGGCGATTAAATTTTTAATCACCGTTCTTAACTAAAACCCTAATTGCAAAATATCATTAATTATAAAATCATCCAAAATTCATTCAAGGCATACATGTATCATACTTACATGCCAAATGCCTTCATATGAGTCCTATTTGGATCCGAGTACCACATCTTAACCACCTATTCTCATGGGATTAAGTTAATTAGAATTCATTAAGTTCTGTGGTTTGTTCATGGAATTCCTCAAGGTTATCATCCCTATTCTCATGGTCTTAGATTTTCAGGTTTAATATTTTGATTATCGTATATTAGGTTTTCACCTCTCGGTTCCATCACCTAATATATAGAATTATGCTAAAATACGGGCCAATGTACAAAGCAAGTATTAAAATCACAAGATATTAAATTAACAACAATATCCACCATAAATAAATTAAAAACCCATACCACGCTACATTGTACGCATGCTACATCCTAAATCTTAGATTTAGGGTTTAGCCAAGCATGTTTAAGTCCAAAATAAAATTAAAATCTAAATCCATCTTAAATAAAGCAGTAAAAAGGAAAAAAGAAAAAGATAGGAAAGCTTATTAGTTTTGAAGCCCTGATGGTGTGTTAGCCGCTCCACGCAACTCATCGTTCGCCTCTTGCCCGTGCTCTCCCCCTTACTCTCTCTCTCTCTCACTCTCTCTCTCTTTCTCTTCTTATTTTCCTGCCTGGGATTTTTTTATCTCCTCTGTTTGCTCGTTGGCTTTTCTTCTCAATTTCTGTTCTGCTCCGTTTTATATAGTTGTCCATGTTGCGCTTTAGGTGGGACCCATTTGGTACGCAATCCGAATTGCGTAGGGATTAACTGCGTTGAATGGGGTCCATTTTAAACGCAATCTGAATTGCGTAGGGATTTGGCTGCAAAAATCTGGCCGTGATGCTTTGCTGGAAATGGATGGCTAGATGTGCGTAAGCTGGTGGACCCCACTAAAATTTGGATCGCCAGATTTAATGCATGGATGAGCGGTGGTGAAACGAATCAACAGCTTGGATGATTAGGCGCTGCCCTCAAAGGTGGATGGCTCTGGTGCTATTGATTTAATTGGAAGGTGCTGATGTTAATGGGGCTAAAACTTGGATTTTTGCTTAGGCGGCTAAGATTACTGCTTAATAAAAATGGACAGTGGATAATAATGCATGCACAGCTGCTGGACAGTGGAATTTTGCTGGAGAAAAATCAAGCCGTTGATTTAGACTGCTGATCTGCATGAGGATGGACGACCTGGATTTTTGCTGATTGTTTGGACGAAAAATCTAGACCGTGGATTAATATGGGCAGCAGGTTGGACGGTGTTGATGAATTTCATCGGCTAGAATTTGGACGGTGGTAAATTTCTAGCCTTTGATTTCTGGTAGGCCCCACTTGCTAGAATTAAAATGGACATTGGAATTTCTGGATAATTGAATGGATGGCTAGAATTGATTTTTTTAGGCTGCAAAATCTGGTTTAATTGGATCGGTGGACAGCAGCATTAATTGGATGATCTGGATTTGAATGGACGATGACAGCTTCTGATTATTTTTGGGACATGCAATTTTGTTGCAGGTCGGTGCCAAGGATTAGCTGAAAATTCCAGCCTTGAATGGACGGTGGACAGCGCTGGATGGCGTCGACACATTGGATTAGCGGTGGATTTTGGATTGCTGATTTTTTCTGGATTAGACAGTCCTTGAATTTCTGGTGGGCTCCACTTCTTGAAGATTTGCAAACCTGCATAAAAATATTTAAACCATTAATTCATCAAAAATCATTAGTGAGTTATCATTATAAAAATTATCTCAAGCCCATTTAATTTCATGGCAATAAATAAAAAATGTAATTTCAAGCCAAAAGATTACAAAAATTAATTAAATATCTTAAAATTAATATTTAATACCCAAATGTTGCAAAAACATTTTTAAACCAAATTTCACATTAAAACCAATTAATTACCCACCAAATTGATATAAAATGTCCACAAAATATATTGTTAATTTCCAATTATCATAAGTATTAACACATAATCTATGTAAGGGTTTAGCTTGCTTAATCATTCATCAAGCATTCAAGGAGATATTTACCCATGATTTTAATATTTATAACCATCTTTACATTAAACATCAACCGAACATGATTTAGGTTAACATATACGATTCAAAAGCTCATAATACTCACCCAAATTGAACATGAACATGGGTAAGCCTTGTTGAATCCTCTTTCCCTTTCTTTCTTCTTCCTTTTCCTCCTTGCTTGGCCATCCCTTGCTGTTGGTCCCCTTTTTCCTCTTTTTTTAGGTTTCTCTCTTTCTCTCTCTTTTTCTCTCTCTTCTCTTTGCTGTACATCCCAGTAGCCTTGCTCCTTAAGTCTCTCTTCTCTTCTCTTTTTTTCCTCCTTTCTTGCTCCTTACGTCTCCTCCTTGCTTGCCCCTTAAGGTTTCTATTTTTACATATCAAAAAATCAACTTAAGGAAGCCTCCTTGCCACCTTGCTTGGCCATTTATGGCTACCATATCTAGCCTATATCCATGCATTTAAGCACTCTTGATATTTCATGAATTTTGTGAATTTTTGGAAATACAAAAATCCTCCAAAAATCCCACTTTGTGCCACCTCATCTTATCCCTTAATTGCCTCATTTAAGAGGTTGATTTTGAATTAATAGAATGGATACCAAATGAACCCTACGATGACATGTGTCCTATGTATCTTTCAAAAGTTGACTTCCCATTTACTTAGTTGACTTTAAATCTTACTCAATGAATCCCGTATTGACACTTGTCACTTTCGGTTCATTAATGACATGTCACTTTTCATGAACAAAAGTCAACAGCTTTCATCCTTTTGTGATTAAGTAATTTCTAATGATAATTAGCTTAATCGAATCCATCCATAAGATTTATCATATCATTTTAACTTTTCATGACAAATTTCATACCAAAATAACATTTCTAGCCTAAGTTATGGTCATTTGAAATTGTCTTTTGGATTTGGATGAAAATAAATAATTATCACCCTAATCTCATTTTAATTTCCATAATCCATTCTATTCATAAAGCTGGGCACATCATCATGTGCTTACCTTTCAAATTTCACCTCTTTCCACATTGTAGGCGTCAAGTTATGAATTTTCTAACATTTATCTCATCAATTTCATAATTATCAACATAATCTTCATTAATTAAACCATAATATTGTTGGTCCCGAGTTGATAGCAAAACCCAAGAGGGGAGGGGTGAATTGGGTATTTAAAAAATATATCTTAAACAGAAGCTTATCCCCGGATTAATCCAGTCCCCTTAATTGAGAAACGAAATGGAAAGCAATGTAAATAGCAGAAGTATAGATCAAGCACACAGGATTTTTATAGTGGTTCGGGCAACCTCCCTACTCCACTCTTCCAAGCTCACACTCCTTGTGACTTGGGTTTCACTATTGTATTCTCTTAATACAATTAGAGCCACTGCTCTCTTCTAAATTTCAGCTCTAGGTGGCATCAACAAAACACAGCACAAGTAGGTGATGAGTCACACTCCAATCACACACTACTTTGCTTATACTTGATCTTAATTCCTCAAACTAAATCAAGTTTAACACATACAACAGAAAGAATAGGAAAACTACACTTTACAGATGTGTAGAAGCAGTTTGGCGCAGAGAAGAACTTGTTGAAATGGCTTTGTATGATCAGTAGTTGAGCTCTTGCATTTTGAAGCAAAGTTCTTCCTCTTTAGTTGGCTTGATCTCTTTAAAGCTCTTGTAGATGGTAGTTATGCACTCTTAATGATTTTCAGCTACTTCCCTCGTTCACATTCAATCTCTTTTATAATCGTGGAGGGAATCCGAACGTTAGAGGGTAGGTGGCGCGCATTTAATGCGCCAACATTCGAAATAAATTCCGACCGTTGCGACCCAAGTCGCATGTGGAGTCGACTTCGGATGCGACTTCGCCCAAGTCGCAGATGGAGTCGACTTCGGGTGCGACTTCGCTTCACCGTCGCAACTTCAAGTTTCAGTCAGAGTCGACTTGGTCATCAACTTGACCCAAGTCGCAGGTGAAGTCGACTTCGGGTGCGACTTCACCTTGTCAGGTTTCAAGTCTAAGTCTTGAGTCGACTTTGGCTTCCGACTTCAACTCAAGTCGATCATGGAGTCGACTTGGGTTGCGACTTGACTTGGTCTTTGCAAAATACGCTTTGTTCTTCATTTGATCTTCCTCTATCTTGCTTGGCTTGTTTCCTTGATGATTCTTAGGAGAGCCTGAGTTTCGAATCATGCGCCTTGCTTTGCATTTGACTCAGTTGGTCTTTAAAACTTGATAGACTTGATTTGATCTTGATCTTGAGTGAGGGATTCCTTGAATAGGCTTTGAAACTGCATCTTTGAAGTTTGAACTTCTCAAGTCGCGGATGAAGTCGACTTTGTCTGCGACTTCACCCAAGTCGCACCTGGAGTCGACTTGGCCTGCGACTTGGGCAGCTTCGTTCCCCGAAATTCAACTTTGGACAGTTTTCCATGTTTGAAGTCGATAGCGAGGTCGACTTCGTTTGCGACTTGGCTTCTCAAGTCGCATGTGGAGTCGACTTGGGATGCGACTTCACCTGTACGTTGGTTTTGCCTTTGAGGTTCTTTCTCAAGTCGATAGTTAAGTCGACTTTGGGATCGACTTCACTCTAAGTCGAAGTCCAAGTTGACTTGGGGATCAACTTGGCTACTTAAGTTCCTTAAAACAAGTGGCAAACTCATTAGTCATTTAAATATACTCAAGTTAGTTGTTGTTAATCATCAAAAATTAATCTTTGGTTAATTTTACTTTGTTTTGAAGTATTGTTTCCAACAATCTCCCCCTTTTTGATGATTGACAAAACTAAATTGAGCTTATACCTTTCAAGATGGATGCATTTAAGTAATCTTCGAAAACAGAGTATAAGCAATCATTCCATAACTTTCAAAACAGATTTTTAGCAATCATTCAATTCATATAAGCACATTTCAATCATAAGCAAGTTTCATATCATTCATGTTTTCAATTTACTATGTAAAGCAAAAAGAATGAAACTCCTAAATACAAACTACCCAACCCAAAAATTTTAGTCAATTTCTATTCTATCTCCCCCTTTGTCAATCTATCAAAAATGATTCAATTACCAAAGACTTGGTGAATTGAAATTGGGAAATGGGATAGACAGACTGAGTTTGTTTGATGGGACGGACATGAGCGGATGAGTAGAAGGAGGAAACGGGTGCGGGAGAAGGCTCGCGATGAACTGAACCCGATTCGAAGGGATCAAGTTCAGGCATGGGTCGCTTCTTGTGACGGCCTGAGGCGAGATGATATCGGATGGTACGCAATTCCCGATCGATTCGATCCTGTCGGGAATGCATGTCGTTGATCGCCGCAACACCTCGGTCACAAGACTCGCCAGTCGATCTTCTTGGTAACCCATTTCTTCCCGTAGAGCCGAGATGTCTGCTTTTATGCCCTGGAGCGTCGCCTCTTGTGATGAAGTAGGAGGCGCTCTATCGGGTGCAACGGATCCGTGATGTGTATAGGATCCGTCCGATGCAGGAGATGCGTGTGGTGCAGGCGATGCCTCTGGAGGTTGCTCCCCCTCAGCTTGTGCGTCGTCCTCTGGTTCTCGAACTGGCTCGCCTAGCTTCTCCCTTATTCGATCATCCCTAAACTGCTCCAGATTGATCTTCATGCGTTGGAGCAAAGCCTTGTTGATGGCGTTTGTCGTCTTGGGAACTTCAAATGGTTCCCCATCTATATCAACCTCAAATCGTTCAAGGATCTTAGTGATCCAGGAACCGTAGGGTAGCACGCCTCGTGGGTTGTCCTTTTTACTTGCCAAGGCTTCGAGGAAGAGTCTAGGAAGACTGATCTTTACCTTATTGACTAGTTTCCATAAGATCATTGCTTCCTGTGGATTGAGTTGATTTCTTCCGCCTCCTTTTGGCAAGATACAATGGGCGATTAGCAGACGGATGACCCTGAGTCTGGGAGGAAGATCCATGTAATGCAGGAATTTGGTGCCCGCATGGTACTTGTTGCTCTTTGTCAGCTCATTGTAAATCTTGTCCATCGTTAGATCATTAGGAAGTTGGTCTTCTTCATAGGGTACTTGAAGAATGCTCCCTATTCTCATTAAAGCTACATCTTGATCTGAGTTATCTATAGAACCCAGATACTGTTGGAAACATGAGGAAAACTAGCTAAATCTATGTTTTGATGATTAACAAAACAATTTGAGAAAGTCTTGGCTACTAACAAGTTTGTGAAATGTCTTAAGGAATATACATTTGAAGAAAATCAAGTTGGAAGGCCAAGTCGTTCCCCAAGTCGACTCCAAGATCGACTTCAAACATGCAGAACGTCTAGAGCTGAAAACGGAAGAAGGGAAGGTGAAGTCGCAGGCCAAGTCGACTCCACCTGCGACTTGAGTAGTCAAGTCGCAAACGAAGTCGACCTCACCATCGACTTCAGTCGGGCGAAACCTTCCAGAGTTGAATTCGAAACAGCAAAATGCCGAAGTCGCACCCCAAGTCGACTCCACGTGCGACTTGAGGTGAAGTCGCAGCCGAAGTCGACTCAGACATCGACTTCGCTCAGGCAGACGGAAAACTTCAAATGACAAGTTCTGGATTACTTGATTTCAAGCCAAACTAAATGAAGATGAAGATCAAGGCAACATAGATACTCAAGCTAAAACATTTGAAGACAAATCCACGTACAAGCAAGAAGCATAAACTCAATCGTTCAAATCAAGAAGATATCTAAGATTACATGAGTCAAGATTCAAGATGAATCAAAGTCAAGATTTTCAAGAACATCATGACAGTGAAGTCGCAAGGCCAAGTCGACCCCATCTGCGACTTGGGTGAAGTCGCAAAGCCAAGTCGACTACATGATCGACTTCAAATGGGCAAAACCTTCCAGCGTTGAAACTGAAGACCGAAGTTCGCGAAGTCGCACCCGAAGTCGACTTCATCTGCGACTTGGGTGAAGTCGCACCCGAAGTCGACTCCACCTGCGACTTGGGTCGCAACGGTCGGAATTAATTCGAACGTTGGCGCATTAAATGCGCGCCACCTACCTTCTAATGTTCGGATTCCCTCCAAAATTATAAGAGGGAGTTAATGTGAACGAGGGAAGAAGCTGAAAAACATTAAGTGTGCTTAACTACTACATTCAAGAGCTCTAAAGAGATCAAGTCACTCAAAGAAGAAGAACTCTACTTCAAATAGCAAGAGCTTTATTTCAGAATCTTCAAAGCCATTACAACAAGTTCTTCTCTGCGCCAAAACTGCTACTACACAACTGTAAAGTGTAGATTTCTTTGTTTCATTTATTTATAATTGAAATTGATCTAGTTTGAGGAACTAGGATCAAGTGTATGCTAAGTAGTGTGTGATTGGAGTGAGACTCATCACCTACTTGAGCAGTGAGTTATATGCTGTGGCGCCCCGAATCGAGGTGCCTAGAAGCCTTACTCCGGGATCGTTTTGATTGGTAAACGTGACTCAGGATTGTTGCCCTGATCACACGGCAGGATCAATACATGGAAAATTTCCATCATTCATCCAATTTGAAATATATTTCACATAACACAGTTATGATAAAAAAACTATTCCATAAACATTTTCATTGGAATAAAAATATTCCCTTTTCATCTCAAAATTATCATCGTTGTCTGTACATAAAGTTTACATAAACATCATAAACTACATAACACTTGGCATGCTGCCTTCATCATCATTTCCTGTCTGTTGTTGAAAAAGCATGGGTGAGTAATAATACTCAGTAAGCAAGCTATACATAATTTTTCAATCATTTTCATGCATTTCATAAAATGCAAATGCAATGCATACATAGCATTCATGACATTCCTTTGGATGCAACGCTAGCTAGGCGCCCATCCCATACATGCTCCCATTTCAGGGAGGTCGCCGCCGGCCTGGGCCTATTAAGCGACTTGGCAATAGCGAGGGGGACATCCGGTCCGCTTACTACCTCGACTAAGGCATATTCCTCGTGCACATGCTCATTCTCATACACATGCCGGCATGATATTTGCAAATCATAAACAATTTCATAAAAAGCATTTAGTAAATAATTTCACAAAACGAACTTCAGTTCATGTAAAGCAGTTATAGGTATGGCCAACCTTAAATAAATTTCATAAAGCAACTTGCAAACAATTTTAAGCATTTTGGAAATAATTTGCAAAACATATAACTTGCTTACCTTCTTAGGAGGTGTCTTCGACCTTCTCTTTTCCTTTTCCTATTCAAGGACAAAGGATATTTCATTTCCTCTATTTAAGCTGTTTCCCATGTATGCTTTATAATATTTGGGCATTATTTCTTTACATAGATATTTTTGTCCATAAATTCTTCAAAAATTCCATACTTATATTCAAATATTAATTTCCAAATTTTCTCGAAAATAACGCTGTTCACTGTTCATCCGTGGTTACTGTTCACAGCGACGTGGTTACTGTTCATGGGTTTTAAAAATTGATATTTTTTTCAAAAATAAAAAATACCATGACATACCTTATGCCTAGTATATCATTGGAAATTTCTTATATTTTGAATTTATCATCATTTACTTGGCCAAAAAAAATCATTTTCTCCATATACTAAAAATCATCATAAATTCACTTAAGCATAATCCTTAATTCCAAAAATCATGAAATTAATATATCATTATTCCAACATCATATTCATCATAATCATACATCCCAAATCATCACTTATCAATTTTGGAGCATTATTTTCACATATCATATGCTATCTTCCCAAATATCCTATCTTCGCTCCAAATTTTTGATGTTTCGGCATAATTCCAATTAAGCATTATAACTTTACTTATTTTCTCATGCTTAGGAATTATCTAAGCATGATTTTACCCTATTTAACATCCAAAAGAAATTTGGAAAGAAATTACTTACCCGAAGTGGAAAATCTATCCTCCAACTCGCCCTTTCTCTCTCTAACTTCCTCTTTCTCTCTTAAAACGAAATTGGGGGTGGAAAATGAGATCTTGCTCAAGCTTGGGACTGCCTTGGTCGTTCACCCCTTGATCCCTATTTATAGTGCTTGATTTTTCATAAATTTGGAATTTACCCCCTTGCTTTTGAGGTATTTAATTATAAATTGGTACTTCTTTTTAATTTTAGAAATTGCATTGAGCCAAGAGCTGCCCACCCTATGCCTGCTCCAGCAGCCCTATGCAGCCCTATTTTTTCCTATTTTTATTATTTTTTATTTAATTAATTTTAAGCTAATTAAATCTAAGCCCTTGATTTGGGATTTGGATGAATTTAATCCATTGATTAAAGTCAAGTGGCCATTTAATGCCCCTGCTCACGCCCCTGCCCTTGCTGCATTGCATTTAATTTTTTAATTTTTTTTTTTTTACTTTTTGTAAAAAGTCAAAAGTAGTATTTAATTAAAGTAATGCTACTTTTTGATTTTTCATTTGACGTTTCATCTTGACCTTTGATTTGTGATTTTCATCACATCTTGATCCATTCATCATGTCCATCATGAATTTTTAACCATCCATAAAAAATTTCATCGAATTCCGACGCCCGGATTGCAATTTATGAATTTTTTCCTATTTTTCCATAAAAATCCAAACTTGGATTAAAATATCCAAAAGAATCTCTATTTTGTCCTGTAGTAGTTAAATATCTATTTCGTCTTTTTGTGATTAAGTTAATCCAAGTGATTAACTCTTAATCACGTGTCTTAGCCCTTGGTTACTATTCACGTGTACTATTCACGCGCACTATTCACGGGGTTAAATTCTCAACTGCATTATTACAACCTCAAACACACATGTCCATTCATAAATTTTCATTTATTTATAAAATAATCTTCAAAATTTACAAATGTCGAAATGACGCGTATATGGTCGAAATGACGCATACACGGTCGGGGTTCCACATATGCCCCCTAGAGCTAGAATCTAGAAGAGAGCAAGAGGCTCTAATTGTATTCGTGGAATGCAATAGTGGAACCCAAGTCACAAGGAGTGTGAGCTTGGAAGAGTGGAGTAGGGAGGTTGCCCGAACCACTATAAAAATTCTTGTCTGCTTGATTTACATTTCTGCTCTCTTTATTACTTTGCTTTCCATTCAGTTTCTTCATTCAAGGGGATTAATTCTACAAGGGGTTAAGTTTTTAAGTTACCAAAGAAATTTTTAAGAACCCAATTCACCCCTCCCCTCTTGGGTTTTGCCATCTATTCGGGACCCAACAGATACATCTTGCTGCCTTTGACGTAGGAGCAAAACTTGGTGTCATCCCATAGATAATAGAAGAGTCTTGTGAGATCAGGATAGATCCTTTCGTCGGATTTGAACAGTTGTGTCCAACCTTGGAAGTCTAGCAGCTCTTCTATATCGAACTCATAGTCGCTCAGAAATTTGAAGTCTATGATTTTAGGAATGAATACCTTTCGCTCATAGAAGTGTTTGTAAAAGCGGTTATGTTGCAACTCAGTCTTGAAGTAGTTTGTGGGCATTTTCAAGACTTGCCCCTTCTTGATTGGAATTCTTGAGGAGTATGAGCTTTCAGGTTGGCTTTCAGACCTTGGAGCTCGATCGGTTGAGTGAGTGGTGGTTTGGAAGCAAACCCGTCTACCCGTCGATGTAGAGGGTTCTTCTCTCGCCCTTTTTGCCGATGTCCTCTGTCTTCTAGGGACATCTTCTTCAGTGGTAGATTGAGAAGGTCTGGGCACAGGCCTTTGGGTTGGCTTTTTAACTGCTAGCTTTGGAAGTCTTGGTTTTGGGGCCATTGAGTTTGGTTTTGGAATTTTAGGGAAATGGAGATGGAATGAGACTGTAAGAGCTGAGAGAGAGAGAGACAGAGAGAGAATACTGAGAAAAATGAGAGAGACAGATACTGAGAGAGGGAGTGAGAGCTTGAGAGATAAAAACAGAGGGAGAGAGAGAGAGATGAGCTGTGAGAGAGAGTTTGAGAGAGATAGAAACAGAGGGAGAGAATCGACGGAGGGGAAAGTTGTCGCCGAAGGAGAGAAGGAGAGTCGCCGGAGAGGAAAGAAAAAGAGAGGTTAGAGGGAAAATGAAGAAGAAAGAAGGGAGAGGAGAAGGAAAAAGGAAGGAGAGCGGGAATCCGGACGGTCGCGCGCAGAGTCGACTTTACCCTAGGTGAAGTCGACTTCGGTCCCTCGGAGTCGACTTTGCTTCTGAAGTGGAGTCGACTTGACGCCCTTGGAGTCGACTTGACTCATCGACTTGACATTTTTCAATTTTAATTTTCTTATTTAATTTTCCCTAATTTAGCTCTATCATTCCCATATTGTTCCTAATTTTATAAAATGATTCCTTGGCTAGTGGTTTGGTAAAGATATCAGCAATTTGGTCCTCAGTTTTCACATATTCTAAACATACATCATGATTTTCAACATGTTCACGAATAAAATGATGTCTCGCATCAATATGCTTGGTTCTTGAATGCAGTGCAGTACAGGATTTTTAGTCAGACAAATTGCACTTGTATTATCACATCTAATAGGAATATCAACATAATCAACACCATAATCTTTCAATTGCTGTTTCATCCAAAGCAATTGAGCACAACAACTACCGGCGGCTATGTATTCGGCTTCCGCAGTAGATAGAGTCACACTTGTTTGTTTTCTTGAGTACCATGAAACTAACATATGTCCAAGAAACTGACAAGTTCCACTAGTACTCTTTCTATCTACTTTATATCCGGAAAAATCTGCATCCGAATAGCCGATTAGATCGAAAGTTGTCCCCTTTGGATACCATAGTCCAAGATTGGCAGTTTTTATCAAATACTTAAAAATTCTTTTTACAGCAAGTAGATGTGATTCTTTTGGGCATGCTTGAAATCTAGAGCACATACAAACACTGAATAGAATATCGGGTCTAGAAGCAGTTAAATATAACAAGGATCCTATCATGCTTCTATAAAGCTTTTGATCGATACTTTTACCGTTTTCGTCCGTGTCGATCTTGATTGTAGAGCTCATTGGAGTGTTTGCCCCTTTGCTATTATGCATTCAAAATTTCTTGAGCATTTCCTTGATGTACTTGGACTGGTTCAAGAATATCCCTTCACTTTGTTGCTTAATTTGCAGTCCAAGGAAGAAATTTAATTCTCCCATCATGCTCATTTCGAATTCGCTCTGCATAATCTTAGAAAATTCTTGACAAAGATTTTCGTTAGTAGCACCAAAAATTATGTCATCTACATAAATCTGTACAATTAAAATATCTTTGTTTTTGTATTTGATGAACAAAGTAGTATCTACTTTCCCTCTTAGAAACTCATGATCAATCAAAAATTTGTTCAACCTTTCATACCAAGCTCTTGGAGCTTGCTTTAATCCATATGGCAAAACCCAAGAGGGGAGGGGTGAATTGGGTATTTAAAAAATATATCTTAAACAGAAGCTTATCCCCGGATTAATCCAGTCCCCTTAATTGAGAAACGAAATGGAAAGCAATGTAAATAGCAGAAGTATAGATCAAGCACACAGGATTTTTATAGTGGTTCGGGCAACCTCCCTACTCCACTCTTCCAAGCTCACACTCCTTGTGACTTGGGTTTCACTATTGTATTCTCTTAATACAATTAGAGCCACTGCTCTCTTCTAGATTCCAGCTCTAGGTGGCATCAACAAAACACAGCACAAGTAGGTGATGAGTCACACTCCGATCACACACTACTTTGCTTATACTTGATCTTAATTCCTCAAACTAAATCAAGTTTAACACATACAACAGAAAGAATAGGAAAACTACACTTTACAGATGTGTAGAAGCAGTTTGGCGCAGAGAAGAACTTGTTGAAATGGCTTTGTATGATCAGTAGTTGAGCTCTTGCAGTTTGAAGCAAAGTTCTTCCTCTTTAGTTGGCTTGATCTCTTTAAAGCTCTTGTAGATGGTAGTTATGCACTCTTAATGATTTTCAGCTACTTCCCTCGTTCACATTCAATCTCTTTTATAATCATGGAGGGAATCCGAATGTTAGAGGGTAGGTGGCGCGCATTTAATGCGCCAACGTTCGAAATAAATTCCGACCGTTGCGACCCAAGTCGCATGTGGAGTCAACTTCGGATGCGACTTCGCCCAAGTCGCAGATGGAGTCGACTTCGGGTGCGACTTCGCTTCATCGTCGCAACTTCAAGTTTCAGTCAGAGTCGACTTGGTCATCAACTTGACCCAAGTCGCAGGTGAAGTCGACTTCGGGTGCGACTTCACCTTGTCAGGTTTCAAGTCTAAGTCTTGAGTCGACTTTGGCTTCCGACTTCAACTCAAGTCGATCATGGAGTCGACTTGGGTTGCGACTTGACTTGGTCTTTGCAAAATACGCTTTGTTCTTCATTTGATCTTCCTCTATCTTGCTTGGCTTGTTTCCTTGATGATTCTTAGGAGAGCCTGAGTTTCAAATCATGCGCCTTGCTTTGCATTTGACTCAGTTGGTCTTTAAAACTTGATAGACTTGATTTGATCTTGATCTTGAAGCTTTGCTTTGATCTTGAGTGAGGGATTCCTTGAATAGGCTTTGAAACTGCATCTTTGAAGTTTGAACTTCTCAAGTCGCGGATGAAGTCGACTTTGTCTGCGACTTCACCCAAGTCGCACCTGGAGTCGACTTGGCCTGCGACTTGGGCAGCTTCGTTCCCGAAATTCAACTCTGGACAGTTTTCCATGTTTGAAGTCGATAGCGAGGTCGACTTCGTTTGCGACTTGGCTTCTCAAGTCGCATGTGGAGTCGACTTGGGATGCGACTTCACCTGTACGTTGGTTTTGCCTTTGAGGTTCTTTCTCAAGTCGATAGTTAAGTCGACTTTGGGATCGACTTCACTCTAAGTCGAAGTCCAAGTCGACTTGGGGATCGACTTGGCTACTTAAGTTCCTTAAAACAAGTGGCAAACTCATTAGTCCTTTAAATATACTCAAGTTAGTTGTTGTTAATCATCAAAACTTAATCTTTGGTTAATTTTACTTTGTTTTGAAGTATTGTTTCCAACAAATATATGAGATAATTATTCCTAATATATTCACAATTCCTTATCTTCATTAGGCCTCTTTAGTCACATTGACCCATGTTGAGCTATGGTGATTAATTTAATCACCTTTCTTAATCAATAGCATTCACATCAATCAATTAATTGAATCATGCATATATCACATATACATGCCTAATTTACATATACGTGTCCTACTTGGGTTTGGGTATCACAAAATAAGATAAAGACTAACGGAGGGGCAGAATTGCACTAGGAATTTGTAGAGTTGGATGGTTAGATGGTATAGTTGGGAATTCTTGACTCTAAACTATATTAAATTGGTTTCTATTCACTAGATTGTGCAGGGATTTCCTAGTCCAAGTTCAATGATCTTTATATATATCTTCCAACATACATAAAGCTAACTGTTACTCCCGAGTTTATGGCAAGGCCCAAGAGGGGAGGGGTGAATTGGGTTTTGAAAAATTCTTTGGTAAATTAAAACTTAACCCCTTATAATTTCAATTCCCTTAATGAAACGTGATATGAGATAGAATGAGAGGGTGCAAATGGAATATAAAAATGTAAACAATTAATCCACATAAGAGACAACAATATGTAGTGGTTTGCGCAACCTTCCCTACTCCACTCTTCCAAGCACACACCTGTTGTGTCTTGGGTTAGACTATTGTATGTTCAATACAATCTAGAGCACCCGCTCTCTTCTAGATTCTAGCTCTAGGGGACATATACAATAATCACTTGTTGGCGAGACCAACTCCAACCAACCAAGTCCAATCTATTGGTGAGACAAACTCAAACCAATCAAGCAAAACCTGTTAGTGAGACAAACTCAAATCAACTCCATATTTTTCTTCTTCTTGAATTCGGTCTCCAACACCAATTCAAGGCAACAATACAAAAAAAATAGATAAAAGAGAATTTACACTTAGCAACGTGTATTCGATAAGCTCCGGAAGCTCCTTGTCATGTGGAGATGACAATCTTTTAAGCGTGCGTGGAAGTAGTAGCACTTGAAGCTTCAATAGTTGTTCAACAAGACTTCAACACTTTAGAATAATGAAAGGTGTAAGCTTGTGGCGCCCCGAACCGAGGTGCCTAGAAGCCTTACTCCGGGATCGTTTTGATTGGTAAACGTGACTCAGGATTGTTGCCCTGATCACACGGCAGGATTTTTTTTTTTCATCAATACATGGAAAATTCTCATCATTCATCCAATTTGAAATATATTTCACATAACACAGTTATGATAAAAAACTATTCCATAAACATTTTCATTGGAATAAAAATATTCCCTTTTCATCTCAAAATTATCATCGTTGACTTTACATAAAGTTTACATAAACATCATTTATATCAAAAACTACATAACACTTGACATGCTGCCTTCATCATCATTTCCTGTCTGTTGTTGAAAAAGCATGGGTGAGTAATAATACTCAGTAAGCAAGCTATACATAAATTTTCAATCATTTTCATGCATTTCATAAAATGCAAATACAATGCATACATAGCATTCATGACATTCCTTTGGATGCAACGCTAGCTAGGCGCCCATCCCATACATGCTCCCATTTCAGGGAGGTCGCCGCCGGCCTGGGCCTATTAAGCGACTTGGCAATAGCGAGGGGGACATCCGGTCCGCTTACTACCTCGACTAAGGCCTATTCCTCGTGCACATGCTCATTCTCATACACATGCCGGCATGATATTTGCAAATCATAAAAAATTTCATAAAAAGCATTTAATAAACAATTTCACAAACTTCAGTTCATGTAAAGCAGTTATAGGTATGGCCAACCTTAAATAAATTTCATAAAGCAATTTACAAACAATTTCAAGCATTTTGAAAATAATTTGCAAAACATATAACTTGCTTACCTTCTTAGGAGGTGTCTTCGACCTTCTCTTTTCCTTTTCCTATTCAAGGACAAAGGATATTTCATTTTCTCTACTTAAGCTGCTTCCCATGTATGCTTTATAATATTTGGGCATTATTTCTTTACATAGATATTTTTGTCCATAAATTCTTCAAAAATTCCATACTTATATTCAAATATTAATTTCCAAATTTTCTCCAAAATCACGCTGTCACTGTAGCAAAGTTATGCCTCTTCAACTCGCCTTTTCTCACTCCAACCTTCGATTCTCCTCTTTCCTTAAGGCTAAAACGTGTGTGGATGGGAAATGAAGTTGCTCAAGTGATTTTTGAGCTGGGATGGTTGTGAATTTCGTCCATGGCCTGCTCCTCTATTTATAGGGGTCCATTTTTCATGAATTTGCAATTTACCCCCTCTAGCTTAGGGTGTAAAATTGCAAAGGTGTTTTTTTCTAATTTCCTAAAGGTTCTTAGAGCCTTGTGCAGCCTCCCTACCCTGATCCAGCTGCCCTATTTTTCAGGCCTATTTTTCCTATTTTTTTATTTTTTTATTTAATTAATTTTAAGCTAATTAAATCTAAACCCTTGATTTGTGATTTGGATGAATTTGGACCATTGATTTGGTCATGGTACCCCCCCTGCACGACCTGACATGTTGCTGCATTGCATTTAATTTTTTTAATTTTTATTTATTAATTTTAATTAAAGTCAAATACATAATTAATGAAAAAGTGAAGTTACTTTTTCACTTTGCATTTGACGTTTCATCTTGACCATTGATTTGTGATTTTCATCACATCTTAGCCCATTCATCATGTTCATCATGAATTTTTAACCATCCATAAAAAATTTCATCGAATTCCGGCGCCCGGATTGCAATTTATGAATTTTTTTCTATTTTTCCACAAAAATCCAAACTTGAATTAAAATATCCAAAAGAATTGCTATTTTGTCTTTTAGTGATTAAATCTCTATTTTGTCTTTTTGTGATTAAGTAAATCCAAGTGATTAACTCTTAATCACGGGTCTTAGTCCTTGGTTACTATTCACGTACACTATTCACATGCACTATTCACGGGGTTAAATTCCTAATTGCATTATTTCAATCTCCAATACACATATCCATCAATATAATTCATGAATTTTCATTTATTCATAAAATAATTACAAAATTACAAATGTCGAAATGACGCGTATACAGTCGAAACAACTCGTATACGGTCAGGGTTCCACAAATCTCATCTTGTGTTTTTCTCTTTCTTTCCTCCTTCTCTCTCTTTCTCTCTTCTCTTCACGTTCTTACATTCATGGTATATATAGAGGAAAAATGATCTAGCCGTTTGGAGTGGAGGTTCACGTGCATCTAGGGCTCCAACGTTCGAATTTTCGACCGTTATGAGTTGAAGTCGCAAGTGGAGTCGACTTCGGATGAGTGGAGTAGACTTCGGATGGGTGAAGTCGATTTGGGGTGCGACTTCGTCTTGTTAAAACTTGTTGTCCACTTGCTGTCTAGAATTCTATCTTTGAAGTCACAGGTGAAGTCGACTTCGGATGAGACTTCACTTTGCTGTCTGTTCGAAGTCGTAGCCAAAGTCGACTTGGGTCTGGGACTTCACTCAAGTTGAAAGTGAAGTCGACTTGGCTGTGGGACTTCACTTTGCTAGACTTGCAATACATGAACTTTACCTGTTGAAACTTAAATTATTTCTCATTTTCATTTTCATATATATATTTGAAACGAAGTATCTGAGAACACTTAGACAAATTTATTAGATCCTTTTTAATGATATTTCAATTATTTGTTAATCATCAAAATCAAATTAATCATTCTTAAAACAAGCATATGATCAACAATCTCCCCCTTTTTATGATTGACAAAACTTAATTGAAATATCTTCCCTTCTCAAATGAATCACAGATATGTCTACATGAAGATCATGATTTTCATCAATAAGCGCAAAATGATATAGATTCTTTTCATATAGATGTGTTCTCTCACTATTCTCCCATTCTACATGGAAATACTTCTCCCCCTAAGTTATATGCAATATTATTCTCTTTTCTTAAGATATTTTCATACTACACTCTCTCCCCTTTTTGTCAATCAACATAAAAGGTAGCACAAATGGGGCATAATAGGTTCATTTTGCATATAAAGCCTTTTATTTAATATTATTTTTATTTTTATTTTTTTTGTCATACAAATCATTCATTTTGAGTCAAGCATATGATCTATAATATGACTATGGTACCACTTGTTTATTAAATTTTTTAGGAGAACAACATATCTTTACTTACCTTTGATGAAAGTTATCATTACTATTTTACTCAACTCCCCATTTCTTTTGCAATTCATGCTCATTCATTCTCTAGATGACTTTGTACTTGTTTGAAATAAAAACCTGTATCACAAATATAATATCTTCTTTCCTTTTGGTACCTGTGTTATGGGTCCATGAATGTTAGTACCATAATGCATAGGAACTCAAGAAGACTTTGTTCCACCTTAGATATGTCTCTTTGGCATCCAAACGAATTTAACTCCATTATAAACTATTTTTCTTTCCTTACATTGATATATTTTATGTCCAAACTTATTACAATAATGACAAGTGATTCTAGCATAGGTTGGAGTACCATAATAGCTCTTTGGTTGCCAAGTAGGTATATTTGTCCATGATTTATCAACAAGCTTCTTAAAATGTCCCGTCACATTTGATGTACTAGAAATCTGAATACAAATAGGAGCATTTATTTTATTTAATTTGGCATTAATGTGCTTTACATATCCAAGACCTCTCTTATCAACTTGAGTGGTCATTCTCAAAAATTTCTGCACATTTTCTCCCGGGTTGGAGAACTTAGCTAATGAATCCTTCAAATTTTGGTTCTCCTTTCTCGATACCTCCACTTCATTCTTCATGGCAATTTTATCATTTTGCAAAGATTCATTCTCCTCTGCTAATTTTTCATTTGCAATGGCAGTTGTATTGAATTGCCTTTTCTTTTGAGCATATTTGATACCAAGGCTTTTGAATTCATCAAATAATGAGTCATAAGTTTGTTGTAAATCATTCAACTCATTACATCTAGAACAAACATTAGAAGATGAATAAGAATCAGATGAGCTTACCTTGATATGCATAGATGCATCCAATGTTGACAGTTTCAATTTTCTTGCATTATCACTTTTCTCTTCAGATTTTTGACAAGTTTTCTTTTCATCTTCTACAATGGCCATGTAGCAAATTCTTGCCCAATTTACTGCATCTTCTCCTTCACTTGATGAAGTGCTAGAGCTTGAGGTAGTATATTCCTTTTTAAGCATTCTTCTAGTCTGTCTCTTTGAAAAAAATTTCTTATTTTGAATTTTCAATTCATCCGGTGTGGTGCATTCAATTTGTATATGTGCAACACCACCACATTTATAACATTTTGAAAATTCCTTTCTTCTATCCTTCATTTTCTTGTGTGAGCTAGAATATTTATTTCTCTTCATGTTGGAGTATGAGCTTGATGTGGATTCACTTGAGCTCTCTTTTATAGTTTTGAATGCAATAGACTTTTTACTTCAGCGAGATTCTTCTTTCTTGTTTTTGATGAGCTTATGAGACATTAGTGAGCTGATCAAGTCATCTACTTCGAGCTTGTTTAAGTCCTTTACCTCCTCAATAGCTGTGACTTTTTTATTCCACGAGTTTGGCAATGCTCTAAGTATCTTCATAACCTGCTCACTTTTAGAAATTTGCTTTTCTAAACTTTTAAAAGTGTTAGTAATTTTAGAAAATCTAGCATACATTTCTGAAATAGATTCACCATCTAACATTTGAAATCTTTCAAAATCACCAACAAGGATATTCCTTTTAGTTCCTTTACTTGGGAGGAACCCTCATAAATAGACACCAATTTATCTCATATCTCTTTAACCATTGTGCATGAAGAAACTCTATCAAATTCTGCAGCAGTCAATGCACAAAATAAGAAGTTCACAGCTTTAGCATTACTTTGGACAGACATAATTTCTTCTTTCGTCCAAGTGGACGCCTTGTCCCCTTTTGGTAATGTAATGCCATCTTGTGTGGCTATCCAAGAATCCATATTAATTGCCACAATGAGTTGTTTCATCCTCAACTTCTAATAAATAAAATTATTGTCATCAAATAGAGGTGGCCTAAAAAATGATTGGCCCTCGGCAAATGCAGGTACAGAAGTTAAGTAGGTTGTCATATATATATATATATAGAAGAGATCACCTCAAGTAAGATAGAGGTCTGCTCTGATACCACTTGTTGGTCCCGAGTTTATGGCAAGACCCAAGAGGGGAGGGGTGAATTGGGTTCTTGAAAAATTCTTTGGTAAATTAAAACTTAACCCCTTATAATTTCAATCTCCTTGATGAAACGTGATATGAGATAGAATGAGAGGGTGCAAAGGGAATATAAAAATATAAACAATCAATCCACATAAGAGACAATAATATATAGTGGTTCGCGCAACCTTCCCTACTCCACTCTTCCAAGCACACACCCGTTGTGTCTTGGGTTCCACTATTGTATGTTCAATACAATCTAGAGCACCCGCTCTCTTCTAGATTCTAGCTTTAGGGGGCATATACAATAATCACTTGTTGGTGAAACCAACTCCAACCAACCAAGTCCAATCTATTGGTGAGACAAACTCAAACCAATCAAGCAAAATCTGTTAGTGAGACAAACTCAAATCAACTCCCTAGTTTCTTCTTCTTGAATTCGGTCTCCAACACCGATTCAAGGCAACAATAAAAAACAAATAGATAAAAGAGAATTTACACTTAGCAACGTGTATTCGATAAGCTCCGGAAGCTCCTTGTCATGTGGAGATGATAATCTTTTAAGCACGCGTGGAAGTAGTAGCACTTGAAGCTTTAATAGTTGTTCAACAAGACTTCAACACTTTAGAATAATGAAAGGTGTAAGCTCATCTAGTGTTTTTCTTTCTTTCCTCCTTCTCTCTCTTTCTCTCTTCTCTTCACGTTCATACATTAATGGTATATATAGAGTGTGGCACCCCAGCCCGAGCGTCACAACCTTACCTCAGGATCTATCGATTGGTAAATGTGAATCAAGATTGTTGCCCTGATCACGCGACGGGTTCTTATTGGATATTTATCCACTTAATCCTAACTCCTTACGATTTTATATCATGTCATACATTCAATTTCCAGCAAATGTCATTTTAGGCCATTATCTCATTTGAGAATTTCACATCTCATCTCATAATCTTCATACTCAATCATATCACGATATTTCATGCCTTAGCGTTTACCCATAAATTTTTTTCTCCTTTTATGGTCTCAAAACCATAACATAATTCATATACAACATTAAATAACTATTTAATGTCATCATTCGTATAACCATTCAACCCTTAGGTTCATACACAGATAACTCGTAGAAATCTATTCAACCTTGAATCTCCACCTGTGTTCCTTGCCTCCTTCCTTTCACCTGTCTAGGCGTTTGGAAAACAAAACATGAGTTGAAATTCAACTCAGTAAGCAAGCTATATATTTTTCAGGAAAATTCATTTTTGAAGGCAATATTCTTTAAAAACATTTCCTCCATTCAGTAGAGACACTTAGCAAGTGATCAACTACTTGCGGAGCAGAAACTTTTTCATAAATCATTAATGAAAACCATTTATGTAAACCATTCGTAAATCCCAGTTTTTGGGCATTTCATAAACACTGGATGTGCAAATTCGTCATTCTATTCATGACATTATCCTTCATGTGACGGTACGCTAGCACGGGCAACATCCTTTCATAGCATGATCCTTTCCATCCTTGGCGCAGGACCTTCCGACTTGGCAACGTCAAGAGGGACTCCTTGTCCACTTAGTACCTCGACTAGCCTACCTCGCCGGTCTTTTCTGACTTGGCAATGTCAAGGGGGACTCCTTGTCCACTTACTACCTCGACTAGCTTGCTTGACTTCCATTCCATTTATGACCTTTAGTCACCCGGCCATTATATACCCCTTACACATGGAACTTGTCATTCTCATGTAGAGAATTCTTTGCACCATCCCTTTTTAAACATCATTTCAATGAAACATCGTATAAATCCATACTTCATCACTTTTCATAAATACTTATGAAACAGTAAGCAATTCATTCATCATAATTGAAATAACAATTCAATACACATTTAGACAAGGAATGTCCATCCTTAAATACCTTAGAAAGCATTTAAAACAAAACTCATTTAGAAAGTTGCTTGCTTACCTTGTTTGCTTAGTTTTCCGTTTCGGTTGTCCCATTGCCTTTGCCTATATATATGAGAATGACATAGCATTCATATACTTTCTTTTGCTTGCATTCAACTCAGTTTTCTAACCCATAATCCATTAACATTCATAACCAACTTGAATTCCAAGTCGGGTATACATACATCGCACTCACTTGTGCATCATAACATCCATTCCTCATCATGTCCCTAACCCATAGGTAGGGTATTCATTCATAAACATAACAACCATCCATAAATCATCATATAGAGGTTCATTACCTTCTATTTATCATTTTCATCTATTTTTCACATTTCATGCGTCCATGCTCATTCTAAGCATATGAATGACGCTTAAGCTTCATAACTTGATCTTAAAATTTGAGATAATCAAAATCTATTCATACAGAAACATTCTTATGCATTTCATAACATATTCATGCATATTTTGCATTTTAATAACTTACATGATCCATATTTCATTTATTCATACTTATCTCTTATATATGTCCATTTCTCCACACATAAATCATGTGTTTCTTAAAATTTTTCAAAACAGCAACTTGTCTCTAATTCCAGCATGATTAAACCCCTTAATTATCGTATAATTTAGGGTTTAATTTTAGATTTATAATCCATTCATCATAGGGTTCCAAAACAGCAACATTGGAACCTGTTTTTCATCATTTCAACGCTCTGTTTAGCAACATGGTCTAAACTGATTTTTAATCCAAATTTTCTAGCCTTAAACCATAATTTTCTTAACCTAAATTTAGGGTATTAACACATATTTGAATCCCATAATTAAATGGTTTCCATACAGGAACTTTCATATACATCTTGGGTACCCTTTGCGCCGCTCTTTGGTCATCCCTTTGCATATCTTAAAAAAAATCATATTTAGGGTAATCTTGTTTACCTCTAATAGGTTAAACCCTCATAATCCCTTCTTTATATCCCATTATAAGTCAAATTTCATCACAAAAACCTGGAATTTAATATTTATCTTGATTTATCGCTGAAGCTGTCCATAATGCTGAATTCAGGCACACTGAATTATCAAAATCTTGAATTATTATCAACTTAAGTAGTTTTAATCTGAAATTTCTACCATACCTTAATAACTATATGAATTAACCAAAATAAATATTTTTAGCATGAAATATTTATTATTCCCCTTTATTTTTGTATTTTCACTCTGCTAGACAGCAGCATCCCTTTTCAAATAGCATAAATCAGGTAAATTATGGGGTATATTTATACCTATAAAAACTTAATTTTTATTTTTTCTTATGATAATAAATATGTCTTATATATCTTATAAAATTTTCAGCCTAAAATTTCTTGTATAAAAATTATTAAAAATCATTTGGTGTAACTTCGCCTAAGTCGCAGATGGAGTCGACTTCGGGTGCGACTTCCCCTCTCCGTCGCGTCTTCAAGTTCCATGTCGGGTCCACTTGGGCATCGACTTGACCCAAGTCACAGGTGAAGTCGACTTCGGGTGCGACTTCACCTTGTCAAGTTCCAAGTCTGAGTCTTGAGTCGACTTTGGCTTCCGACTTCAACTCAAGTCGATCATGGAGTCGACTTGGGTTGCGACTTGACTTGTTCTTTGCAAACTATGCTTTGTTCTTCATTTGATCTTCCTCTATCTTGCTTGGCTTTTTTCCTTTAATCATTTTCATTCTGATATAATCCCTCATCCTTGTAGATCTTGTTGATCTTGAAGTCCTTGTCTTTGGTTTATCTTGGATAGGCTTGAACCTTGAGAATCTTGATGAGAGTTTGATCTTTGCATGATTGATTCATGCACCTTGCTTTGCATTGGGCTCATTTGGTCTTTATGACTTGATTTCATCTTGAAACATATTTGAATCTTTGCCTTGGTCTTTGATAGACTTGATTTGATCTTGAAATCATTTAATCCAGCTTGTCTTCTGAAAGATCTCATCTGCCCGATCCAAGTCCATGTCGGAGTCGACCTCGTCTGCGACTTCACCTCAAGTCGCAAGTGGAGTCGACTTGGGGTGCGACTTCGGCACTTCGCTGTCCCGAATTCGACTCTGGAGAGTTTCTCCCGTCTGAAGTCGATGCTTGAGTCCACTTCGTCTGCGACTTGGCTTCCCAAGTCGCAAGTGGAGTCGACTTGGCCTGCGACTTCACTTGCTCTTCTCCCATTTTCAACTCTGGACTGTTTTGGCTCTTTGAAGTCGATCTTTGAGTCGACTTGGGGTACGACTTGGCCTTCCATGCTTTATGTTCTTCAAATGTGTATCCCTTAAACATATCCACAAACATATTAGTATCCAAGACTTACTCAAATTGATTTGTTAATCATCAAAACATAGATTTAACTTTTTTTCCACATATTTTCAACATAATTAACCCGCTGAAAAATGGATTAAATTTTTGAGTTAAGAAATTTTATGAAATGCATTATGTTTAAGTGCTAAACGAGCGTATGTGAAGGGATAACAGTAAACGGGTGAAGAATGACTTTTGAAAAACAATTTTATGAAAAAATGCCTAAAAATGAGATGAATTCCATGTTTATGGATCTGTTTGCAATGATATGATATTAATCCAAAATTTTGGACTTGATTTATGAAGCTAAGGTAATGGTATGTACAAAGAAGAAACACCCGTATGTGTGTTTTGGAAAAAAGAGAAAAAAATGGCAAAGTAAGCTTAATGAAGCTATGTATAATGTGTATGGAATGAATTTTATGATATTGAAATGAATACCCTAATTTTAGGGTTATGTGTATATGCTATGTTGCATAATAGCCGAATTGTGCTAATATGTGTAAAATAAGCATATATGTGTATGATGACTTACGAGGTCAAATAAATGATGTGTGTATCTGGAATGGGTTGGAAAACTAAGTAAAATATGAGAAAAGGAAATGTATGAAAATTCATACTATTTTCATGTAGGCAAAGGCAAAGAGAAAGTGACGGAGGAAAGCTAAGAAGGTAAGCAAGCAAATTTTCTAAAGGATTTTTGCTTTTCTAAATTATTTCCATAAATGCAATTTGTATTCTAACTTGTTTGATGAAACTATGAAATTGTTTCTAATGGGTTTAAGGATGGCCATCCCATAGCAAAATGATGTTGAAATGATGTTTATTTCAAGTGCAATGTTATTGTGAAATGTTTCTTTTAGAAATGCTATGGAAAAATAATGTAGTTTAATGTTTATGATTGAAAAATCATGC
This sequence comes from Annona cherimola, assembly GCA_030490835.1. Classification (NCBI taxonomy): domain Eukaryota; kingdom Viridiplantae; phylum Streptophyta; class Magnoliopsida; order Magnoliales; family Annonaceae; genus Annona; species Annona cherimola. The sequence continues at coordinate 45,612,896 of CM059971.1, forward strand.
TAGAATGTTAAAGATGAATTTATGCAAAAGTTCATGTGCATAGGATATGAGGTCCACTTGAAGGGTGTAAGCGGACCGATTGTCCCCCCTTGGTGTGACCAAGTCGCTTGTAATAGGCCGATGGCAGGCGGCGTCCTCTCTTAAATGGGAGTTAACGTGACGGATGGTCGCCTAGCTAGCTTCCATCCTAAGGGAGAAATGATGTTCAAGTTCATGTTTTTCATAAGGCATTATGCATATGGGACCCGTGATGGGTACAGGATTTTATGTTTTCAAGATATACCTTTGGATAAGGTATAAGATGCTTTCCAAGTTGATTTTAAATGAAAAATGTTGCCTGAAATGAATTGCTTGAAAAATACAAATAGCTTGCTTATTGAGTTTTGACTCACGTTTTCGTTTTCCAAACCCAAAGACAGGTGATGGACAGGATATGGCAAAGGAGCAAGCACCGGCATAAGGAATCCATGGAGAAATTCATGTTATGCAATTATGTGAAATGATTGTAAATTTATATGCAGTGTTTTATGTTGAATAGATGTAAACTATTCGAATGTTATGTATGGATGACTATGTTTTATACCTGTAGTGACATCTGATTTTGGTAAAAGATGAAATGTCACTGAATAGCATGTTTATATGAAATGAATGATTCAAAATGACTTAGAAATGTATGAAAATGAATTTATGAAAATATGAAGTGTTGTATGAACTCTATATGACCAGAATTATCAGGATAAACATCCGGTAAATCCCGTCGTGTGACAGTGCAACAATCCTGATCACGTTTACCAATCGATAGATCCTGAGGTAAGGATGTGATGCTCAGGCCGGGGCGCCACAGAGCTTGGTATCAGAGCATGGATAGGTAAATAGGCGTGGAAAACTTCTAAGTACAGAAAAATTGACAGAATATGAAGAGATATGCATGATTACGCATGAATATGCATAATTAGCTATGATTATGTGATGAATTAGATGTGATTAAATGATGCTCATATATGATTATAACATGATAAAATGCCTGTTAGATGATGAAATAGATATGCTCATGTGATGATTAGGTATGCTCATAATATGATGAAATGCATGTCATATGAAAATGAATTATTGTTGCAATGCAATTTGATTGCTATGTCTACACAGATGGCGGATAGAGGGAAAAGAATGATGAGGAAGAAGAAGAGGAGGAGGAGGAAGAAGAAACAGATGAGGAAGAAGAGGAAGAAGTCGTGGAAGAAATAGTGGAGTTTGTGGAAGAATTCAATAAGGAATACCTCCCAGTGGGTTTGCAGAGTCAAAAAGTGATAGAATTTGAAAAATTATATCAAGGGAGGATGACGGTCACTGAGTACGCCACAAAATTCAATGCTCTGGTCAGATATGTCCCTTGGATCGCAAATGTGCTGCAAAATAAGGCACATAGATTCCAACAGGGGTTAAGGCCATATCTGCGGGAAAGCTTGACACTTCTGCTAATAAAAGATTATGCCTCAAGTCTAGAGAGAGCAAGAGCTTCGGAGATCGAGTCCTTGAGAACACAAGAATTAAGATTGGGTTCGAGGGCGTTCAATATGGGTCCTAAAGAACCGGAAACTGGAAAAGAAAAAGCTAGAAAAGGCAGCATAAGGAAAGGAAAAGGAATTCAAAAGAAGAAAAGCTCGCCATTCTGTAAGAAATGTCAAAGGCGACACATAGGCGAGTGTTTAAAGGGCTCAAATCGGTGTTATAAATGTGGACAAACGGGTCACATCGCCAAGGAGTGTAGGCCGGGAGAAGGAAAAGTAATTAAGTGTTATATATGTGATCAAGTGGATCACATAGTCACGAACTGCCCAAACAAGGCGCAGTCATCTCAAGGATGTGGAAGACCTGCTCAGCTAAGAATACCTGGAGCAACAAGTAAGCAGGGAACTTCTACGAACCCGGTGCATGTGCATGCTCTGACCTAGACAGAATCTCAGGAACAAGAAGAAAAGGTGGTCACAGGGACGGTTTATATTCTAGGGAATATGGCAGTTGCTTTGTTTGATTCTGGTGCCACCCATTCATTCATAGCATGCCAATACGTGACCACCCATGCACTGCCGATAGAAAAAACTAATCAGGTTATACATGTGGAATCTCCAGTCTATAGGTTAGCAAGTACTAGCCAAGTATGCAAAGTCTGCCCAATCAAGATAGGATCATTAATTCTAGAAGCTGACTTGATCCTATTGCCTATGACCGAGTTCGACGTAATATTGGGTATGGATTGGCTAAGCCAATGGGGAGCGACTATAGACTGTAAGAATAAAAAAGTGCAATTTGAAGCAACTCCAGATAAGGAGATTGCTATTGGGAAGTTAAGGCAACCTGATAGCTCAAGTATACTAATTTCATCTATGAAAGCTGTCAGAATGATTCGACAAAAGTGTCAAGCCTATTTGGTATCTGTAAATGTGGATAAAGGTATGGAGGTGGAAATTAATCAAATACCCGTGGTTAGAGAATTTCCAGATGTGTTTCCAAAGGAGAAAAGGAGAAAAGGAAAAATATGTAGAGAACAAAAAAGAGATGCTAAAACTTGCTAGTTTCCACTCAACATAGTTGAATCTTCCCTTCAAGTTGCTCTTGGCTTGGGAGCTCTTTCCTTTCTTCCTTGGCTGCTCCTCACGAATCCTCTCTCTACAAAACGAAATCCTAAGTGTGTATTTATAACCCCTTAAAACCTAGCACAAGACACATGCTGAAATGCACATGTATAGGGGTCAGTGCCACTTGGTTGGCGCCTAGGCGCCAACTCTCTGGAGGCTTGCCGACTTGAGAGTTTTAGGAGAATTCTTCTAAGGCGGTGAAGTGGTGCCTAGGCGCCAGAAATCGACACCGGGACGCCAGTGGCCTTGCTTCCATCTTCAACTCCATTCTTCATCCCGAGTTAATGGCAATTACCCAAGACGGGAGGGGTGAATTGGGTATTATGAAAATTTAAAACTTAAACAGAAACTTTTACCCCGGATTAATCTAGTCCCCTTTATGAAGAAACAAAATGGAATGCAGTATAATATAGAGAGCAGAAATATAAATTACCACACAAGATTTTATAGTGGTTCGGGCAACCTCCCTACTCCACTCTTCCAAGCTCACACCTCTTGTGACTTGGGTTCCACTATGTATTCCACGAATACAACTAGAGTCTCCACTCTCTTCTAGATTCTAGCTCTAGGAGGCATATACAACCAGAGCCTCTGCTCTCTTCTAGATTCAAGCTCTAGGGGGCATATACAATCAACACAAGTAGGTGATGAGTTACACTCCAATCACAACTCTACTTGCAACGTCTTGGTTTCAAACACCAAACTTAAACCAAGCACTAAAACAATCAATAATATAAAAATAAAGAAGATCTACACTTTACTGAGTTGTGTAGCAAGTTTCAGCTTGAGGAAGAATCTGTAGGAGCAACCGATTGTGTTTCGTTGAAGCAAAGCGCAACTTTGAAGCTTGTTCTTCCTTTGAAAGTGTATAGATCACTCAAATTTAGAGAAAAGCAAATAAGAACTCTTGCTTGTACTTCTTTCCTCTATTTAGACTCTGTCTTGTGTCTATCCACGTTTGCTTGAGTGTCTATATATAGAGGAGGGAAGATTTTGAACGTTATACAAGTGGTTGGCGCGCAATAAATGTTCCAACGTTTAAAAATTCGAACGTTACTTTCCCAAGTCGCAGGTGGAGTCGACTTCGTCTGCGACTTCGCCCAAGTCGCATGCTGGAGTCGACTTCGTGTGCGACTTCGGCAGCTCTTCAGTTTCCAAGTCTAAGTTCTGGGTCGACTTGGTTTCAGACTTGGCCTCAAGTCGATCTTGGAGTCGACTTGGGATGCGACTTGACCAGTTTTTGTGTCAAAACAGTTTGATCCTTGTTGATTCACCTCTTGTTTGCTTAGCTATTTTCCTTCAATAATAGAAATATTATTTTCATTCTGGATTGGCTTCAAATCTTGCAAACCTTGTGATTCTTGGAGAACTTGAAAACTTGTATGGTCAAATCTTCTTTGATTTGGATTGAATTCATGTACCTTGCTCGCTTTAAAATTATATTAGTCTTCATATCTTGAGTTGTCTTCATTTTGAAATGAGCTTGAACTTTTAACTTGGACTTGAGAAACTCAAGTCGATCTTGGGGTCGACTTCATATGCGACTTGGCCTTAAGTCGCAAGTGGAGTCGACTTCGACTGCGACATCGGAATGCTCTGTCCCAAAATCAACGCTGGAAGGAAATGTGTATCCTCAAGTCGATACTGGAGTCGACTTCGTCTGCGACTTGGCTTCCAAGTCGCAAGTGGAGTCGACTTCGTCTGCGACTTGGCTTCCAAGTCGCAAGTGGAGTCGACTTCGTCTGCGACTTCGGATGTTCATCTTCCAATTTCAAATCTGTTCATCAGGTACCTGTTGAAGTCGTATGTGGAGTCGACTTCGAGATAGACTTCACCCTAAGTCAAAGATGGAGTCGACTTGGGAATCGACTTGGCTGATTTTCATTCCTTAAGACATTCATTAAAATTATTAGTAATCATTTTATACTCAAATTTGAATTTGTTAATCATCAAAACTTATGCTTTGGTCAATTTTGTTTTGTTTTAACTATTGTTTCCAACACTTTTTGGATTAAAATATTAATTTTCGAATTTTTATGGATTTTTGTGTAGAAAACATAGAAAAATCCATATTTTGCAATCCGGACATCGGATTGGGGTAAAATTTTTAATAGATGGCCAAAATAATTTGATGAACATGATGAATGGTCAAAGATTGATCAAAAACTATGAATTAAGGGTCAAGATTAAATGTCATTTGAAGATCAAAAAGGTAGCCCACTTTTCATTAATTATAATTTGACTTTTGGGTTATTTTTAATTAATTAAAAATCAAATTAATTAAAGAAAATCTGCACTTAAACCGAGGAGCAGCTGGGATGTTGACATGTAAGGATTTTGGAGCCAAAATCAACGGCCCAAAATCAATCTTATCTTAAGATCAACGGTTTGGATGAATTAAGCTTAAAATATATATTTTTAATGAAATAAAAATAATTAAAATTAGCAGCTAGGGGCGTGAACAGTAGTAGGGGAGGCTGCATATGGCTCAAGAAATTTCATGGATTTCGAAGAAAAATATTTAGAATTTAACCCATGGAGCTAAGGGGGTAAATTGCAAATATGTAAAAAAAATACAATACTATAAATAGGGCAATGGGGTGAACAACCAAGGCACACCATTCCCTGCTCCAAGCTTGATAAATTCAGCATTCCCACCCCCAAACACGTTTTTGGCCTTTAGTGAAAGAATGAGAGAAGGAAAGAGAGAGAAAGGCCAAGTAGGAGGAGAGTTTTTTTACTTGAGGTAAGGGGATTCTTTCCAAAAAAATTTTGAGTTTTATGTAGGGTAAAACCATGCTTAGATAATGCCTAAGCATGAAAAAATAAGTAAAGTTATAATGCCTAATTGAAATTATGCCAAAACATCAAAAATTTGGAGCGCAAATAGAGCATTCAAGAAGATCATGTATAAAATGAGTAAATAATGCTCCAATATTGCTAAATGATGATATGGGATGAATTTTTATGATAATTATGATGTTGGAATGATGATATATTAATCTCATAATTTTTGGATTTAAGGATTATGCTTAAGTGAAATTATGTTGATTTTTAGTATATAGAGAAAATAATTTATTTAGCCAAGTTAATGATGATGACTTCAAAATTCATGAATTTTTCCATGATATACTAAACATAAGCTATGTCATGGTATTTTTTATTTTTGGAAAAAATGTCAATTTTTGAAACTCATGAACAGTACCCAACTCACTGTGAATAGTAACCCGGATGAACAGCAACGTGAACAGTAATCTGCTCAGTAACCATAAACAGTAAACGGCGTAAATTGGGTAGAAATGAGATTAATATTTATATTTCATAAGGATATGTGGATGGAATTTTTTAAAAGATTTATGGACAAAAATCCATATAAATGGGTATTCACCAAGTATCTTAATAAGATTAACCTCTATGGGAATGAGGTAATAAATGGTTATAAAGCAACCTAAGACATGGAATGGATGAATAAAATATCCATTTTCCTTGTATAGGAAAAGGAAATGAGAAGGTTGAGGACACGGACTGAGAAGGTAAGCAAGCACAACTTTGAAAATGTGATTTTATTCTCAAGTATTTATGAAATATGTTTAAGGATGGTCGTTCTTATAATGTTTTGAAATGATGAATGTTTATGAGTTTTTATGAAAAGTCATGCCGGCATATTGATATCATGTGATGTTCATGGACATGTGCACATGTATGATGCATAATGAAGAGGCTTTAATGAAGGTAGAAAGCAGATCAGAGGGTCCCCCTTCACTATTGCCGAGTCGTATGGACTGTGTGCCGGCGGCATCCTCCCAAGAGGTGGAGGCAAAGGAATGTTATGTGTGAATGAATGCATTGCATTTTCATACATGGATTGAAAAGGAAAGCCTGGATTTGAAATGATGTTTTAAAGAGATAGTGCAAATAGTTTTCTACATGAGAATGACAAGTTACCTGGTGTAAGAGGTATATAATGCCGAGAAAATCAAAAGTCATGCATGTAGGAGACCATGTAGGCTAATCAAGGTAAAGGACACGAGGTCCCCCTTGACGAGGCCAAGCCGGAGAGATAGCCGGCGTATTGGACCATGCTATGTGAGATGTTTCTTGGGCTAGCGTACTGTGGCGCCCCGATCCGAGGTGCCTAGAAGCCTTACTCCGGGATCGTTTTGATTGGCAAACGTGACTCAGGATTGTTGCCCTGATCACACGGCAGGATTTTTTTTTCATTAATACATGGAAAATTTCCATCATTCATCTATCATGAAATATATTTCACATATCACAGTTATGAACCAAAACTGTTTCATAAAACAAAAATATTCATTTCCATCTCAAAATTATCATCATTGTCTTTACATAAAATTTACATATACAATATTTCATCAAAACTACATGTCATTTTACATGCTGCCTTCATCATCTTTTCCTGTTTGTTGTTGAAAAAGCATAGGTGAGTAATAATACTCAGTAAGCAAGCTATACATAATTTTTCAATCATTTTCATGCATTTCATAAAATGCAAATGCAATGCATGCATAGCATTCATGACATTCCTTTGGATGCGACGCTAGCTAGGCGCCCATCCCATACATGCTCCCATTTCAGGGAGGTCGCCGCCGCCCTGGGCCTATTAAGCGACTTGGCAATAGCGAGGGGGACATCCGGTCCGCTTACTACCTCGACTAAAGCCTATTCCTCGTGCACATGCTCATTCTCATACACATGCCGGCATGATATTTGCAAATCATAAACAATTTCATAAAAAGCATTTAATAAATAATTTCACAAAACGAACTTCAGTTCATGTAAAGCAGTTATAGGTATGGCCAACCTTAAATAAATTTCATAAAGCAACTTGCAAACAATTTCTAGCATTTTGGAAATAATTTGCAAAACATATAACTTGCTTACCTCCTCAGTGGTTGTCTTCGACCTTCTCTTTTCCTTTTCCTATCCAAGGACAAAGGATATTTCATTTTCTCTATTTAAGCTGCTTCCCATGTATGCTTTATAATATTTGGGCATTATTTCTTTACATATATATTTTTATCCACAAATTCTTCAAAAATTCCATACTTATATTCAAATATTAATTTCCAAATTTTCTCCAAAATCACGCTGTTCACTGTAGCAGATCACTGTAGCACAATCACTGTTCATTGTGGTTACTGTTCACAGCAACGTGGTTACTGTTCATGGGTTTCAAAAATTGATATTTTTTCCAAAAATAAAAAATACCATGACATATCTTATGCCTAGTATATCATTGGACATTTCATATATTTTGAATTTATCATCATTTACTTGGCCAAAAAAATCATTTTCTCCATATACTAAAAATCAACATAAATTCACTTAAGCATAATCCTTAATTTCAAAAATCATGAAATTAATATATCATTATTCCAATATCATATTTATCATAATCATACATCCCAAATCATCATTTATCAATTTTGGAGCATTATTTTCACATATCATATGCTATCTTCCCAAATACCCTATCTTCGCTCCAAATTTTTGATGTTTTGGCATAATTCCATTTAAACATTATATCTATACTTATTTTCTCATGGTTGGGGATTATCTAAGCATGGTTTTACCTTACTTAACATCCAAAAGAAATTTGGGTAGAAATCACTTACCCGAAGTGGAAATACGCCTCTTTTTCTCGCACTTTCTCTCTCCAACCTTCTATTCTTCAAGGCTAAAACGTATGGGGATGGAAAACGAAGTTGCACAAGTGATTTTTGAGCTGGGATGGCTGTGAATTTCGTCCATGGCCTGCTCCTCTATTTATAGGGGTCCATTTTTCATGAATTTGCAATTTACCCCTCTAGCTTAGGGTGTAAACTTGCAAATGTGTTTTTTTCTAATTCCCCAAAGGTGCTTAGAGCCTTGTGCAGCCTCCCTACCTTTCTCCAGCAGCCCTATTTTTCAGGCCTATTTTTCCTATTTTTTTATTTTTTTAATTTAATTATTTTTAAGCTAATTAAATCTAAACCCTTGATTTTTGATTTGGATGAATTTGGACCATTGATCAAAGTCAAATGGTAATAAATTCCCCTGCTCACGCCCCCTGCCCTTGCTGCTTTTCATTAAATTTTTATTTTATTTTTTTACTATTTAAAAAAAAGTCGAAAGTAGCATTTAATAAAAGTTAAGCTACTTTTTGATTTTTTTCATTTGATGTTTTATCTTGACCTTTGATTTGTGATTTTTATCACATCTTAATCCATTCATTATGTCCATCATGAATTTTTAACCATCCATAAAAAATTTCATCGAATTCCGACTTTCGGATTGCAACTTATGAATTTTTTTCTATTTTTTCATATAAATCCGAACTTTGATTAAAATATCCAAAAGAATTGCTATTTTGTCTTGTAGTGATTAAATCTCTATTTTGTCTTTTATGATTAAGTTAATCCAAGTGATTAACTCTTAATCATATATCTTAACCCCTGTTTACTATTCACGTGTACTCCCGTGCACTATTTACGGGATTAAATTCCCAATTGCATTATGTCAACCTCAAATACACATGTCCATCAATAAAATTCATGAATCTTTATAAAATAATCTTTAAAATTACCAATGTCGAAATGACGCGTATACGGTCGAAACAACGCGTATACGATCAGGGTTCCACACGTACCCACACACGAAGGTTTATATCAGGAACGGAAATGAAGCATTTACACATCCAATGTTTATGAAATAATTTTTATGAAAAGATTTCTGTGCATTTGATAGTTGATCACTTGGTAAGTGTCTTCTATCAAATGGAGAGGAATGCATTTAAACGAAAGAAAAATGCTTGCTTATTGAGTTTTGACTCATGTTTTATTTTTCCAACCTCAAACAGGTGCAGGGAAAGCTAAGTGATAAAAAAGATCAGGTTGATTTGCCTGTAAGTGATATGATGAATGAATGAAAGAAGCATAGTTACAAAGGTATGTAATCCTTTGTATATTGAAGTATGAATGAATGCCTTAATGGGATATAATGAAAAAGGACATAGGTTGCATGAAATTATGAAGTTATGAATAATATGAGAAGTTGATGATTTATGATGATATAGATAAGTCCATTATGAATGATGATGAGTATATGTTTATGTGATGAAAGAAAAGAAAAAGAAAGAAAAAAATTGGACGAGTTCCAATTAAGAACCCACCGCGTGATCAGGGTAACAATCCTAAATCACGTTTACCAATCAAAAACGGTCCGGAGTAAGGCTTTTAGGCACCCCAGTTCGGGGTGCCACAAAAGCATAAGAAATCCACAACCCCACTTGATTATGATTCCATCATTTTTATGTCGAACCAAGCTTACAAGAGATATACCAATGTGGTGCTAAAAAGACCACTCCTACCCAATGTTGTCAACACTGAACCGGTTAGCAAAACCGGTCATGTGACTAGTTCTGGTTCAACCGGTTCAACCATTTTTGAAAACTGGATTAAACTGGTCTAGTAGTAATTTATGTAAAATATGTCATACATAGATAAAATACAAGTTAAAAATTAATATATAAAAATCTATTACTGTGAACATAATTTTAGAAGTTATAAAATAGAGCACTTACTTTCATGTTATTGATTATATCTTTGCCAACATTGTATTAATGCTTTAGTTTGATTTTTTCAATTATTTACCTAAAAATAAAAAACCATAATAATCTTAGTTATATAATGCATAATGTATATATTAAACAAATAAAAAATGTGAAATCAAAGTGGATAAGATTTGTTGCACACAGTTTCGCCAAAGAGTAGAACCCATGAACACATGAAGTGCAAGTTAATTAATTAAGAAATTTCTTGATGTAACTAATTTCTAAATAAAAGAATTAAGCATTAAAAAGAGAATGAGCAATTACTTATTAAAGAACTTACCAATGGAGCACAATTGAAGGGAAAAAAGAAAAGAAAGTCATATTTTGATCCTCAATTCAAAAATAAGTAAAAACTATTGATTCTCTTAGAAATAAAAATGGCATACAGAAATGCTAGTAGACTAGCATCACGACAGAATCAGATCTTATTTTCACACACCATGATACTAGTAGCAGAAATAAAAATGGCACCGTAAAAGCCAAAATCTAGACACCACCATAGATAAAAATACGGGAGAAATTACTCCTGACAATGAAATATTGGCACACATTCTGTAAAAATAAAAATTGTAGCAGAAAAGTTTGAGCAACTAAAAATCAAAAATTGCTAGTGAATAAGGATGGATTACTGTCACCGACAACGACCTAAGGGTGATGATGATAGGGAAAGAAGACGACGATTAGTTTAGTCCTCCTTGCTCAGGCTTCCTACTGCAATTGATGATCGTCCTCCACATTGTCGACACCAAGTTCCGATCGGCACTTCCAGCAACACTAGCAGCCATCACCGCTCACCAATCATCAACAATCCTTCTAACAGGGATCACTCGATTGAATCCTCCACCCATCATGGCTACAGCGTCAACATTAGAAAATGGTACTTGCTCAAAATCGTGAAGGGAAACAAAGATTTGAGATAATGGTTTTTGTTGAGGGTTTTCCCAAATGAAGATGAGTTGCGGTGCTGTTTGTCAAGGTCTCGATGAGGATATTTTTATATATAAACAACTCACACAAATCAGGTTAAACAACCAGCCAGAAACTAGAAATCGGGATGTTTAAACTGATTTCATGCAGTTTGTTTCTCCCAACCAGTAACCGGACAAGATCAGACCGGTTAGGTCACGGGTTCTAAGTTGAACCGGTTAGACAGGTCAGTCTGATCCGGTTCTTATAACATTGCTCCTACCTGACTAGAATACATGGCAGATGCTTATAAGGTTCTAAGCAATTCTCATCGATTGCAACAATTCTGTGCTCAACCTGATCCAGCAATTGTCTCTCTAGTATAGGAGTTTTATGCTAATATTACTGAGCAAGATCAAGGACGAGTAAGGATTTGGAGTAAAACTGTGATCTGCCACCTCATGGCAATCAATGATTTCTATGGTACACCAGATATTGCTTAATTAAATGGATATACAGAATATGTACAAAACACAAAGTGAAACATTGCTGAAATGAACTAGGATTTGTGCTTTGAACCACCTGTTTGGAGAACCGCTAATGATCAACTCTACTCTTTCAAACAGACTAATTTAAGAGATTTCACCAAGGTGTAGTTTTATTTCATTGTTGTGAGACTGCACCCTTCCTCTCATGTTAGTTATATTACACTTGATCAAGTTGTGTTTGTGATACCCAGACACAAGTAAGGCTTACATATATGCATTTGGCATATATAAATGGATCATGTAAGATTTATTGGAATTTTGAAAGATTTTTATTGCAATTAGGGCAAATGATTATGAATAATGATTATAAGTCGATATGAGTCAATGTGATTAAAGAAGCTTAATGAGGATTAGGAAATGTAAATATATTGAGGATAATTACCTCATATATTATGATTTAATTAAGGGAGATTATATTGTTAATTATGGAGTTAAGGTGGCAAATGCTAGAAAATTCATAACTCGACGCCGGTAAGGCGGATTAAGATAAAAATTGAAAGGTAAGCACATAATTTTGTGCTTAATCTTATGAAAAGATTGGATTATGAAAATAATGATGAAATTAAGGTAAAAATCGATCATCACCATCAAAATTCAAAGAAGACTTTAAATGATCATAACTTGAGCTAGGAAAGTCGGATTGAGACGAAATTTGAAATGAATGGTTAAAATTATGAGATTAATGCAATGAGAGGCTTGGATTAAGCTAATGATGATGGGATATTGGTTGCACGAAAATGGGTGTATATTATTGACTTTTGTGCACCAAAAAGTAAGTTTGCATTTATGTTAAAGTAAGGTGATTAATTAAATAATTAATGGCAAAAATGATGTGTCGAAAGGAGATAATTACACATGGATTTTATGAATTATTTAAAATTACAAAATCCATAACAAAATCAAGTGATTAATGGCATGATTTAATGGCTAATGGATTAGCTCAAAGGAGGTAGAAGAGGTGGCCCACACATGGACGATCAAGGGGCTGTTGCATGGAATTTTTAATTTTTAAAAAAATACAAAATGTGTATTTAAATGACTTAGGCAGCTAAGATGAGATGTGGACGTGATTTGGGATGGATTTTGTGGCAAGAAAATGCCAAAAAGTCAATGATAAGTGGACCCCATCAAGTGGACAGCAAAGTAGGTCCCAAAAGTGGTGCACGTTCAAAGCTACAACGGGATTTTTTATGATTTTTTTAATAGCTAATTTGACCCCTAAATGAGCTCCTAGTTAGGATGATTAATGGTCCATTAATTAAAGCTGCCATTTTGGTGGAAAAAATTGAAAAAGGGTTGCTGAAATGGACGTTGCATTTTGTGGACAGATTGTGTCCATTAATGACATGGATTTTAATGGATTTTTTTAAAAGATAATTACATAATTTACTTGGATGATATTTTTCCATGTCATCAAAGGGGATAAGAATAATTAAATTATGCCTTAATTTGATGTGGCAAGTGGGCCCAAAAATCTGGAAAAATCAAGGCATTACAAGGAGAGCATGTCCATATGTGTAGGGGTTAGAGAGAGAAATGTTAAGGGGGAAAAATCCCCAAGCAAAGCAGCAGCTGCAAGTCCTCATTTTCCAGCAGCATGAGGGGAAGAAAAAGAGGAGAAAAGGAGGAGAAAAAGAAGGAGAAAAAGGAGAAAAAATGGAGGAGAACCAAGCTTGGATAGCTTGAATCAAGGTTGACAACAATCAAGTAAGTAAACCCTATGATTTGAGTTCTTTAATTCTATGTTTTTCACCTCAACTTATAGGTCAAGAATTTGATTCATATGGAACCCTTAAAGCATGATTCATGATGCCCTTGATTAGGGTATTGATTAAGGTTTGAATGAAAAGAATGAAAGCATGGGTTCAAGAGGATGAAAATGGTGGTTAGGATTGAAAACGGGTTGATAATCATGGCTGAAAATTTCTTAAATTCGTATATGATATTTCTGTTTTGATGTTTAATTATGATTACATGATGATTCATGATTTAATGAATTTCATATGTTGATTTGGGCTTAAGTTATGAATTTTAGAAAGGATATGAATTAGGGTTACACGTATGACCCGATTTTCATATTTTGTGTTAAAAATGATATATGAATTAACCCAAATGATTTATAAATGATTAAGAGGCTAAAATACCCTAAATTTAGAGTATGTTGGACGTTCAAAATGGTTTGAGATGATTGCCCTAAATCTGATTTTTAGGGACATACATGTGGACATCCAAAGAGGGGTGCAAATGGTACCCAAAATGTATATGGAAGTTGCTGTTATGCAAACCAATGAATTTTGGATTTTTAATTATGTCTTAATACCCTAAATTTTGGTTAATAGAAACATGATTAATTATTGAAATTAAGTGATTAGAAAACTGTTTTGAATTAAGTGTCAAAAGAGGCGTTGAAATGATGAAAAACGGGTTCTAATGTTGCTGTTTTGGAATCCTAAGATGAATGGATTATAAATCCGAAATTAAATCCTAAATTATATTTTAATTAAGGGATTTAATCATGCTAATTAAGGAGACAAGTTGCTGTGTTGAAATTTTTTAAGAAAACTATGAACTATGTGTTGAGAAATGAACATGTATGGAGAGATAAGTATGAGAAAATGATAAATTGATTATGTGAGTTATTAAAACGCAAAATTGCATGAAAAATGGCTGAAATACGTGGGTTAAGGTACTTTTTTAGTAAATAATGATAATCTCAAATTTTGATATTATTATATGATATCTAAGCTATCAACTAAGTGCTTAAAATGAGCATCGTTATATGAAAAGTGGAAAATATGATAAAAATGATAAATGGAGGTAATGAACCTCCAAATTATGATTTAATGAATGATTATTATATGTATGTAAGTTTACCCTAGATAAGGGTATTAAAATAAATGAATGAATGATTTGATATGTATAGGCTATGTTGCTAAGTATGAATACTCGACTTAAAAGACAAGTGGGTTAAGTTAGATAATGTAAATCCAAATGAATTTATGTAGGTTAGAAAACCTAAGGGATATAAGTATTTGAAGATGATGTGAATAAATGAAATGTTATTTTCATTTATCTAGGCAAAGGTAAGGAAAAGGATGGAAGGAAAGGAGTTAAGGCGATCTCAGGTAAGCAAGCGAATTTTTTAAAATTACTGGTTTTCCTTTATGTGATGAAATGATGAAATGTCAATATTTTTATGAATGTTTTACAAGTGGGCAAGCACATGTTTTGAAAATTTACTACTTTAATAAAAATCCACAAGTTTTGGAAAAGGGTGGCTTTAATGAAAAGCCTTAAGGTTTACTTTATGAGAAGCAAGCGACACTTTTTAAGATAAATAATTTATCACAAGTGTTGCCAGTGTTGAGAATGTTTTATGTTAATGAAATTGAGAAATTTGCTTATGAGTAAGCAAATTCTCCAGAATGATAATTTTAAAGGATTTTTATGTTGTATATCGATGTTTCTAAGGAATTTGCTTTTAAGTAAGCAAGTTCATTATGATGTTATTTCAAAAGTATTTTATAAGAAAAAGAGAATTTTTTCCTTTTTCACAGAGTAATTTTAGCAGATAAGTTTTGAGTTTTCTCTTATGATGTTTTATGATTAATAGCTGTGTTTATGAAAGAAAAAGGAAAAGTGATTTGATTAATGGAAAAAGATTAATTTTTCTATGTCATAATATTTAAATATAAATGATCATTTGGACATAGTCCATACGTTTTGAAATAATATTCTAAAAAGTTTTGATTTCCTTTAAATAATGAAATCTATGTTGAAAATGTCTTGAAAAATGTTTATACGGATGTTGTTTAATGGGATTTAAGGATGACCAACCTAATAAGTTGATTTTATAAAATGGTTTGATTTCGAGTTGCTTAAGTAGCATACAAAAGACTATGCAAGCCCCTCCCTACATAGAAATAACAAAATTGATATGTGGACAAGAAGTTGATTTTTGGGTGGTTGAGAAGGGGATGGTACAATTGTATAACCTTTATGTGCAAAAGGTCCTGAAATGGAAACCAAGGAAAGGCTAGGAAAAAATATATGATTTATTCTTGAAAATTTAAAAGTTTTGAAATTCTTTTACTATAAGGATTTTTAAGATGTATTGTTTCTCAAACATTTCAAATGATTGTCAAAATATTTTATTCAAAATTCTTCTAAAAGAATTTAAGGAAAGTCATCCGAAAATTAGATTTCAAATGACAACTTGTTAAAAGTGGGTGCGCTAACTTTACAAGTTGACACGAACTGCGGTCTGTGATGTTATCTTTCAAAACGATTTGTTTTAAAAAGACACAGACTTTAGTCTACTGTGATGTTTTTCGAGTTATAGATGCAGACTGAGGTTTGTGATCCCGGTTTAAAAGGTCATGGGCTTCGGTCTGTGATACTTTTAACCAAATGGACTGCGGTCTGTGATACGGATGTATTGTGCATCAGTACAAGGAATAGGCCGGTTGAAGAACACATTTGGGATGGCCGGGGCCCACTCTACATATGGCCAAATCATACGGGATGGCAGGAGGCCAGCGGCGCCCTCCCTGAAATGGGAGAAGAATAAAGAAATAGCCGCCTGGTTGGCATGCTGTTAAGTATGGATTCTCTTCCAAAAGGTAGCATGATCACTTGCTAAGTGTCGCCACTGACTGGGGAGAAATGCATTTGCTAATGTTTTGCTCTTAAAAATTGATAAGTGGAAAATTGGTATTATATTTTATGAACATTTTATACCAAATTAGTGGGTAATTAATTAAAATTAATATGAAATTTGGTTTTAAATATGGTTTTGCAACTTTTGGATATTAAATATTAATTTCAAGCAATGTAAACAATTTCTATATTCTTTTGGCTTGAAATTACATTTTATTTGTTGCTATGAAATTAAATGGGTGAACCCACTAATGATTAATGATTTAAATATTTTTTATGCAGGGAAAACAGGTTTTACTAAGATGATCTCACATGCAAAAATCCAAGCCATCCATCATTAGCCATTAACCATCCACCCATCCAGATTTTTCAGCAATATTTTTTATGGACCCCACATAGCAGTTCACGTTTTCAGCAAAGATGGCCCACCACAAATCAGCACCATATGAACATGATTATGGCCCACCATAGCAGCAACATGAATGAAATGAAACAGCAAATTTTGAATTGCAAAATTTGCAGCAACATAAATCAAATGCACATCACGTGAATTGATGGGCAGCAGCAAAATAAAATGCAAAGCAAAGCATCTTCACGTGAATAAAATGAGAGCATTGCATTCAACATGACCAGCAGCTCCATTCATTTTTCCAGCAATGCATTTTCATGATGGACCCCACCAAGAGCATTGCATTCAACGTGAGCAGCAGCTCATTTAGTGGCCAGTCACGTGAATGCATCAGCTGCATCTTTTTAATGCATTTTTTTTATGGACCCCACGTGAAGCTGCTGCCCACAATGCCATTCACGTCCAAGCAACATTCAGCAAATGCATTGCTGAAAATGCAATATGAATGGGCAGCATACAACGTAAAATGCAGCATATGCAAATGCAACATAAAATGCAGCAACTGAATGCAACGTGATGGGCAAATGGACAGCAACAATGCCAATGCAATGACGTGAATAAAAGGGCAACAGCAAATGCATTCTCATGATGGACCCCACCATAGCATTCAACGTGAAGAGATGAATGAAATCAGCAGCAAAATTCAATAGCTGCTGCTCATGTCCAAACTCACGTGAATATGCAGCTCATTCCATCAGCAACAATTCATTTCAATGGCCCACCACGTTCAGAAATACAGCAGCAGCATGGACGTGATTTCAAGCAGCATTTCACCTTCCACAAATTCATATACAGCAGCCATTCACGTGAGTTGTGCAGCTACTCATTTAAGCCATGGAACCCACAAACTGATGGCTATAAAATGAGCATCGGTTACCAGAGGAGAGTTAATTCGATAGCACACACAGCATTTGGCAGAAGAAAAATTCCAAAGAGCACGCTACAGAAAATTCCTACAAAAATACCACTGCAAAATATTTTAGCAGGAATTTTAGAAGAAGATTAGAGCAAAATTTTGAGAAAGAAATGGAGCAAAAGCAAGGTGGAGAGCACGGGCAAAAGGCAGACCAGCGAGTTGCGTGGAGCAGCCGACACACCATCGGGGCTTCAAACCAATAAGCTTTTCTGTCTTTTCCCTTTTTAATTTTTATTATCTTGTTTAAGATGGATTGTAATTTTAATTTTATTTTGAACTTAAACATGCTTGGCTAAATCCTAAATCTAGGATTTAGGATGTAGCATGCGTACAATGCAATGTGGTGTGGATTTTTAATTTATTTATGATGGATATTTTTGTTAATTTAATATGTTGTGATTTTTATGTTTGCTTTGTACACGGGCCCGTACTTTTGCATAATTCCATATATTTGGTGATGGAACCGAAAGGTGGAAATCTAATATACGAAAATCAAGATATTAAACCTAGAAATCTAAGACCATGAAAATAGGCATGATAACCTTGAAGAATTACATGAACAAACCACAGAACTTAATGGATTCTAATTAACTTAATCCCATTAGAATAGGTGGTTAAGAAAATTAGGGTGCATCTTGTAGGTTTCGAGAGAAGGTGCAAGGATAAATTAGGGTTTGTTCTCCTTTTAATAGATAATATCCAAATTAAATAATTATACCACTACCCGTTGCAAAATACGCATGTGAAACCCTAGACCCTAGGTATTTGCACTTTCGCTTTCTCTCCTCATTTTTAATTTGCACTTCTTCCCATTTTATTTATTTTCTTTTTCTTTTATTTACTGAATTTTCTCCCAACTTTTCTATTTTATTTGCTATATTCTCTTCATATCCGACATGAAAGCATTTAAAAGCAAAATTTATAAACCCGAATTTCCTATGGAACGATAATTTATATACTACAATCTACGACCCGTGCACTTGCGGTGAGATTGCGAACAAAAATCCCCAAAGGTTGGGACATAAAAAGTATTTTTATAAAAAGTTATCCTCAATGGATTTTAAGAAATTGTTACCCTAAAGATAGGGTGTTTTACACAAAAGTGTAAATAATAAGGATGAAAAGAAATGATTTCTATGCAAATGCTTTTAAGAAATGGATTATGTGTTTTATGACTTATTTGCTATAAACAAGCCCATGATGGGGATTATGAAAAGGATTTATGTCAAACTTGGTTTTGGACATAAAAATGTCCTTCGCCAAAAGAATTTATGAGAAAAGTGTTTTTGGACATGAGAATGTCCATTGCCAAAGGAAGTTATGTCAAAAATGTTTTGGGACATCAAATGTCCCTTGGCTAAAGGAATTTAAGATGAAAAATATTTTTGGACATAGAAATGTCCCTTGCCTTAGAAAGGCTTATGTGTATGGTGTCTTAGGACATGAGAATGTCCTTCTCTAAAAGGAATTATGAGAAAAATATTTTGGACGTAACACGTCCATTAATGAAAGATGATTTTATGCAAATGTCTTGGAACATTATAAATGTTCACACAAGACCAAAGAAAATTAATTAAAGAAGGTAAAATGTATATTTGTTGCCTTAACAAGTCTAGACGTGGCTTGTAAATGATTTTAAGAATAAATGTTTTATGAAAATGTTCAAGGACATGGAATTGTCCTCAAGAACAAAAGATTTTATGATAATGTTTTAGGACATATAAATGTCCTCAAGTAAAAAAGTGCTCAAGATGTTTAATGAAAAGGTTTTAAAGGAAGTCTTAACCTAATGATAAAATGCTTGCTTACTGAGTTGTCACTCACATTTTGTTTTCCTAAACCTTAGACAGGTACCGGGAAACTCGGAAGGTTGTGAACCTAAGCAATGAAGGAAGGTACGTGATGGTAGCCAGGTGGGCTATAATGAATTGGATAGTATGATTAAAGTTCCAAGGTATGTTAATGTATATGTGGACTTATTTAGAATTCTAAGTCCTATGTGATTCAATGAATGACTATATGTATGTATGAATGTAGAATGTCAGGATTAAGTCAAGAACACTTGTATTGTAGAAAAGCATGATGTGATGTTATGAAATGAAATATGAAGTTTTATTACAAGTGTATCGCTGCTTATATGATGAATGATGTAGAATGTAAAGATATGAATGATGATAAATAAAATAAATCAATAAAGAATCCAAAAAAAAATTTGGACGAGATCCAATTAAAAACCCGCCGCGTGATCAGGGCAACAATCCTGAATCATATTTACCAATCGATAGATCTTGATGTAAGGAAGTGACATCTCGGTTTGAGGTGCCACAGTGTTATTGTATGTCATCCTCACTCGTAAGTCTTTGGACATTGGGCATTTCATTTATGATCATATTTTGAGCTCTGCAAGAGCCACATGTGGTAGCCTATAATATCCATCTCTCATTATTGGCTTATGCTGCCGATCTAGAGTTTGATGGTTAGAAACTAAGGAGATTTCTCCTTTCTTAACCATCATGGATGAACAATTTATTCGACTAGTGAGCCTATTAATCGTGGTGTTTAGCCCCCGCATCTAGACCCTTTACAACATTCATAATGGTTAGTACGAGGCAAGTGCCTGAGGAACTTAATGACTCAAAGGAAGAGTTGGCAATCCACACATGATATGTGCATGGTGTAGCTATGGCTACCTAAGCTAATTTTTGCTTGATTGGTCAACAGATGGGAATGGATGTCTCAACATTGCCTCCATTTTCTGACATATCGCTATAGTTTCGTGATTTTTCAGAGCCATTTGTTCCTCAACCAAAAGAGGAAGAAGGGAGCGACGGAGATGAGTAGTCCATCCATCCTGATTAAGGGAGTCACTAGTTCTTTTCCTTTTCTTTTTTTGTTTAGTTTTCCAATTGCATATCATTTGCATTTATTTGCATATCATTTTCAGTTGCAGTTTTTTTAAGTTTCTATGCATTGAGGACTGATTTCCCAAGATTAGGGGATGTTTCATTTTTGTTCATGTATTAATGTTAACTTACATAGTTTTTTAGGTTGTATCACATTTAATATCTTGCATGTAACAATTTATTAGTTGCAATCTATATTGATATATACTTGCAATGTCAATGAAAACTTTAAATTGGAAGATAACTCATGGAGATTGAAACCTTTGGTCATGGTTATGTATTAATCGAGCTCTAGCATGTTAAATTTTCAAGGTTTTCAAGTGGCATGTAAATGATGTGGTTAGTGAAGTAGTTGAATTTTGCAGTTGATATTCATACTTACAATTTATTACTTGTTTGACATGTATACTTGCATTGAAACAAGCATTTTTATTAGACATATACATAGCTCAACAAAGAGATAGGTGATTCAATATGCATGAGATGTGTGTTCCTACTTTGATGACTTAATGGTACATCTTGTTGCTATTACACTCCCTTTTAACGAACTTAATGGCTCCTTTATTTGTTCAGATTTTTGATGTATGAGAAATTGTGACTACCTTTTTGCATGGTCGCATCTATAAATTTATTATTTCTGAGGTGCTTCTACACCATTATGGGAATGGAAGTTTTATGCTCATGTTGGTAAGGAGAAGACTTCCTCTTTCATTATTCCTCTAATTTGCCAAGCTTGAGATGTTTTTCTTTACTCACATTGTTGCAACGGCTGCTCTTGTTTAAGGAGGGATTCCTTAGGAAGAGGCTTGGGCAGTGGGGAGAGTGATCGTATCTTTAAAAATTGGGCTAGTTGGTTCAAACTACATATAGCTTTCACAACAAGCAGTCCTTATTGATACCCTTATGACTGAGAAGGTCGATCATAACTTTAATCTTATGGCCTTATTTCTATGGCTTCCTTGGCTAGAGGCATTATGTTTTCAATAGCAATATTTTGATGAAATAAGTATTGGAATAACACATTGAAATATTCAAGATGACTTAGAAGAAGTTTTATCAAAATCCGACATCACTTGAGCAAAAATCATGCTAACAGAAGATATGGACAAACCAAAAAAACAAGTTCAGAAATCAACAAGTTAGAAATATCCTTTTTCTAACTAACTTAGTGGATGTTCAATTGTATATAAGAAGAACATAACCTGCCTATTTTTAAAGAAAAAGAATGAGCATATATGGAGTATCAAGTAAATTGAAAATGTATTAAAACATAAAAGCACTTGAAGCTAACTTTACAATAGTCACATTGACATATGGTAGAGCAATGGTCTAAAATGTATTAAAATGCAAATTGTTCACCTACCTATAGCAATTGAGCCTCAATGTCCACAAAGCTTATTTAAATCTAGAGTAATTCAAAAGCAAAGAAGATTGAGAGCTTTGCTATGTTACAAACTTCCAAATCAAGATTCCTCAATAAACATCAAAGTACCTTTACTCCTTAACCTTTGAAGTTTTAGTTGTACATTTAATGCTTCAATTCTCATCAACATTGGAGTTATTGTAGCACTAAATGCTTCCTTTTTATGATTCTTGTTGTATTCATTGTTGTATCTGCTTATTTAACAAGTATTTTTCTTTGGGCATTTTCTATCTATAGAAAGGGTGATTTATCTTCTATTAGGGCGACAAAAGCAAATTGAAGACTGTGAATGATACACTTACGACTTGATAGGGCGTTTTGGCTTTGTGCCGCACTGGGTCCTCTACCTAAAAAAGCTGGGATCAAACTTGAAAGTTGTAATACTGCAATACCCATCGCTGGTATCAAAGATTCCTCATTATAGCCTTTTCTCTTAATTTCTCAGACAAATCTAGATGAGCTCTTATTTAAAAGCTATTATGTTCGAGATGCAGTAATTATTGTCTTCATGTAGTCTCAAATACTTCTACTAGGATAATAAGTTTCAAATCATGACTCAAGGTGAATGGAGTCTCTCTAGTGGAGTCTTAGGAACCAAATTATATGCCCAGAGTACGTTTGGTACATGGTCTAGCCATTGATTCTTATGTTTCTCAAGTCGCTTCTGTCTAGCTCCATTAAGGTTTTGTTATTGACTTCTACTTAAACATTCACTTGCGAATGAGTCACGGACACCAACTCATGTTAGATAATATGTCAATAGTAAAAGATTTTAAATTCATTGAAGTGAATTACAGACAATTATTGGCAACAAAGACTAAGGGAATTCAAATTGTTAGAGTCCAAATCAATATATATATAAGAAATATTCAAGTGCAGCTTCACTGCACCACAATTACAGTGCAGTTACCCGAAAATAGACCCAACATGATCATAAATTGTAATCTACTCTACCCATTGTATTTAGAATTATGTATTCTATTATCATACCAATTTTCATCCCAATTGGACATGTGTATGGACCCTATCTGAAAATGGTACAAATTCAACGTAATAAAATAGTTTAATGTAAATAACGACTTTAAAGTTGTTTTTTCAATACATAAACCATTTGCTATAAAATTTATATATAGATAAATGATTATATAAAGTATCAATAATTTAAGTATATGTGGGGCCCATTTTGAACCAAATGCACCATTAATTATATTTGAGGCACGAAAAGTGACAAATGTCTCCAATAAATCCTGAAAGTATTTTTAGCTATTTTTCTCTTAACTAGGGTATCATCAACGTATGATTCCACATTTTTCCTTAGTTGGTTAACGAAGACTTTATAAAATATCAAAAAATTATAAAATATATAGTAATACATATTAGTAGCAAAAAGAATCTTTAAAAAATTAAAAGAAATAGTTCATGCAAACATTTACATTGAAGTTTAAGCCAAAGATTTGCATTGGATCAGTACCCATTATTATTGGGTAAGGCTCATATGTAACTCGGTTCCATACTTAGGTTAGACGAGATAGAATGGTAGCACATTGACTTGTTCTTTAAAACTCAAGGTCGAGTTTTCTGCAAGTGAGTAGAGCATTGAAAAAACTAAATAATTGAGATACTGTCATTGAAGCCAATTGATTAAATCAGTTTTTACGTCTTTACATCAATGCAATGCTCATTCCCAACTGGCTGCATAGTAAGGCATATGCAATCCCTTAGTTCTTTCAGGAGAATTTGCTTTGTAAACTCTCTAACTTTACGTATTTGTATTTTAGATTCCGAGATTTACGTATTAGCATTTTAAACCCTTTGAAGTTCAGCCATTTACATTTTAGACCCTCGGCTCTAACAACGTTAAAAAACACCATTTAAAATCTTGTAAAATGTCTTAAATGCCCTTTGTTGGGGAATTTACATTTTACTCCCTCTAACTTTGAATATTTGCATTTTAAACCTCGAAATTTGCGAATTAGTATTTTAAACTCTATGAAGTTTGATTTTTTGCATTTTAGACCCTTGGCTCTCATGGTGTTAAAAAGTACCATTAAAATCTTCTAAAATGTCTAAAATATTATTAACATTTTAAACCCTAACTTTACATTTGCTTTTCAAAAGGACTGGAGTTGAATTATAAAAATATTTGGATTCCATATTACAAAAAACTGATGTTCTTGTGCATAGAGTGCAATAAACCACTGGATCACCAGAAACTTTAACTTTCTTCCTCATTCATGAAATTAATTTTCTTCCTCATTCATGAAATCGACTATAGTTGCCAAGAAATTAACAAAAAAGACCGGTTATTACCCGGAACAAGAGAAGGTACCGACACGAATACCTGCTATTGAAACTTTGTTTGATGCTTAATTTGACCAATCTTTGAATAAGAGAAAGAGTAGTGAATTTTTTCCTTAATTTCTTAATAGTCATGATTAATTCCATGAATGAGAAAGAAAGTTAAAATTTTTGATGATTTAACGGTTTACTCCACTTTGTGCACATGTAAGCCAATTTTAGCAATTCAAAATCTATGTTTTTTACAATGCGACCTTAGTCCTTTTCAAATGCAAATGTATAAAATTAGAGAGTTTAAAATATAAATAATATTTAGACATGTTGCAAGATTTTAATAATATTTTTTAACATTGTATGGGCCAAGATCTAAAATACAAAGAACTAACGTTCACAAGGTTTAAAATGCAAATATACAAAGTTAGGGAGTTTAAAACATAAATTCTTCTTAAAAGAGTATTTTAGACATTTTATAAGATTTTAACAATGTTTTTAACGTCATTAGAACCAAGGGACTAAAATGCAAATAACGAAACTTCATAGGGTTTAACTAGGTAATGTGCAAACCTCAGAGTTTAAAATACAAATTCCCCGTTCTTTTGGTTTGCAATGTATATTTTATTTCAAATGTAACAGCACATGTTATTTTTATCCGTATGTATTTACTCTAGCTACAAATCATTTTGATTGAAAACTTACTGGATATTATTTTCAAATTTCAATAATTATATATCCACTTCTGAAAGATGTTAGCATCATTTGTTATGGTGGGGCCATTGAAGTCTTCGGTGGACCATACCTGCTTAATAATATATACATATATGGGATATGCTAATATATACCATGTTGCCTCCCAACACAGATGTGATGAGTTTTCAATACATAGGTATGTGTTGGATCGTTACCTTTTTCATTCTAGGATGAACCTTTACATATAAAAGGGAAAACGAAATACCAAACTAAATGCCAGGACAATGTTAAAATTACACTGAAAGCCTAGCAGTGCGATTAGGAGACTGCTACACCCTCTTTAAGACCACATCTATAACATACAGATTGATTATACAGAGAAATCCTTCAGATAAAAATTTCCTAACTGCAATAAGCTCGAGCTGATGGCAACCTGCCAAGATATATCATACACTTGACCTATTTGCATGCCTAACTACGCTTGTTGGCTCTAGTATTTGACAACATCAATCACTTCACTTCTAACAGTTTTTCATGTCGATGCAAAACGGAAGCAAACCCACAACCGGAACAAATCAATTTGTCTGCAAAATGGTTCCAGCTTGCTTAGGAGAGAAGACGGAAGACACTTCCAGCAACATGCCTTTTTCTTTCCTAAAACACAAAAAGAGATCAGCATCTCCAGCATGCACTACAGTTTCAAAGGCTTTTGAACTTAATTATTACACTGCCTTAATGAAGTTCGAACAACTACACTCTGACCTTCATTGTCTGCAGTTCTTTGGGTCAATTAGCAAGTACTAGATCTTCTTGACAGATCATTACAGTTTGCAGAGAAGGCAATACAGATGACTGATTGATTATTAGCAGACATGATATTCAAGCCTAACAAAATCTACAGCACAATCTGTTTTATAGGCAGCAGCAACAATCAGAAATCCAAACTAACATGAATGATAAGATTAATTACATTCTTCCCTAATTAAATTTGAAGCCCCTTCATCCTCCAGAAGTCAAATCAGTTTTGGCAAGTGAAGCTTCAAAGGAAGAATGAGCAGCAGTTGTAAAATAGCTAAAAGAGTGGTGCTAAATTGAGGCATTGTGGACCAGAAAGCATCGACTTCTACATCGTTAACATCCATAGAAAACTAACTCAACACCCTCCAGGTATGCCATGGCTTTTATAGACATCCTGGCCTAGGAGGTTGTTAATTCCTCAATGCAGATGCCATACCATTTACATTATGACAGTCACATCCATGAATAAAATTTATGCAAAATATTACAAATTAACTTCCTTGGTCAGTAGAATGAATTCTTTAGTACAATCAAATAAGAAAGAACCCAGTACACAAAGAATCACAGCCTGGTGAAGTCTGTTGCAGATTCTTAGGCCCATTTCAGATGCCATGCCATTTACTTAATGACAGCCATGTCCATGAATAAAATTTATGCAAAATATTGCATATGAATTTCCTTGGTCAGCAGAATGAATTCTTCAGTACAATCAAATGAAAAAGAACCCAGTACACAGAGAATCACAACCTCGTGAGTTTGCTGCCGATTCTTAAGCCCATTTCAGACAGGCCAATACTTGGATAAGGATGTGTAAAGACAATTTTTCTATAACAATTACCATCTCACAATCCAATTTACAAGTTCATGAATAAAACCATCAAATTTTGTCTTCACACCAAAAGCAGTGAGACGTTCCAAATTATTCTCAGATGTTGGGTCTTAGCAATGCATAGACTAGTAGGAACCAACGTTGAAAGGTAACCTAAATAGGCCACAGAGACTTGATCTGATCATCTCAACTTACATCCCACCATTTAACTCAACGTTGAATTCATTTTTCACTGTATGGGTACTTTCTAGGTATTATTACTAAGAATGCGAAAGCTAGTATCAATATTGCTGACATCATCATGAAATAAACAAAAGCATAAAAAAACCTGAATCGATATCACTTGCAAAATGCTGGGAAACATGCAGAGAACTTTTGAGATTTTGCATGAAATCTAGAAAAATTTAAAAATAAATAATGATTCAATATTTATTGTAAGCATAGAGGCTCCATGCTTACTTGGTTTTTTAATTTCAAAATATTTTTTTTAAATCAATACTATTTATTAAGTTTGACACATCTTGTTTTATCATACTGCCAAAAATAATTTTCATTGGAAACTTCTACCTCACAAAAAATAGCATTTTCTAAAAGTAAATTTATAACTATTAAAATTTTAAGAAATATATAGTATAAATATAGTATAGAAAGTTAGGAAGATATAATTTTTGAAATCATAAACAAATACATATGGAAAACATGATAAATGGTTTAAATTTTAAAAAATATATATTTTCAATATGTACGACCAGATTTAACTGCAAGGCAACTTAGTAGTAACATCAGCAAGAGATGGAAAATCTTGCATTTCCCGAGAAAATCATCATATGGAATTAAATCACATCAGCCACATCAAACGTCAGAAAAATAAATAAGTATTGTCAAGGACTTCCATGATTCTTATCACTTTTATCAAAGATCATGTAAGCATGATTATGCTCCCATGGGCTAAATTTAGCGAGAAGATGAAGAGATACAAGCAGTGTCAATGATTCCTATGTGACCAAGAAAATTTTTTTATTCTGTTTATTTTTTTATACATGTATGACCCTGCCTAGATCTTCTATCTTGTGACATTTAATAATTTTTTGAATTTTTTATTTTTGAAAAATTAATAAAAAGGAAGTGGATACATGTGCCCAACAAATGCATCCACCCCTTCCATTAATTTTCAAAAACAAAATATCAAACAAATTCAGAAAATTGTTTAAGTTTGACATAATTTAATAATATGAGACCCACACATAAAAAATCAAAAAATAATTTTTTATTTTTTTAACAAACGTTCGTAAATCAGGCAATGAACGGCCGATCTATAAGAACCAAACCTTATAAGGATAGTAACATCATTGATCGTATGACATTAAAATACATAATGCATCATATCCTGCTGCTGCTGACGCTGCTGCTCCTCCGAGGTGCTCCTTGAAGATTTGAGTTCTACTAAAGGTTTTCAAGAGTAATGTACTCAAATAAAATTTGTTGGATCTGAAAATTTGAGGTGTTAATGACATTTGGTAATAACTATGGCCCCAAAATTTTATTTCTAGTATCAGCATCAAAACATATCAATTTTCTTCCTAATATTTAAATCAAGGACAAGTGTTTAGTTTTTATTTTAGGTCTCATTGCTCTCTTCTGCTACAACATATTAGGAATAAGAGCAAGTTTCTTACAGTCATGATGCTATTTTGCATATTTAAGTTAACACATCCTGAATTCTAGTTGCCTTTATTAGCATTTACTTGTTTGTTTGTTGTTTTCACATGGTTGTTATACTTTATAGTTACTGTCATTTAATTCCAGATTCAATTGTTTACTCTTGTGGTTATCTGAAGTATAATAGGAATATGGTGACTAATTAATTGGATTAAGCATTGAAGGAAATTCATGACCAACTAGCCAGTTAAGAACCCAGTTCAATGAAATTTCAAACAACACAAATACCTCTTACAGGGCTTATTCGACAGTTCCAGCGACGAGAATTCCAACCATAACAATAGGGAAATCAGCGGAAGCATCGCACATAAGTGAAATGATGATAGAGGGAATCATGGCGAGTAGGAACAATTTGGGGATATCACATTGAAAGCAAAGGTGGATTTGCAGTCTTTCAGTACAGGATTTGACCTTAGAGTCATTTTAGATTGTTTATTGAACGAAATACTATTCTATGTGTAAAATCGCTGGCCAAAGTTGCATAAGATTTGCTATTTGAAATTAGCTTATCAAGCTAAGTTGTAACAGACCAATGTAGAGTATTGATTTGAAGAATGAGATAAAAAGCACATCATGCATTGGACAAAGGTTAAGAAGTACATAGAAAAGTATATTCCTCCATTTTTTTAATAAGCTTGCATCAGCTCAACTAATATGACAAAAACATCAAATGAAAAAAAAAAAGAGCAAAAAATGAGTAGATGAAAAGAATTGAACTACAGAAAAAGAAAAAAAAAAAAAAAAAAAAAAGCAACAGATGAAAGAGCACAACAACAGATTTTCATTGATCCAAAGCATCAACGGAACGTTGACTTAAATTTTCTAGCAATCCTATGCGTCAATGGAATAGTCAATAAAAGAGGCAGGCAGGCACAGAAGTTGAACAATGAGTTTCTGATGACAGATGCGTCAATGGAACATCAACTTAAATTTCAGGCTGGAATGCGTCGTCAGAACAATCAAGACGAAGAGAAACCAAGTCAAAAGTTCTCTAGTAACAAATACATCAACGGTACATCAACTTATTTTAAACAGGATTTTGAAATTATGAAATACTATTGATGGTTTCACATAGCACTCATAGAAGCATCAACGGACAAAGGCACACTGATGGAAATTGAGTCAAAAAACCCAACAGGCCACATCATTATTGCAGACGCCAACCTTCTGAAACTTGAGTAAATGCAACCAAACGGTCAAATAATTTCGTTTAAAATATAAATATGCGATGCTTTTTTTCTGGAGGGGTGTTCGGGTGCGGCCGACACATTTTTGGATGCTTTTAAGTATTTTTTTATTTTTAAACACAGTGGCATTTTTCATAATTTCTAAGTCAGAAAATTATGAAAATAACACTGTGTAAAAAAATAAAAAAATACTTAAAAGCATCCAAAAATAGTAAAACTTGGTTTATAGGTTAAATACACCTAGCTCTACATGCTTCTAGAAAAAAATCAAAAAAAAATATTTTTTTTGGAAGTTGTAAGAGGGGGGGGTGGGGGGTGCGCGCGCGCTGGGGGTCCCATGTGCCCGGCCTAAATTCTGAGCAACCAACTTCAAACTCATTATATAATTTTTTTTTTAAAAAAAAAACACTTCAAACTGGAGCTGCATTATCTGAGAATTTTCTCCAGTCTGGCCAGAAATTTTGCAACACAGTCCAACCTCTCAAAAAGATGCAGAAGTGCCCTAAGTTTTTAGAAATTGCAGAACTGCCTATTTTCCTGAAATTGCAAATTAGTCTTATCTTCAGAAATTTCAGAATGTTCATAAATTGCAATCTGCCCCTAAGGTATTTGAGAAAGCTTTTAGGGCTTCTGAAAGCAAAAGGTTTCAAACTGTTGACGACAATCAAACCCATATCCAAAACCAACTTAATGAAATCAATGTTGAAATATAAACGCAAGTTCAAGTTCAAAACACACAAAAACATTACTCTGATATTGATGCCTAGTTTCAAACAATGGAAGCTACCATAACTAACTAGATCAAAGAAGTCCAACAATTAGGGAAGTACCCTAGTGGGTAATCAAGGGTTGAACCCAAACATCTCAAGTTCCTCAAAATCATCTAGGTCCTCCATGTCCCAGAGCCCCACAACTAAGCATCCCCAGTACTTCATTAGCATCTCAAAATCATCAGTTCCATATGAATAATGATAGGGGGTTTTCAGCTCAGAACTTTGGACCTGCACAAGTCTCTATTCTACAAACAACTCATGATAAAGGTTACGATCAAGAATACAATAGTGCCAAATCAGATGACTTTGAAGGAATTAATGAGCATAGACCTAAGCATACTCAAGATGGACAATTTCAATACAATCCTCATGGAATTTTGAAAATTATCAAACAAGTATTCCTAAAACTGGTGAGTTTGAGAAAAAGGGTAAACTTGTTGCCCCTAATTTTGATAGCAAGCTTGACTCTAGACTTTTTTATATATTGCATTTCACGCACAGAGGATTTCTTCAAACGGTACCAAATTTCTGATGCTCAGTGGCTCAGATAGCCAAATAGAAACTTATTGGCTCAGTTGTAAATTATTAAAAAGGAATTCAATACAATGTTCATCACTCAGGAATTGTAAATGACACTTAGGCTGCAATGAAGACAAACTCAAATAAAAATGTCCCTGAATATTTTTTATGTCCCTGAATATTATGAAGACACTTATGGAGTCAACCGATGAATTTAAAAGGACCAATAAGTATAACTTAGTACCCTAAGAAATTTGATTTATTAGCACTAAAAATCAAAATTCATGAAAGTTAATGGAAAACAACTACCCGAAATTTCAATTTGAATTTAATTTTTTACTTACTGACACTATGGACTGAAAAAGCTTAGCAAGTAGAAAATTTTATAGGATCCTCTTTTATCAGACAGAAATCCTCAAGTTGGAGAACCAAAATAGATAAGTTAGTATCTATCCAGGAGCCTATGAAAACTGCAAGGACTGCTAATATGACCACAGACTGCTAATATGACCACAAACAAGATTCGTATCTGAAAACTTTCTTAGTACAATGTCATAGTTGTCATGGGTTCAATGACATTGTTGCCCATTGCCCACATCATACATTAGCTGTAAATACTGAAGTGGTAGAATGTCCTGAGGAAGAAAATGCTGATGAAAACTTACAATCGACCTTTAGGCTCTGATGATGATCTTCAAATAAATATGGTGTATTATATTCCTACTACTTCAATTTAACTTAACAATTAGAAAAACATTAATATTTTTAGTCGATGTTTCAAATGTGAAATTAGGATTTCATTTGCTTGCATAGGAAGCCATTGCACATTCCATGAGAGTTAGCTGGAGTTGCATAAGCATTGAGTAGGAATTGAGTTAAGGCTTTACTTTTAGTATAAATAAGGGCTTTATTTTTCTCATAAATAGATGCATTGTCATAGAATTTTACAGGCATCAAATTAAATTAAAGTTAAAGTTTCTTTGTGCTTAAGTCTTGCCCCATAATTCTATCTCATCTTCCTATATTTGTCTTGGTTTCTCCCCTTTCTTTACTTCTCATCCCCTTGAGAGGATCCTCTCTCTTCCTTCTATTTCTTCATGCTCACGTTCTACATCATAGAGAGTAATAAGACAGGAAACTGTATTTGATAATCAATCATTAGAAGTTTCTGGAACTTGTGACGAATCTCTCTATTGATGAAGAGGTAGATACACAAAGGAAACCTTTGTTTGACTTCTCACAAATAAAAACATTAAGGGGAATAATAAAGTTAATGATCCAAATCGATTATCAAATTGATCTACATTTGTTTCACAAAACACTACATCAACTTGAATAAATTACAAAATCAAACAAAATGAACTCAA
Source organism: Annona cherimola (assembly GCA_030490835.1). Lineage (NCBI taxonomy): Eukaryota > Viridiplantae > Streptophyta > Magnoliopsida > Magnoliales > Annonaceae > Annona > Annona cherimola. The sequence goes on from CM059971.1 coordinate 45,645,088, forward strand.
ATCTCTATTAGAAAGAACTAATCTCAGAAATTTTTTAGTATGACATTGCTGTAGAAAAGCTATATGTACTAGAGAGTCTCAAAAATCTACATAGCAATTGTGTCTCGTTTCTCATTGCAATTGAGAAGGTAGTGCTAAAAACACCTAGTCAAGAAAAAACAATCTGATCATGCATAATCTTCTTATTTTGATTCCAATGAGCTGGCTATACTCAAGGCAATAAAGATTATGTAATGAAGATTAATTATTGTTTGTGGGAACTTGTTACGATCCTGGCCAATAGGTGGATCAAGTAACATGACGCACTCCTCCTCTCGAGCTCGCAAAAGAGAGGGAAATCCTCTTTCGGAGGACAAGCTCTGCCAATCTCATTGAATTAGAAAGAAACAGATCATAATCAAAGTATAACACATTTTTTGCCAACCGAGCTAAGCTCGGTTGGTCGGGGTGCTTGTGTTGAAGGCCCTGGTCGGGGGTTTCAAACCCTACGTTGGGTGGTTTGTCATCCCTGTGAGTGGGAACTTGGTCTCCCATATGAGGAGCTTTGGTCTCCTCTAGGATAATGTTAGGAATTTATAACTGGATTTATAGGCTTGATTTGTAAGAACATTTGTAAGAATTCATGGGCTTGATTTGTAAAATTAGATGGAAAATGAGATATTATAAAGTATAGGATTCCAGATGAAACAATCAAAAAAAAAAAGTATCACACCTTTTGCAATTACAATTCAATTTCTGTGTTGTTTGAAGTGAAGGCATTTCCAACAGCTTGAGGATGTGTTTGATATTTGAGAAAACTTTTGAAAGAAAAGTTTTCGAAATGAGAGAAAGTGATGTGACATGATAAGGGTAATGATGAGGAATAAAGATAATAAAGTTAAAACATATAGGGTAGTTTATGAAAAATTGTGAACAAATGATTGAAAAGTATGATTAATTGCATAGAAAGATGTGAAGAAATGATTGAAAAATAAGGTAATTGTAGAGTGAAAAAGATTTTAGGCAAATACCAAACACACTATATTGAAGATAAGTGGAGAAGAAGGGTCTGCCAGTGCAGAGAACAAGTGGTGACCTGCAAAAAAAGGTGTTTGGGGCTTCTTTCGCTGTTTTTGTCTCCTGTAACCACTCTTTCAAACTGTTATCATAAATCCAGAGGTTGAGTAGTTTGTTTGGGTTTTCAATTTTAAATTGGTTTACTACATTTTTAGTATTTTGGAGTTCTTAGTTTGTATTGTTTATGTATTTGTAGCACAACAATGATAACAAAAAATGGTTTAGGACCAAATTTTAATCCTTCTTTTGGGATCCAGCTTTTAAACTTTTTGAAAAATATCACACCAATATTCGACAAATAACAATTATAACGTTGTTTCGCAAAGAGAGACACATAACATTTTTAGTTATAATATTCTATTTTTATCCCAAAAGAAGAATATGTTTTTTAGGCGGACAGATTTCTAAATACGTTACTTTCAGTATTTTAAAACTTTCCAGCAAAGAGAATCATAATTGCATACTTTTGCATATGCCTTTATGTATCTTCTTTTTTTTAGAACTTTTCTTCACTGGTGAATGTGACATTGGTATTTCTCATTATGTGGTATTCAAACTTGAAATGATGTTTCCTGTTTTAAACTTGCATTTATATTTTCATTATTGATTCTGAAATTTCATTGAAAAATTAAGAATTTTCCCTATTTTTCATTTTTTATATTTTCCCTTGCTGACCACACTGGATGTGGTCCATTGAAAATATTCTTTCTAAGAATGTTTTCATGGATGCCATAATGGAACAAATTTTTCAATAAATAATCTATAGAAACTAGCCTACTTGTGAAAGTTAATAATTTCAAAAAAAAAAAAAAACCCTTGGGTTCAAGCCATTCCTCACCTCAGATCAACTCATTGCAGTTGCATTCGCAAAAAACTGTAAATCCTAAGGAAATCTCTATGGTCTACAAGAAAAAACATTTTCATACCTAATTTCAAGTGATTGAATTGTAATTTATACTTTTAAGTATTATTTTATGATTTCTTTATTTAGGAATTTATTTGCGATTTTTTTATATTTTAGCTCTATAAGAAGGGTAGCATGTTATAGGATTTATTTGAAAAAAAGGATTTGCAATATATTTTCTCTTGCTATGAAATTCCTGTTATCCTCTTTCCAAGTTCTCTAGTTCCTCCATTGCAATTCTTTTCAAATTAACCTATATCATTCCCTTCTTACCTAATCCTTTCTTTTCTTTTGATGAGAAGATGTCCTCTTTCTTCATTCTTCCTCATCCCATTCTACATCGCTAGTAAATACAGAATCTGAAAATCTACTTTGTCATGCATTTCCTTAGGTCATAACAAGTTCACGTGAAAAGATAGATGCAAACAATCACAAGGCAAAAAGATCAGAGATTTATGTTGTTATAAAATATATCATATCATCCAAGATGGAAAGGAATAGTGCACAAGGTCCTCGGCAGATAAAACAGAGCAATAGCCCATGATAATGGTTTATTTCACTAAGCTAAGGATCCACAATTATCTCTTCACAACTTGCAACTGTTCAAAAGGGGAAGATACAGCCAAGGGGTTGGACAAGGCTATAAAGACTATGATCTGCTTTGGTAGGTGACATGGGAACAAGTGCATATTACAATGCTTCTTCAAGCAGTACGCTCAGGGTAAGATGTGATAGTTGATTGAAGACAAACAATACCCATACAAAGAACCATTGTAATGATGAAATCTATCACGAAAGCCTTTATCCTAAACCCGGACAAAAAATATCCATAAAAAGAACCATTGCAATGATGAAATCTATCACAAAAGCCTTTATCCTAAACCCCTACATACAGTTATTTTTATTCTATAATTAAGTAACAGTAATATCCATCTTGCAACTGTCAATATGTGTTTCATGTAAGAATATTAGAATTATGAAGACATAATTTTGGAAACACTAGTACTAGCAATAATTTAGTTCAAACTGGAAAATGAAATCTGGGATTTTTCATATTTGAGTAACCTGACATCGAAGCCTTTAAATTTTGCCAAAGCAGGAGTATTATTTGCGTAGTTTTTACTGTTGGACTTCTGCATTTTGAAAGCCCAAAATATGTAGGCCTTTTGAGGAACATCAAGGTACATGACAGCTTATATTTGGCCATAAGCTCTGGGGAGAAATTTTAGAACTGCAGCGAGAACAAACTCAAATACTTGCAAAAAAAAAGAGAGTAATTGGACTAAATGGGTCTAAAAGTAGTACAACTGAAAGACTGAAAAGTCATCCATACACATTGCACAGCCTTTAGAACCAGTTTGAAAGCTGAAGCATGGATTACTGGACCATCATTTGTAATTCTTCAATAATTTCTGAAAAATGGCGGTATTTTGATAATGCATATGTAAAACAGAGTAGTTTCATACGAAGCATCTCCTATCTATATGTACAAATTGAAGCCTTAAATAACAACTAATAAATACCATTCATACCCTGAGCTATTGGTAGAATTTTCTCGTGTGATAGACTGGTTCACTAGCACCCATGTGATCAAAATCCTCTCGTCCCTGTGATGGGTAAGAAAAAATATAATTACATCACAATTTCATACAGATAAGTCTGCATTCTGCAAATAAACAGTAGATTGAAGAAGAATAAGCCAAACCAGATGCCAGCTTTCTTGAGTATAACACTGATTGGCAGGTTGTAAAAGTGCAACACTTGACAGATTGTTTGCTTGACTTCCTTCATTGAGTTGGTAATGAGTACCACCAGCTTCAATCCTGGCCCCACTAGTTTCAATTCTAGGGCCACTAGCTTCAATCCTGGGGTCATTAGCTTCAATTCTGGGTCCGCTAGCTTCTACTCTTGGCCCATTAGCTTCAATTCTTGGCTGTGAAAGTTTTCCAATAGAATTGCGAGCTTCTACAAGCTTCTGCATTGTGTCTTGCAGTACATGTAACGCAAAGTTGTAGCTCTCATCAGATAATGACCCTTCCTCAGCAAATTTAATGGCACGCTGACATAGATCATTGTAACGTTGATCCATTGTTTCAGGGCGATCAACACAGGCCTGTTCAATGCAGCCTTCTTCCAATGAGTGCCTATCTTTCATTTCCTTTGTCCATCGCTTCAGAACATAATGTGATGGAATCTTTGGCACCCCTGCTGTGAGGAGGACTACAAGTGCATGTCGGCAAAGGAAGCCTCTGAACTCGAATAAACGGCAAATGCATGAAATTCTTGATTCATGGCCATTCCACATAACTTTGTAATCTTTTCCCTTCATTTTCTCAAAATCTTCCCATTCTTTGACAATGAACATTGTATATGCTCCTTCCTGCCGCACAAGACTTATGCAACAGGCCGCCATTCCAAAAACCTCGTCCTGGAATTTCTTGAATATTTCTCTTGTATAGACAGTTGACATTTGCTTTTCAAAAGGTGATGGAGACCTTAACGAAGGTGTTGTGTGAAATGTCTCAAAATCCGCCTGAGTTTCCTTTTCAATCTGTTTCTTTAGAGCTAACTCATACTGGTCTACAAACTCTTTCAATGTGGTTTTACCACTAACATATGCATCGAGGAAAGAAGTAATACTTTCACTGCGTTGTGAGACAGACATGCCTGCAAAAAAAGTGTCTTTCAAGAAGACTGGAACCCACTGTTGACGATCCTCATATAACGACTGAAGCCATGCATGTTTCCCAAGTTTGTAATCATTAATCAATTTATCCCATCTCATTTCAAATTCGTCAACAGTCAAAGAATCATATACACACTCATGAAATTCATCTTTGAATGTAGGATTAGCTCTGCATATTTGACCCAATTTCTCTGGGACCTTTTTCATAATGCGCCATAAACAAAAACGATGCCGAGTCTCAGGGAAAACCTCAACAATTGCTGCTTTTATGACTCTATCTTGATCAGTAATTATTGCTTTTGGATGCCTTCCATACATTGCTGAATGCCATGTCTTTAAGAGCCAAACAAGAGACTCTTTTGATTTTTCAGCTAAAAGTGCACAACCAAACAATACTGGTTGTCCGTGATGGTTCACCCCAATAAATGGGGCAAATGGCACACTATATTTGCTTGCTAAATATGTTGTATCAAAGGTAACTACATCACCAAAATATGTATAAGCTGTCCTAGACCTGGCATCCACCCAAAAAACACTTTTTGGATGTTGTTCTTCATCTACTTCTGTTGCATAAAAGAATGCAGGATTCATCATATGCATATGCATGAAATGCCCGAGAATGGATTGTACTTCCCCTTCTGCGAGGAATTTCCGCCGCTCTTTCTCAGCTGGGAATTTACGATCTTTGAATCCCATGTTGTTCATTGCATCTGGTTGTTTGCCTGTTGCAGTTTTCTTGTTTGATTGCTGTGTGGCTTCATCAGTTTGCACTCCTGGAGTGCGTGAATTTCTCTTTTGGGGTGCCAAAATCTTCTTGTGCGATCGGAAGAAATGAACACTATCTGGAGAAAGAGGATGGTTATGTTCACGGATAACCTCAATCAATTCCCATTTTCCTGAGTCTTTTCTCCTCGCTTTTACCATTGCTTTGCAACCAACCTTTGTAACTGGTCGAGGGTTTTTTATATTTCCATTCTCTGCCTTGAAACCATACTTTGAACACACATAAAACCCAGCAATTATAGACTTGTCTCTCCTTGAATAGCGGGTGGACCTTTTAGTGACACCAAAACCAATACGCCTAGCATATTCATTATAAAATGAATACACTTCCTGCTCAGACTCAAACTCCATACCTATCCTGGGCTCTAGAATGGATTCTCCTTCAATTGTAGTTGGCTCCCTAACTGGAGACTTGTGTAGCATTTCATCCCTGCCCATAAAGGGCGTTATATCCACTGTAGGGAAGCACTCCGTTGCATCATTTTCCATGTCTGCGTCAGTTGCAGGAGGAGAATCACATGCAGGCACAGGGATGGGGGCAGAGAGAGTAGAGCTAGAGATAGAAGCTGGAGCAGAGGTAGTGGTAGGAGCCGAAGCAGACGTAGATGCAGAAGCAGAGGTAGGGGCAGGAGGCAGTGGTGGAGGCGGCTGCAAAATTCATGTAAGATCAAACCCATGCATCACAATGCAGCTAAACTAGTTACAAGAGAATACTCAAGAAATGAAAAGGTAAACAGACGAAGAGTTAAATAAAGTACAACCCTATTCTAATTAAGATGCGCATGATGAAACCAATTCGTTGTACTGTTTTTTACCAGAGTCATTTAATCCCAATAATCACATATAATTCTATTCAAACGAAAATAATTGATGTTCAATTCATTAAATATAGACAATGAGATCCAAAATATTTCCTACCTCGTCAGCAAATACATTGAACCTACATGTCTATCCTCATCTATATAATTTTTTACACTGACAAATCAATCTTTTATCATATTTCGTATCAATGTTCGACGGATGATCGTCTATTTGAAAAACCTTCCTGAGTTGACTGCTGCGAGAAACTTTCCTGCACCTAAATAACTAGAAAATGTTAGAATTTTAGAAACCAATCCAATCAAAATTATATTGCAAAAGTATATAATTTGAAATTTAAACGGGCTGAAGAGTGATCTAAGTAACCTCAAGAAATGCAGGTATTCAGCTCAGGCGAAGCCTCTAGAGAAGATAATTATGTCTGAACTTATTTCTCAGTGCTTTACTCTAATTTTAATTGGTGGCCAGTGCATATGAAAAGAAAGCATAATAATCAACAATGAATTATATACATACGTGTATATTAAAGTGTTCTCTTATCATCCTAATGTGGATAATTAAAGCTTCATATTTCAATTATATTCACTTTTGCAACTTGCACGAATCCACTTGTCACCCAAATCCATTATTATCCAAACCAAAACTTTGCCTGCCTGAGATTGATGGCACCTGTGCCTTGCTTCTATACCTCAAAGAAATATCATGTGAACCACCTTCCTGACGCACATTATTTAGGAAGCCATGATCAACACAAAATTGCCATTGCATATTCTTTTCTATGGTTCTTCTTTGTTTTCTACCATGAAATAAAGATTGCAGCAGCCACCATAACATCTATTGTACAGATTACAATTATCAATATTTTCTGATTGACATCCCTCTTCCAAACAACGACTTGCATAAGACGGGAAGAGTCTGCTGGTCAGAGCTCCCATGTTATACACACAAATATGCAGAGATCTGGTTCATTTCACAACAGATAAATAATCCACACCACTTACATACAGCTTTAAAGGGAAGCCTCGGCACAAAGGTAAAAGTTGTTGCCATGTGACATGGAGGTCATGGGTTTGAGTTTTGGAAACGACCTCTTGCTTCACAAGGTATGGTTCCATACTATAGACCCAAAAAGGAACAACCATTCCCCAGACCCTGCACATGGCAGGAGATTAATGACCAGCCTGCCCTTGCTTACATACCAGCTTTATTTGTAGACCACAATCAACCAAAATAAACCGAAGTGGTATGATAGGTTTAGAGCTTGACAGATCCAATCAATTGATATATTTTGTTAAATCTCAAAGGAAAATATCCTCTACACTTGATCGGAAAAGGGAAAAGCCAAAATACAGAGAGACTGGAAACAGAGATAACAGAGATAGGAAGAAAAAAGTTCAAATGAGTTTGAAATCAGAAAGCAATTCCCTCCCATTTACAATGACATCTTCCTGTATTTATAGTCATAGACGCCACCACCAACCTGGCCACCTCAGCTTCCACTAGTGGCCAAGACTTGGTAGGACTCCGATCCCATCATGGTACCACATATTAAAATCAAGAAATCAGCAAGAAATGATAAAAGAATTATACATCAACCAAAACATGCAGGCCCTGCCCACATGCATAAGGATGATGTTGAAGGTCTGCCATCGGCGCATCTGGTTGAACATCGAAGTTTTTGCATTTTTTAGACGTTCAACTCGTAGAAAGTCCCAAGTGAGACAGCTAAAAGTTACATTGTGCAGTCTAGAATGGACAAACAATTCAGTTGACCGCAGATGCTGCCGCGATACTGCAAATAATTTGAATTTTCCCTAAAATTACACTGACATTCCTCTCAAGGTCAACACTGAGGTCTCTTCCAGGTGCCAACTTTTAAGCTACATATGATTTTCAAATAAGGAGGTGTATCGTTAGAAAATTTAATGCAACTGGAAGGAATGCATCCAAAGAGGCACAAAGTGGCTGAATTGCAAGTTGGTCCAACAATGCATCCAAAACCCAATAACAGATGGATTAAATAATCGAAGCAGCTCTACTCCGGGAAAAATCCAACTGCAGGTTACAGAGAACCACCACCCAATCCCTCCTCCAATTCAACATTTTTAGAGCCCACAAACATCATGGCTTGAAAATTAAGCACATAAGAAACAAGCAGGCATCTTTCATCAGCAGCAGCAGCCTGCATGCATAGCATCCAGATTAGGGATTTGAGAGAAGTACCTTGGGGGATTCGAGTTCCCTAGCTCGACTCCTAGTGACACGGGTCGCCTCCGAGAGCCACATCAACCCAGCTGCGCTGCGATCACCCCACCACCCCCACCTCCCAACCAAAATATTAAAAAACCCTGGAAAACCAAGGGAAGGGGGAGGAGGGAAAAGGATCGAAAATCCTGAACCTAGATGAACGGAGGAGGAAAATTCGATTGGGGTGGAGGCGAAAACCGGGCCTGGATAGGCCGGAAAGCCTGCTGCTGCGGCCGCAGCTCAGCCCGTCCGTCAGCTGCGTTTTCCCCGTCTCCTCTGTCTCGAGTCGAGTCTCGACGGAGAGGCGCGAGTCGTACTCGCCAATCCCATCGCCAATGCTCCTGGAGACGAAACCTACTCGCCTCGCACGTGTTACATCACACGTGCGCGTCCGCCACCTGAACCCACAGCCCGATGATGTGCGGTCATGATTAATGCAACTTGAGCAAGGGACCGTGAATCGACCTTTTTATAGTGTACCCGACCTTAACTATACATATTTTTATATGAATTCATTATCTCAACTTTGTATTACAATGAGGCAGGAAGACATTCTTACATTATCCAAACGTGATTCTATAAATATCTTATCGATATTCTAATTTTTTCCTAATAATATTTCTAAAATCTCAACTAGTAAACGCTCCCACAAAAAATTCTTAAGAGACAATATGCCACTAGCTAATATACATGAAACCATAGTCATGGAGACTTGAAACCAGCTCAACACTCATGGGGAGAACGCACCCTAACCCTACATTTAAAAATTCGTGTTTGACTCTTATTTTTATACCGAGTTGGGACAAAGTTGATCTGACCCTTATTTTTTAGTAGGTCTTAGGTCAAACTTCAAGTCGGTATTAGAAAAATGGGTCGGGCGAAAAATATAGGTCAAGTAAAATAATTTTAAAAATTTATAAATATATTAAGTATGAAAATGTTAGATGATAAATTTAAATATTGTATGTTTCAACCTATTAATAATTAGTCAAAGTAAAACATTATTATTTTAATAAAATATAAATCTTAGAACAAGTTAATAAAACATGTCTCATTTAAAATTCTATTTACAACTTGAAGAACCAAATTAGGCTAGTCGGCGGGTCAGAAATGGTATTAAAAAGTCTGGGGTCCAGTCGGTCCGTCTCAACCCACAATTTTAAAAAAAACTTAAATTTTTGACCCACCCCACCTCAACAGGTATATGTTCCCGCTTTGCCCCTGCCTGGTATAAAATAGAGTTGGGTCGAGGTAAGTCGCGGGTCAACCTGCCCCGATTCCCGCCCCTACCTTAAAATACATTGCACCCTTTGTGCATGTATACTCTTCTACCAATGCTCCTCTACATATTTATGCATCTTCACTTGAAGCCGTCTGTGGAAAATAAATCTTTTCTCTTCTATTTGTTATTCCCCTAGCATGAAAATGAATCGTAATGATAATGTTTTCATTAAGCTTGCGAGCAACAACCTCACTTTAGTATCAATAACCAAAATGTCAATGCAAAAAGGCACAAGTAACACTAGCAATAGTTCTTTGAGTTATAATACTTCTCGAGAAGAGTATTTGGGATAAGTTATTCAAACAGAACTTCATTCAATTGTCGCAACCCTGATTAGGTGTATGGAACAATTATAGGCCACATGGGCATCTTCAAACTCTAGACAAACACTACTATTGAACTCTGAATGGTACAAATGGCAACAATATTGTTTTTAATCCTGGTATGAATTGTCCCTCATTTCAATCCACACTCTAAACAGCACTTAAGATTGTGGATTAATCACCTTCCATTACAAACATAATGAATGAACCGTTACTAGCAAAATTTAAACTCATAGTTATGAAATTATATGATTGCTAAGTTAATCCCAAAGATTGCATTGGTTCCTTCTGCACTCACATTGATTTGTTAGGTCTTTTAAATAAGATAAAGTATAAGGTCTTTATAGGAACACTGGAAGGGAAAGCCCAGACATGGTTTCATAGTTTACCACCTTTCCTTATGGCTTCGTTCAACATGCTAGTTGGTGCTTTTCTTATGCAACTCTTTTAAGTAACCTTACCAAATGCCCCTTTGATATAATGTTGATCACATATGAAGATTCAGAGCACTTATAGAAATACATTCAACACCTCAACTAACAAGCAACATAGATTCAAAGCTAAACCCTAGAATTTCAACTAAATTCATCCTTAAACTCTGCCTTAGAAATTTATTCATGGATTTGAAAGAAAACTAGCCAAGATCCCTTGTTGATCTTTTTGTCAAGGTAAACAAATGGATGAATCTGATAAGTTCTCTACTTAATCAAAATCATGATCATTCATACCTTAACATTTAACCATAAATCATCCCATTCATTTGATAGGCGGCCATGGGCCAGCATGTGGGATCGAGAAGATAGAAAAGAAGCCCGCCCTTACTTATACTTAATTGAATGGTAGAAGGAGGAATCGGAAGGGAGGTTCACATCGGTACACTTCTGGCACTGTTTCCATCAACCAATTTTTCGCTATTTATAGTCATAATCACCATTCATAGTCATAAACATAACATAATCTTTCTATGTCATTAAACCCGAAATTCAATATCATCATTCATACAACCATACATTTCATAAAATTTATACAAAAGTAACTTATAGAAATTCATATTTTCTAGAATCTCCACCTGTGCTCCTTGCATGATGCTTCCTTTCACCTATCTTTAGGATTTAAAAAATAAAATCGTGAGTCAAAACTCAATTGGCAAGCTATAAGGTTTTCAGGAAATTCACTTTCATTTAAATAATTTGGAAAGTCGTATTATACTCACTCGAGGTTATATCATAAAACATGTTTCTTATACCCGCTAGGGTATATCATAAATAATGTGATGCATTATTTAAAACTATGACATTCCTTTGGATAGAAGCTAGCTAGGCAATCATCCACATTCATTCTCTCCCCCATTCCAGGGAGGCGCCGCTGGCCCGAGGTCTATCTTAGCGACTTGGCTGCACCAAAGGAGGACATTCGGTTCGCTTACACCTTTGAGGTGGACCTCATGCTTTGTACACATGCATCTTTTATAAACATTCCTCGACATGTTAGCATGATTTTTCATTCATAAATCCATGAATTCATCATTTGTCATAATAATTGCAAAACGGTAAGCAATTCATTTTTCATATTGAAATATCATTTCAATACACATTTATGTGAAGGAATGACCATCCTTAAACAACTTAGAAAGGATTTAAAACATACATTTGCTAAATCATTCAAACATTTAGATAATCATTTCTAAGCATTTGATCATATTTCGATGAATCAAAAGCATTTGGAAAATTGTTTGCTTACCTTGTTCGCTTAGCTTTCTGTGTCAACCTTTTCTTTTCCTTTGCATATACATAAAAATATAGCATTGCATTCATAACCATTCATTTGTCTGCATTCACTTAGTTTTTGTGAAACCCTGACCCACATAGGATTAACGTATATGCATTTGACACATAAATATGATTCATAAATGATTTGATTGAATTATGAATGATTTCTTTGCAATTTTAATGATTTATTGCAATTAGGTCAGTGGATGTGAATGATGATTAAATCAATCATTATAAGTCGATATGGGTCAATATGATTAAAGTGGACTAACGAGGATTGAAAAATATTAATGTTTCATGAATAATTAATTTAATTTTCATGATGTGATTCATGGGAATTAGAGGGATAATTATAGAGTTAAGTTAGAAAATGCTAGAAAATTCATATCTTGATGCCAGTAAGGCAGATTGAGATGAAATTTGAAGGATAAGCACAAAATTTTGTACCCAATCTTATGAAAAGGTTGGATTATGAAAATTTTGATGGGAGTTAGGGTGATAATTGATCATTTTCATTCAAAATCCAAAGATGATTTCAAATGATCATAACTTGAGATAGAAAAGTCGAATTGAGACGAAATTTGAAATGATCAATTAAAATTATGAGGTCAAGGCTATGAAAGGATTGGATTAAGCTAAGTATTGTGGATTATGCCTAAATGAAAAAAGGTGTGTACCTTTGACTTTTTGCACCTTAAAGTAGCTTGCATTTATGTTAAAGTTAAAGTAATTAAGTATATAATTAATGGCAAAAATGAGGTGTTAAAAGGAGGTAAATTCCAGGGTATTTTATGAATTTTCTAAAATAGAAAAATCCATGTAAAATCCCCTGCATTAATGTTGGATTTCAGGAGCTAATGAGCTAGATCAAAGGAGGTACATGGAGGTGGCACCCCATGGACGATCAAGAGCACTAAAATATGGATTTTTGTGATTTTTTTAATATAAAATCCACACCTAAGACAGCTAGGGAATCAAGATAAGTAAATGAGCAATTAAATTGAGTAAAAAATTGTGGCCAAAGATGTCAAAATCAAGGCCATGTAGACATGATGAAATGTGGACAGCAAGGGAGGCTACAAGAGAGGTGGACGTCCAAAGGGCAGTTGTTGATTTTTTTGATTTTTTTAAAATGCTAAATGGACAGCTAAGCTATTAACTAGGGTAATTAAATATCCATAAATTAAAGCTACATTTTGTGGAAAAAAATTACAAAAGGAGCAGCTACATGGGATGTCCTTAGGTGGACAGATTGATGGCCATCAATACAATGGATTTTGATGAATTTTTACAAAGATAATTTTCTAATTTACTTGGAGTATAATGTGTCATGTCAATAAAGGGATAAACATGCTTTAATTATCCTCTAATTGAGGTGGAAAGTGGGGCCACAAGCTGAAAAAATCCAGCTTATATAAGGGGGGAACGTCCACATGATATGAGGTGTTTGAGAGAAACATTTCAAGGAGCAAAGCCCCCAAACCAAGAAGATGTGCACATCCCTATTCTAGCAAGAAAAGGGCAAGAAAAAGGAGAGAAAAAGAGAAAGAAAAAGGGAAAGGAAGCAAGGAAATCAAGTTAGTAAGGTTGAGTTCAAGTTTGATTCAATTCAAGTAAGTTTATCTTGAGTTTTGAATCATTTAAACTTAGTTTTCTACCTCAATTTATGAGTCATGAATATGATTCATAATGAATCCTTAAAGGGTGATTAATGATGCCCTTGATTAGGGTATTAAATGAGGATTGAATGACGAGAATGAAATCAAGGATTCAAGAGAAAGAAAATGGAGATTAGGGTTGAATATAGGTTAATAAACCTAGCTGAAATCTTCTTAAACTCACATATGATGTTGCTGTTTTGATTTATTATCATGATGATGATTCATGATTAAATGAATTATATATATTGATTTGAGTATAAGACATGAACCCTAAAAAGGATGGAACTTAAGGTTTACAACTTAATCGATTTTTACCCTTTTTATGATATGTAGATGCATAAATTGTTGGTCCCGAGTTAATGGCAATTACCCAAGAGGGGAGGGGTGAATTGGGTATTTAAAATTTTTCAACTTAAACAAAAATTTTGCTCCGGATTAATCTAGTTCCCTTTATGAAGAATTAAATGGAAAGTAATATAGTGTTGAGAGCAGAAATAAAAATTAACAAGCAAGTTTTTATAGTGGTTCGGGCAACCTTCCATACTCCACTCTTCCAAGCTCACACCTCTTGTGACTTGGGTTCCACTATGTATTTCACAAATACAACTAGAGCCACTGCTCTCTGTTGGTCCCGAGTTAATGGCAAAACCCAAGAGGGGATGGGTGAATTGGGTTCTTATAAAATTCTTCGGTAAATTAAAACTTAACCCCTTTAAAGCTTAATCCCCTTGATTGAAACAAATAGAGAGCAATGAAATAATGAAAGCAATAAGGTAAACAGTAGGCAATATTTATAGTGGTTCGGGCAACCTCTCCCTACTCCACTCTTCCAAGCTCACACGCCGTTGTGACTTGGGTTCCACTATGTATTCTGCGAATACACTTAGAGTCTCCGCTCTCTTCTAGATTCTAGCTCTAGGGGGCTTATACACTTGATATAAGTAGACGATAAGTTCAACTCCAATCACAACTCTACTCGCAACGTCTTGGTTTGTTACAACAAACTCAAACCAAGACCAATAATAAGGAATAATGAAAATAAGGAAGATCTACACTTTACCGAGTTGTGTAGGCAAGATTCAGCTTGAGGAAGAGTTTGTAGAAGCAACCGGTTGTATATCGTTGACGCTACTTGCAACTTGAAGCTCGTTCTTCCTTTGAAAGTGTATAGATCACTCAAATTTGGAGAAAAGCAAATGGGAGCTCTTCTTTGCACTTCTTTTCTCTCTTTAGGCTATGTAGTATATGTTCCAACGTTTGCTTGAGTGTCTATTTATAGAATGGGGAAGATTTGAACGTTATAGAAGTGGTTGACGCGCAATAAATGTTCCAACGTTCAAAAATTCGAACGTTGCTTCCCCAAGTCGCAGGTGGAGTCGACTTCGTCTGCGACTTGGCTTCCCAAGTCGCACTTGGAGTCGACTTCGTATACGACTTCAGTTCTGCATTTTCTAAGTCTGAGTCTAGGTCGACTTGGTTTCAGACTTGACCTCAAGTCGATCTTGGAGTCGACTTGGGTTGCGACTTGACCAGTTTTCGTACTGAAAATAGTTTGACCTTTGTTTGATTTCCTTTAGCTTGCTTGGCTTCTTTCCTTCAATAATATTTTGTAGACCTTGTGAAGCTTGAAAACTTGTATGGTTGATTTTGCCTTTAATTCATGCACCTTGCTTTCTTTTGACATTAATCTTCATATCTTGAATTTCTTCATCTTGAAATATGCTTGGAGCTTTGCCTTGGACTTGAGAGACTTAAGTTGATAATAAGCTTGTACCCTTGATTTGGATTTGAGAAAACTCAAGTTGATTCTTGGAATGAGCTTGAATCTGCATCTTTGAACTTTGAAAACCTCAAGTCGAACTTGGGGTCGACTTCGTCTGCGACTTCACCCAAGTCGTAACTGGAGTCGACTTCGTATGCGACTTCGGTATTTTTGTGCCCCAAAATCAGCGCTGGAGTGTTTTTGTCATCTGAAGTCGATGCTGGAGTCGACTTCGTTTGCGACTTGGCTTCCCAAGTCGCAAGTGGAGTCGACCTGGCCTGCAACTTCACCTGCTCTTCTTCCATTTTCAAATTTGGCCGTGTGGTTTGTTTTGAAGTCGAATATGGAGTCGACTTTGAGATCGACTTCACCCTAAGTCGAAGTCCAAGTCGACTTGGATATCGACTTGGCTATTTCCTTTCCTTAAAACATTCAACCAAATCATTAGTATTCACTTTTTACTCAAATTTAACTTTGTTAATCATCAAAACTCATGCTTTGGTCAATTTTGTTTTGTTTTAAACATTGTTTCCAACAATCTCCCCCTTTTTGATGATTGACAAAACTAATTTGAGTTTATACCTTTCAAGATAATCACGATCATATAGTTTCAACAAAACAAATCATCATAACAACTTTCAAACAGAGTATAGCAAGCATGAAACATATACTTGAACATAAAACAAGTTTCATAAATCAAATTTCATTTTACAGATTACAATGTAAAGCAAAAATTTAAACCTAAATACAAACTATCCGACCCAAAATGCTCTAAAGCCTATGCTATGTACTAAAAAAACTCTATTCTATCTCCCCCTTTTTGTCAATCCTTCAAAAATTTGTCAATTCTCAAGGATTTGGGGAATTGAAATTGAGAAATGGGATATGAAGATTGAATGTGTTTGATAGGACGGACATGAGCGGATGAGTAAAATGAAGAGACTGGAGTGGGAGTCGGATCTCGATGAACTGATCCGGAATCGAATAGATCAAGTTCAGGTATGGGCCGATTTTTGTGTTGCCCCGATGCAAGATGATATCTAATGGTACGCATTTCCCGATCGATTCGATCTTGTCGGGAATGCATATCATTGATAGCTGTAAGCACCTCAGAGACAAGGCTGGTCATTCGATCCTCTTGGTGACCCATTTCTTCTCGAATAGCAGATATCTCATCTCTAATGCTCTGTAAGGTGACCTCCTGGGATGACGGTTGAGGCGCTCGATCTGGTATAGCAGATCCCTGTGGAGAGTAGGATTCGTGGGACATAGGAGAGACCGGCTCCTCTGGAATGTCTCGGGGTGGAGCAGGTGGTGCCTCTGGAGGCTGCTCCCCCTCAGCTTGTGCTTGTCTTGCTTTCTCAGGAGTTGGTTCGCCCAACTTTTCTTGAATTCTCTCATCCCTAAACTGCTCCAAATTGATCTTCATTCATTGGAGCAATGCCTTATTGATGGCATTTGTTGTTTTAGGGACTTCGAAGGGTTCACCTTCAATGTCCACCTCATAATACTCCAGGATCCTCGTGATCCATGTCTCGTAGGGTAGAACGCCTCTCGGATTGTCCTTACGGGATGCCAAGGCTTCCAAGAAGAGTCTTGGTAGACTGATCTTGACTTTATTCACCAGCTTCCACAGAATCATGGCCTCTTGCGGGTTGAGCTGATTCCTTCTACCGCCCTTTAGATAGATGCAGTGAGCAATGAGCAGTCTGAAGACTCTCAAGCGTGGAGAAAGATCCATGTAATCCAGGAACTTAGTTCCTGGATGATACTTGTTGCTTCTTGTCAGCTCATTATACACTCTTTCTAATGTAAGATCTCGGGGAAGTGAGTCTTCTTCGGATGGAACTTCGAGAATTCTTCCTATTCTCTGTATTGCTCTTTCTTGATCTGGGTTAGCCATTGTTCCTAAAAACATTTCTGTGCCTTTGACAAAGGTTGAAAATTTGTTATCATCCCACAGATAGTAAAATAACCTTGTCATATCAGGATATACTCTTTCATCTGTCTTCAACAAACTTGTCCATCCCTGATAATCCAGTAGTTCTTCTATGTCGAACTCATAATCTTTGAGAAATTTAAAGTCGATGATCTTTGGGATGAATACCTTTCTTTCGTAGAAATGCTTGTAGAATCGACTATGCTGAAGCTCTGTTTGGAAATAGGTTGTGGGCATTTTCAGGACTTGCCCTTTTGTGATTGGAATCCTTCTTCCTCCAGTGTTTGAGCTTTGAGGTTGACTTTCTGACCTCTGAGCTCGATCTGAGGATTGGGTAGTGGTTTGAAATCTGACCCTTCGGCTGCGACTTCACTCCTTCAGCTTACTAGTTGAACTTGAAATCTTCAGAGATGACTTTGATCACTTGATTTTCTTCATATTGATTGTTCTTCCATTTATTTATAATTCTTGGAGCTTAGTATAATCATCCTAGCTTGAAAAACTTTAAGCTCTATATCTTGAAATCTTGAATACTTGAATCTTAGAGTGCCTAATGATGTCAAAAGTGTGTTCATAATCCAACATGACGGATTCATGCAACCCTGCTTGTTTAAGTCGTCTTGGTCTTCATCTTCACTTGAATCTATCATTGAGTCGTCTTGATCTATAAGTTCCGCACTGAAGTCGAAGTTGGAGTCGACTTGGTCTGCGACTTCACCCAAGTCGCATGCGGAGTCGACTTGAGATGCGACTTTGGCAGTTCACGTTCTTGATTTCAACTTTGGACAGAAAATCGTGGTTGAAGTCGATACTGAAGTTAACTTGGTCTACGACTTCACCCAAGTCGCATGCGGAGTCGACTTGGGATGCGACTTCGGCAACTCTCGTCCCCGATTTTAACTCTGGACAAAAAAACAGTTTTGAAGTCGATGCCGGAGTCGACTTGAAATTTGACTTGGCCTGCCATGCTTCATTTTCTTCATTTTTATAACCTTTAATCATCTCCATACACATGTTAGTAACTAAAACTTACTCAAATTAATTTGTTAATCATCAAAACATAAACTTGACTTATTTTTCACATGTTTCCAACAATCTCCCCCTTTTTGATGATTGACAAAACTGATTTGAGTATATACCTTTCAATGTCTTTAAAATATACTATTTCATCTTGTTTTGGTATCTTTAGAATAATCATAGATCATTTGCATTTTGAGTTTTAACATACATATTTCATTTCCAAGAAATCACAAGTTAATACCATACAAGCATTTAAAAAAAATGAGACTACTCAAATCCTAAACTCTTCTCCCCCTTTTTGTCAATTGATCAAAAAATAGAGATGGAGTGGGTTAATCCTTTGAGAATGGCGGGGCTGCTCCCCTTGAACCTATGCTCCTCCTCGGCTTGTGCTTTTCTAATTTCATTTCTCATATCTTATTGTTCCTAATTTAATTCAATCATTCCCATATCATTTCTAATTTTATAAAATGGTTCTTTTGCTAGAGGTTTGGTAAAAATATCTGCAATTTGATCTTCTGTTCTCACATATTCCAAACATATATCATGATTTTCTACATGTTCTTTAATAAAATGATGTCTTAGGTCTATATGCTTGGTTCTAGAATGCAATACTGGGTTTTTAGTTAAACATATTGCACTAGTATTATCACATCTAATAGGTATATCTTTAAAGTTTATGCCATAATCCCTAAGTTGTTGTTTCATCCAAAGCAATTGGGCACAACAACTCCTGGCGGCAATATATTCGGCTTCTGCGGTGAATAGAGCAACACTAGTTTATTTTCTTGAAAATCATGAAACCAACATGTTTCCAAGAAACTGACATGTTTCACTAGTACTTTTTCTATCTACCTTGTAACCCGCAAAATCTGCATCCGAGTAGCCGATTAGATCAAAATCAGAGCCCTTTGGATACCAAAGTCCTATGTTGGTAGTATCTACTAAATATTTAAAAATTCTTTTTACAACTACCAAGTGTGATTCTTTTGGACATGATTGAAATCTAGAGCACATACAAATACTGAACAGTATATCGGGTCTAGAAGCAGTTAAATATAATAAAGAACCTATCATGCTTCTATATAATTTTAAATCAACTGGTTTGCCTTTCTCGTCTTTGTCAATTTTAATGGTTGAGCTCATAGGCGTGTTTGCCCCTTTGCTATTTTCTATGCCAAACTTCTTTAACATGTCTTTGATATACTTGGATTGGTTTATGAAGATCCTTTCACTTAGTTGCTTAATTTGTAGTCCAAGGAAGAAGTTTAGCTCCCCCATCATACTCATCTCAAATTCTTTCTGCATAAGCTCAGAAAATTCTTGACAAAGGATCTCATTAGTAGCACAAAAAATAATATCGTGAACATAAATTTGAATAATCAAAATATCTTTTTCTTTATACTTGATAAACAAAGTAGTGTCTACCTTTCCCTTTTGGAAATCATGATCAATCAGAAATTTGCTTAATCTTTCATACCAAGCTCTTGGAGCTTGTTTTAATCCATATAGTGCTTTGGTTAATTTGTATACAAATTTAGATTGATCTTTCTCCTCAAATCCAGGTGGTTGTTCAACATACACCTCTTCATTTATATAGTCATTCAAAAAGGCACTTTTAACATCCATTCGAAACAACTTAAAGTTCATATGAGATGCAAAAGCTAGTAAAATGCGAATAGCCTCTAATCTAGCAACCGGAGCATAGGATTCCTCAAAGTCTATTCCTTCTTCTTGTGAGTATCCTTTTGCCACAAGTCTAGCTTTGTTTCTTACCACAAGTCCACTTTCATCTAATTTGTTCCTAAAGACCCATTTTGTGTCAATGACAATACAGTCTTTTGGTCTTGGAACAAGATGCCAAACTTGATTTCTTTCAAATTGATTTAGCTCTTCTTGCATTGCTATGATCCAATTTTCATCATCAAGAGCTTGGTCAATAGTGGATGGTTCAATTTTGGATACGAAGGCGTATTGTCTACAAATATTTTGTTTTGACCTTCTAGTCTTTACACATTCATAAACATTCCTTATAACTTGCTTAATTGGATGAGTATTTTTGAACTTTAAATCGATTGGAGGTTTATAGGAATTATTACCTTCACTTACCCTTTCCTCCATGGATTCTTCTTGTTTCTCCACATGAAATTTTTCAAGGTTACTTATGACATCATCTGCATCACTTAAATCATCTTTTCTTTTGGAGCATGGATTAAATTCATCAAAAACAACATGTATTGACTCTTCTACAACTTGGTTCCGTTTATTGAAGACTATATAATTTGCTATTTGATGAGTAATCAAGGAAATTGCCTCATCACTCTTAGCATCTAGTTTTCCTAAGTTAGTTTTTCCATTATTCAAAACATAACATGTGCAACCAAAAGCATGAAATATTTGGTTTTCTACCTTTCCATAGCTCATATGGGGTCTTTTTCAAGATAACTCTAATGGTAACTCGGTTCAACACATGACAAGCTGTACTTACAGCTTCACCCCAAAATTTCTTGGATAATTTACTCTCATTTAGCATTGTTCTAGCCATCTCTTGTATGATTCTATTTTTCCTTTCAACCACTCCATTTTGTTGTGGAGTTCTTGGTGCGGAAAATGTGTGGTGAATTCTTTTTTCATTACATAATTCTATGAATCGTTTATTTTCAAACTCACCACCATGATCACTTCTAATAGTCATAATAGTACTTTGTTTTTCATTTTGCACCAAGTTTACAAAAGTTGCAAACATAGAGAAGGCTTCATCTTTGCTAGCTAAGAGAATTACCTATGTGAATCTTGAGAAATCATCAACTACTACAAACACATACTTCTTTCCACCAATGGTTAAAATATTGGATGACTCATATAGATCCATGTGTAGCAATTCAAGTGACCTAGTGGTGGAAATCTCCTTTTTGGTAGAGAATGACATTTTAGGTTGTTTTAACAATTGACATGCCTTGCAAATTTTATCTTTGTCATATTTCAATTTTGGCAATCCTTCTACCAAACTCTTTTTCCATAGGGTCTTAATATTTGTTATGTTTATATGCCCAAGCCTCCTATGCCAAACCCATGGATCATTGTCAATGACCATTAGACATTGACCATCTAGTTCATCAAGTGAAACCAAATATACATTTCCATGTCTTTTTCCACTAAACATGATATGTTCTCCATCAAATATATTGCATATAGATGATTCAAATACAACCTTGTATCCTTTGTCACATAATTGTCTAATACTCATTAAATTATGCTTGAGTCCTTCAACAAATAGTACATCTTCCATACATGCATTTGAAATACTTAAATGTTTCCTTTACCTTTGATTTTACTTTTCTCATTATTCCTAAAGGCAACAGTTCCATCGTTGCAAGACTTTAGTTTATGAAATAAACTTCTTTCTCCAGTCATATGCCTTGAGCAACCACTATCCATGAACCAAACGTTGCTTGCCTTTGCCTTGAAACATACCTGAAAAATAAGCAGATAAATCTTATCTCTTTGGTACTCATTTTATGGGTCCATTTGGGTTAGTAAACTGATTTAATCTTTGTTGTTCTATTCTTGAAAGTCCAAATTTTGTGTTTCTTGGAACCCAAACTAATTTTGCACCATGATCATATAGTTTCTTAAAGTTGCATTTATAAATTTTGTGGCCCATCTTATTGCAAAAGTTGCACGCCATTGGTAATCTAGGAGTAGGCCTCCAAGTGTGTAGTGGTTCAAAAGTTGGTCTTCTAATCCAAATAATATGTTTCCCTTTGGGTTTGTAAATAGGTGCAGTTTTAGCTTGATTTTTCCCAAGTTTTGGCACACTTAATTTGTTACTTTCTCCTTGCTCAAATGTGGAGTATCCAAGACCTCTTTTATTGTTTTGAGAGGTCATATTCAGAAATATTTTCACACTTTCTCCTGGATTAGAGAACTTAATTAATGATTCATTTAAGGATTCATTCTCCTTCTTCAATTTTTCCACTTCTTTCAATAGTAGTTTATTTTCTTCTTTCAGTTTTGTTGTATTTTCTACTAGTTTTCCATTTACAATAATAATAGAATTGCATTGTTGTCTCTTTAATGATAACTTGTTTCCTAGTTTTTTGATTTCCTCATATAATGAATCATATGCATGTTGTAATTCCTTTAATTCATCACATTTGAGACATTCTTGAATAGAAGAATAAGTAGATTGTGAATGGAAAAATTTGGAAGTTACCTTTTCATTACTTGTGCATTTTGTTGAAGTAGTTTGTTCTTCCAAAACTTCTGTTGTGTTTAAACATTCCTCTTCCCTTAGGCTTTTGGAATCTCCGGCTTTCATATCTTTCCTTCCTTTCTTGATGATCATTTGATTTTTCTTCCAGTGTAGGACATTGAGCTTGCATATGTCCCGTACCGCCGCATCTATAACATTTTGTAACCTCCTTCTTTTTCTCTTTTCGACATCTCTCTTTGAAGTCTTTGAAGTTCTTTTCTTTCCTCACAAACTTTTAAAATCTGCGTGTTAGTAGAGCAATGTCTTCGTCATCGTTATGAGATGAGGAGGTGGACTCATCCGAGTTATGGGTGACTTTTAGTGCAATTGCTCTCTTTCCTTTGTGGTGATCTTCATTTCTTTTCTTGATTAGCTCATGTGACATTAATGAGCTAATAAGATCTTTCAACTTCAATGTATTTAGATCCTTGGCTTCTTCTATTGTCGTGATCTTTGGAGTCCATGATTCGGGTAGCGCCCATAGAATCTTCATGACCTGCTCAGATTCAGAAATTGCTTTTCCAAGTCCTTTCAAGGCATTAGTAATTTTAGAGAATCTAGCAAACATTTCAGAAATATTTTCTGTTTATAACATTCTAAAGCTTTCCAACTCTCCAATCAAAATATTTCTCCTTATCCCTTGGACTTGAGAAATTCCTTCATAGATAGATGTTAATGTATCCCATATTTCTTTTGTAGTTAAACAAGAGGATACTCTATCATATTCTGAAGCGATAAGAGCACAAAATAGTGAGTTCATAGTTTTAGCGTTGCTCTTAACAGTTTTTACTTCCTCATTGGTCAATTTGGAAGCTCTTCATCAATAGGCAAAGTCACACCATCATGGATTGCAATCCAAGAGTCCATATTTGTAGCCATGATGAGTTATTTCATACGTAGCTTCTAATAGCTGAAATTGTTCCCATCAAACAATGGTGGCCTAGTAAAAGATTGACCTTCGACAAATGCGGGAACGGAAGTCGATTGGGATGCCATATCAAAAGATCTCTTTGGTAAAATTCAAAGACCTGCTCTGATACCACTTATTGGTCCCGAGTTAATGGCAATTACCCAAGAGGGGAGGGGTGAATTGGGTATTTAAAATTTTTCAACTTAAACAGAAATTTTACCCCGGATTAATCTAGTCCCCTTTATGAAGAATTAAATGGAAAGCAATATAGTGTTGAGAGCAGAAATAAAAATCAACAAGCAAGTTTTTATAGTGGTTCGGGCAACATTCCCTACTACACTCTTCCAAGCTTACACCTCTTGTGACTTGGGTTCCACTATGTATTTCACAAATACAACTAGAGCCACTGCTCTCTTCTAGATTCTAGCTCTAAGGGGCATCAACAATTCACAGCACAAGTAGGTGACGAGTTCCACTCCAATCACACACTACTTTGCTTACGCTTGATCTTAGTTACCCAAACTAAATCAAGTTCAATACAACAAGAAAAAATAAAAAAGAGTTTCTACACGTTACTGATGTGTAGAGGCAGATTTGGCGCAGAGAAGAACTTGTAGCGTAGGCTTAATGATTCAGCAAGCAGCTCTTGGCAGTTTGGAAGCAAGGTTCTTCTTCTTGATGTTGGCTTGATCACTTAATGCTCTTAGAGATGGGAGTTATGCTCATTCATTGAATTCTCAGCTACCCTCCACGTTCATATTGAATGCCTTATATAATTCGCGAGGGAATCCGAACGTTTGGAAGTAGGTGACGCACATTTAATGCACCAACGTTCAAAAAATTTCTGACCGTTGCGACCCAAGTCGCAAGTGGAGTCAACTTCGGGTGCGACTTCGCCCAAGTCGCAAATGGAGTCGACTTTGGGTGCGACTTCGGCTGTCCGCAGCTTCTTCAAGTTCCAGTCTGGGTCGACTTGGTCCTCGACTTGATCCAAGTCGCAGGTGAAGTCGACTTCGGGTGCGACTTCACTCCTTCAGCTTGCTAGTTGAACTTGAAATCTTTAGAGATGACTTTGATCACTTGATTTTCTTCATATTGATTGTTCTCCCATTTATTTATAATTCTTGGATCTTAGTATAATCATCCTAGCTTGAAAAACTTTAAGCTCTATATCTTGAAATCTTGAATACTTGAATCTTAGAGTGCCTAATGATGTCAAAAGTGTGTTCATAATCCAACATGATGGATTCATGCAACCCTGCTTGTTTGAGTCGTCTTGGCCTTCATCTTCACTTGAATCTATCATTGAGTCGTCTTGATCTGTAAGTTCCGCACTGAAGTCGAAGTTGGAGTCGACTTGATCTGCGACTTCACCCAAGTCGCATGCGGAGTCGACTTGAGATGCGACTTTGGCAGTTCACGTTCTTGATTTCAACTCTGGACAAAAAATTGTGGTTGAAGTCGATACTGGAGTTGACTTGGTCTACGACTTCACCCAAGTCACATGCGGAGTCGACTTGTGATGCGACTTCGGCAACTCTCGTCCCCGATTTTAACTCTGGACAAAAAAACAGTTTTGAAGTCGATGCCGGAGTCGACTTGGAATTTGACTTGGCCTGCCATGCTTCATTTTCTTCATTTTTATAACCTTTAATCATCTCCACACACATGTTAGTAACCGAAACTTACTCAAATTGATTTGTTAATCATCAAAACATAAACTTGGCTTATTTTTCACATGTTTCCAATATAAATTAGTCTAAATGATTTATGGATGATTAAGAGGGTAAAATACTGTAAACCTAAGGTACTTTAGATGTTCAAAATGATTTGGGAAAGATTGCCTTAAATCTGATTTTTAGGGGCATACATAGGGACGTCCAAAGAGGGGTGTAAGAAGGGTACCCTACATGCATGTGAAGTTGCTGTTTTGTAAGCAACCAATTTATGTACTTTGAATATGTGATAATACCCTAAATTTGGGTTAAGAAAAGTATGATTAGTTGCTGAAATTAAGAAATTAAAAATCTATTTTGATTTAAGTATCAAAAGGGACATTGAAAGTATAAAAAATGGGTTCCAAAGTTGTTGTTTTGAAACCCTATGGTTAATGGATTAAAATTCCATAAAAATACTTCAAATGAAATGTGGATTAAGGAGTTTAATCATGCTGAATTAGAAAGCAAGTTGCTAATTTGAAAAATTTTAAGAAACACATGATCTATTTGTTGTGAAATGAACATGTATGGAGAGATAGACATGAGTAAATGATAAATGGTTTATGTAAGTTGTTAAAATGCAAAAATGCATGAAAATATGATAAAATGCATGAATTATGTTTTTATTTTGATAAATAATGATAATCTCAAATTTTGGATTTAACATATGAGGTTTAAGACATCAACTAAGTGCTTTAGAATGAGCACAATGAATTATGAAAAATATGTGAAAAATAACAAGTGGGAGTAATAAACCCTCATATGGTGACTAATGAATGTAATATGATATATATGTTATCCTAAATATGGGTATTAAACATGTGATGTAATGAATGGTATGATGCATAGTTATGCTGTATATGTACACCCGATTTGGAATTTAAGTGGGTTGTGAATGTTAATGAAAATAGGTTGAAAAAATAAGTTGAATGCAAGCAAATAGAAAATATATGAATGCTATGTCATTCTTACATGTATAGGCAAAGGCAAAGAAAAGGTCGACTAGGAAAGCTAACGTGATCAAGGTAAGCAAGCAAACTTCTAAATGATTTTTGTTTTTTTAACTTATTCTACAATTATGCAAATGATGTTCTAACTATGTGGCGCCCCAGCCCGAGATTCACATTCTTACCTCAAGATCTGTCGATTGGTAAATGTGAATTAGGATTGTTGCTCTGATCACGCGGCGGGTTTTTATTAGATATTCATCCACTTAATCCTAATTCCTTAGGATTTTATATCATTTATACATTCAATTTCCATCAAATGCCATTTTAGGCCATTATATCATAATCTTCATACTTAAACATATCGTGATATTTCATACCTTAGCATTTAATCATAAATTTTTTTTCCTTTCTTCTTCGATGGTCACGAAACCGTAACATAATTCATATACAACATTAAACAACTATTTAATGTCATCATTCATATAACCATTCAACCCTTAGGTTCATATACAGGTACTCGTGGAAATTCGTTCAACCTTGAATCTCCACCTGTGCTCCTTGCCTCATTCCTTCTTTCACCTGTCTATGGGCTTGGAAAACAAAACGTGAGTTGAAATTCAACTCAATAAACAAGCTGTATATTTTTCAGGCAAATTCATTTTTGAAGGCAACATTCTTTAAAAATATTTCCCTCCATTCAATAGAGACACTTAACAAATGATCAACTACCTGTGGAGCAGAAACTTTTTCATAAACCTTTCATAAACAATTCATGAAAATTATTCATGAAAACCATTCATGTAAACCATTCGTAAATCCCAGTTTTTGGGCATTTCATGAACATTGGATGTGCAAATTCATCATTTCCATTCATGACATTATCCTTCATGTGACGGTACGCTAACACGGGGAACATTCTTTCATAGCATGATCCTTTCCATCCTTGGCGCCGGACCTTCCGACTTACTACCTCGACTAGCCTACCTCGCCGGTCCTTTCCAACTTGGCAACGTTAAGGGAGATTCCTTGTCCACTTACTACCTCAACTAGCCTGCTTGACTTCCATTCTATGCATGACCTTTAGTCACCCCGATATTATATACCTCTTACACATGATATCTTGTCATTCTCATATAGAAAATTCTTTGCACCATCCTTTTTAAACATTTTTTCAAATAAACGTCGTATAAATCCAACTTTCATCACTTCTCATAAATACTTGCTAAACAGTAAACAATCATTTATTTCAATAGAAATAACATTTCCGTACACATTTAGACAAGGAATGACCATCCTTAAATACCTTGTAATGAAAACCAAAATCATGGAGAAAATTTGCTTGCTTAGCTTTCCATCTCGCTTATCTCTTTGCCTTTGCCTATACATATAAGAATAACATAGCATTCATATACTTTCTTTTGCTTTCATTCAACCCAGTTTTCCAACCCATTTCCATTAAGATTCACAACCCACTTGAATTCCAAGTCGGGTGTACATGCACATCATAACTTATGCATTATACCATTCATTTCACCATATTTTTAATACTCATTTTAAGGTATCATACGTCATTCATACAACAATATCCTTATGTATCTCATCACATATTCATGCATATTTTGCATTTTAGCAATTCTACATAAGTCATTTATCATTCATTCATACATATGCTCTATATACGTTCATCTTTCAACACATAGATTATGTGTTTCTTAAAATTTTTTAACACAACAACTTACATCCAATTTCAACATCATTAAACCCTTTAATTAACATATAATTTAGGGTCTAATTTTGGTTTTTTAATCCATTTATTATTGGGTTCCAAAATAGCCATGTTAGGACATTTTTCATCCTTTCAACGCCTCTTTCAAGACTTAAATCTTAACAGATTTTTAAACCATAATTTTCAGCAACTAAACATGCTTTTCTTAATCCAAATTTAGGGTATTATTATATATTTAAAACTTATAATTTAGTTACTTCCAAAACAGCAACATTTCAAGCACATAGGGTATCCATTTTGACCCGTTTTAACGTGTTCATACACATGTCTTTAAAAATAAGATTTAGGGCAAATATTTTCAAGCCCTTTTGGAGATTCAAAGTAACCTAATCCTAGGTTAATTTAATCTCCATAACATCCATAAATGAATTATTTGCAAACAACAACAAAATTTATATGTAAGGTACCCGTTTGGACGTTCCATACATATACCCTAAAAAATCAGATTTAGGGCAAACTCATCGAAGCCACTTAGATCATCCAAAGGGTCCTTAATTTAGGGTACTTTACTCTATAATTCATCCATAAACCATTTAAGCACTTCTTTGTATCATTTTTAACTCAAAAATGGAAAAATCGGGTATTTCATGAAACCCTAAGCTCCATTTTTGCTAAAATCATTAACAAATGACCAAATCAACATATGTAATCCAAAATAATATGAATTAAATTCTAATAATCATGCTTTAATCATACAACAACTTAATTTAGGATTTTGAGAAATTCCAAGTTAGATTTCATCTCAAAATTCAACCCTAACTTCCCTTTTCACTCTCTTGAACTCTTGATTTCATTTATACCTTTCAAAAATCATTCAATACCTTCATCAAGGATACATAACTCATCTTTTAAGAGTTGATTATGAATCATATTCATGACTCATAATTTTTGAGAGGAAATCTTGATTTAAATGATTCAAAACTTAAGTTTCACTTACTTGAATTGAATCCAACTTGAATCCAACTTGTTTAGCTTGGTTCCTTCTCTCTTTTTTCTCTTTTTTCCTTCTTGTTTTCTCCTCTTTCTCCTTCTTCCTTGCTGGTTTGGACGTCCCCAAGCTTGCTCTCACAACTTAGCAAATTTTGAGAAATTTCTCTCCCCCTTCTCATATGGACGTCCCCCCTTGGATATGCCCCCTTTTTATAACTTTTAACCAGCCCATGGGACCCACTTTGCCACATGTCATAAGAGTAATTTAATTCTAACTTATCCTTGAAGACATGACAATTTTATATCTAAGTAAAATATGCATTTTTCATTTGTCAAAAATTATCAAAATCCATGCATTGATGGAATGCATTGTTGTCCACTAGGGGCGTCCCCCATTAGGCATGCTTTTTGACATTTTTATGCCTCATTTTTCACACATTTAAGTATCTCATTAATTACCCTAATGTCTTAGCTACTTAGATATGCATTTTAGGATTTTTAAAAATCCAAATATTAAGCCTTATCCACCCCTTGGATGTCCCTTGGTGTGACACCACACCTATGCTCTGTTTGAGCTAAACTTAGGTATTTAAACCAAGCATTTAAGCCTTCAATTTTTCCATGGATTTGACCCTTAAATAAATCCAAAAAATTCAGCTCCATTCACCTCCATTTGACACCTCTCATAGCATTAAACCAAGTCATTTAACTCAAATGCTTTTTATTAAATGCTATGGTAGTCTAGGGTGCACAAGTCAATGCTAAATACTTTTTTTTGAATAAGAACTTTCCCATACTTAATCCAATCCTTCCAAATCATAGATTTCATAATTTTATTTAATCGTTTCAAATTTCATCTCAAACCGACTTTTCTACGTTAAGTTATGATCCTTTGAAAATATCCTTAGAGTGTGAGATTAAAAATAAATAATTATCATCTTAATCTCATCACATTTGCCTTAATCCCATCCATACCTAAGGTTGAGCTCAAAGTCATGAGCTTACCTTTCAAATTTTATTTCATTTCGCTTTATAGGCGTCAAGTTATGAATTTTCTACATTTTCCAACATAATTTCATAAATTTCATTTTAATTTCCATCAATTAATTCATGAAAATTAAAATAAATATTTATGCCACATTAGCATATTCTAATTGTCATTAAGCCCCTTTAGTCATCTTGACTCACATTGGGCTATGACGATTAATCTCAATCACCATTTTTAATTGCAAACTCTAATTGCAAAAATTCATAAATTCATAAAAATCATCTATAAATCAATCAATTCATACATAAATCATCATTACACTTTAAATGCACTTATATGAGTCCTACTTGGGTCCGGGTATTGCACTGTGCAAGACAAAATTTTCCTTGTAATAAAAAACAAGAGATTCTTAAAATGTCCTAACCAAATGAAATCACTTTAAAAAAGAGGAACACCTTCTAATAGTGTGCTTACTACAAAGATCATGGGCACTTAACCAAGTGCTTCAACTAAAAAGTGTGATCGAAGACTTAATACAAAAAGATCACCTCGCCTAGTTTATAAAGAAGATCAAAGGTACTTAGAGGGACCCCTCTGGTAATTTCGACATAATGTCATCTAACAAATATAATCAAAATATATCCCTAATCATGACATCATTTATACCCTTCATGGTGGAGTCACTTGTGGAGGTGTCACAAAGACCAAGAAGATGAAGTACACTTGCCAAGAAAATGGTTGAATAAAAGACCTTACCTTAAATTATCACATCTTTTTTGTGGAAACAGGATAACGATTGTGATACCCGGACCCAACTAGGACCCAATGGGATGCATTGAACATATATACATGATTTATATGTGATTTAAATAAATTTTGAATGATTTATGGATGATTCTATGATTTGATGCTATTTTACAATTAGGGTTTAATTAGGAATAGTGATTAAAAATTTAATCGCTGGAGCCCAAAGTGAGTCGGTACGACCCGAGGGGCTTGATGAGGATTTAATGGTGACAATGTGTCATAGATAATTATGTTAATAATCATGATTTTATTTATGGAGATTAAAGTGTAATTATGGAATTAAAATGAAAAATGATATAAAATACATAACTTGACGCCTACAAGGCGGATTTCGATGAAATTTAAAAGGTAAGCTCACGACGTTGGGCCCAATCTTATGAATGGATTGGATTAAGGGAATCATGATGAGATTAGGGTGATAATTAATTATTTTTATCCCAAATCCAAAAGATAAATTCAAGTGGTCATAACTTGAGTTAGAAACGTTGGATTGAGATGAAATTTGAAATGATGGAATAAAATTATAAAATCTATGAGATGAATGGAATGGATTAAGCTAATTATCATAGAAATTTTCTTTCTTGGAGAGTAAGTAACTGTTGGTCCCGAGTTTATGGCAAAACCCAAGAGGGGTGAATTGGGTTCTTGAAAATTCTTTTCGTAATTAGAAGCTTAACCCCTTATAATTTCAATCCCCTTGATGAAACGTGATATGAGATAGAATAAGAGGGTGCAAATGGAATATAAAAATATAAACAATCAATCCACACAAGAGACAACAATATATAGTGGTTCGGGCAACCTTTCCTACTCTACTCTTCCAAGCACACACACATTGTGTCTTGGGTTTCACTATTGTATATTCAATACAATCTAGAGCACCCGCTCTCTTCTAGATTCTAGCTCTAGAGGGTATATACAACAATCACTTGTTGGTGAGACCAACTCCAACCAACCAAGTCCAATCTATTGGTGAGACAAACTCAAACCAATTAAGCAAAACCCGTTAGTGAGACAAACTCAAACCAACCCCCTGTTTTGCTTCTTCTTGAATTCGGTCTCCAACACCGATCCAAGGCAACAACATAAAATAAAATAGACAAAAGAGAAATTACACTTTACAACGTGTATTCGATAAGCTCCGAAAGCTCCTTGTCATGTAGAGATGATAATCTTGGAAGCACACTTGGAAGTTGTAGCACTTGAAGCTTCAATAACTTCAACACACTTGAATATTAGAAGATGAAAGCCCAACTTGTGTTTTCTTCTTTCTTTCCTCCTCTCTACTCTTCGTTCATACATCAATAGTATATATAGAGAAAAAATGATCTAGCCGTTTAGAGTGGAGGTTCACGTGCATCTAGAGCTCCAACGTTTGGATTTTTGACCGTTACGAGTTGAAGTCGCAAGTGGAGTCGACTTCGGATAAGTGGAGTCGACTTCGGATGGGTGAAGTCGACTTGGGATGCGACTTCGTCTTGTTAAAACTTGCTGTCTAGAATTTTGCCTTCGAAGTTGCAGGTGAAGTCCACTTGGGTCTGGGACTTCATCCAAGTCGCAAGTGAAGTCCACTTGGGTCTGGGACTTCACCCAAGTCGCAAGAAAAGTCGACTTGGGCTGAGACTTCACTTTGCTGTCTGTCCGAAGTCGCAGGCGAAGTCGACTTGGGTCTGGGACTTCACCCAAGTCGCAAGTGAAGTCGACTTGGGCTGAGACTTCACTTTGCTGAACTTGCAATTCATGAACTTGAACTCTTGAAACTTAAATTATTTCACATTTTCATTTTTATACACATAATTAGAGACAAAATATCTGAGAACACTTAGAAAAATTTATTAGATCCTTTTTAATGATATTTCAATTATTTGTTAATCATCAAAATCAAATTAATCATTCTTAAAGCAAGCATATGATTAACAGTAACAAGTTGCTTAAGAGCTAAGTAAAGAAGGGCAATTGTGGAAAGTGAAAATGGAATTTACTAAAATGCCTATGGGGTTACTTGGGCACCAAGAAAAGTAGCTTATAAAAAGAAAAAAAGGAAGAGCAAGGGCTGCTGCACATTCCAGCAAGGGGGAAGAAGGAGAGAGAGAAGAAGAGAGAGAAGGAGAGAGAAAGAGAGAGAAGAAGAGAGAAGGAGAGAGAGAGGAGAGGAAAATAAGAGAAAAATGGAAATTTTCTCCAAGGGCAGCAGCTAAGGCACGTCAAACCCAGCAAGGAGGAGAGGAAAAGAAGAAAATTTCAAGTGCTCAATGAAGGGATTATCAAATAATCAAGTAAGTATATGTTAATCTTGATTTTTTGCCTCAAATCTGGAACTTATATATGTTGTAAACTAAAATATGAACAGAATAGTAAATGGATGAATTTTAGTATGAAAATTTTTGGGAAGAGTTATGATGGAGTGATTAAGTAACTACCAAATTTTTAGCTTAAAAAGATAAGTACGTTGCAAATTAAAAATCCGAGAAGATCAACCTGAACAAGGTTGCATGGGTGGCAGGATCAGCTGCACTAAATGATTTTTAATAATTTTTATACAAGGAATTTGGGGCTGAAAATTTTATAGGATATATAAGACATATTTAGGATCATAAAAAAAAATAATAATTAGGTTTTAATGGGTATAAATATACCCCATAATTTACGTGATTAAGTCTATAAGAAAATGGATGCTGCTGTCCAGCAAGGTAAAAATACCAAAATAAATATAAATACTTAATTTTTTGTACTGGAAATATTTATTTTAGTTAATTAATGTAGTTATTAAGGTATAGTAGAAATTTCAGATCAAAACTACTTGATTTGATATTAATTGAAGATTTTGAGAATTCAGTGTGCCTGAATTCAGCATTATGGACAACTTAAGGAATAAATAAGATAAATGTTAAATTCCAGGTTTTTGTGATGGAATTTGACTTATAATGGGATATAAATCATGATTTAATATAAGTTATATGATGATTTATGAATAATCTACTGATTTTATAAGATATGGAACTTAGGGTTGCATAATGACCCGATTTTTATATTTTTATGTTAAAAATGGTATGGAAATGAGATTAAATGATTTATGGAAGTTATGTAGGGTATAATACCCTAGGATTATTATACTTTGGATGCCCAAGAGGATTTGGGAAGATAAGCCCCAAATCTGATTTTATGAATTTTATGAATAGGTGTCCAAATGGGGTGAAAACGGTACCCGCAATAGGTAAATAAGTTGCTGTTTTGAGAGGAGTTAATATATGAATTTTAAACATGTGTTAATACCCTAAATTTGGGTCAAGAAAAGCATGGTTTAAGGCTGGAAAATTTGGATTAAAAATTCTGTTTAGACGATGCCGCTAAAGGGAGCATTGAAACGACGAAAAATGGGTTCGAAAGTTGCTGTTTTGGGAACCCTATGACAAATGAATTTATGCAGTGTAGAAAATCTAAGGAATATAAGTATTTGAAGATGATACAAATAAATGAAATGTTATTTTTATTTATCTAGGCAAAGGCAAGGAAAAAAATGGAAGGAAATAGATTATGGCGATCTCAGGTAAGTATGCAAACTTTCTAAAATGTTGTTTTCTTTCTATGTGATTGATGTGATTGAAATGTTTATGTTTATGTTTTGATGAATGGGTAAGCACAAGTTTTGAAAATAATGGCTTTAATGCAAAGCCACAATTTTGTAAAATGACGGCTTTAATGATAAGTCGTAAGTTTTGAAAAAAGAATAACTTTAAGGAAAAACATCAAGGTTTGCTTCATGGGAAGCAAGCAATACGTTTTAAGATAAGGCTTTTATTATCAGTGTTGCCAAAGATTGGCAATGCTTTATATTAATGGATTGATAAATTTGCTTATGAGTAAGCAAGTTCTCTACGATAATGTTTTCAAAGGATTTCATGTTTTATGTCGATGTTTTTTTTAAGAAATTTATTTTAAGTAAAAAAGTTCTTTATGATGTTGTTTCAAAAGTAGTTTATAAGAAAAAGGAAATTTTACCCTTTTTCCCAAGCAACAAACGTAAATAAGTTTTGAATTTCTCTTATGACATTTAATGATAAATAATCATGTTATAAAAAAAGGAATTTGATTTATGAAAAAGATTTGTTTTGCTAGGTCATGATAATTAAATAATAAATGATGATTTGGACATAGTCCATATGTTTTGAAATGATATTCGAAAAGTTTTGATTTCCTTTAGATAAGAAAATCTATGTTGAAAATATCTTGAAAATGTTTATACGGATGTGTTGAAAGGGATTTAAGGATGACCAACCTCCTATGTTGATTTCATAAAATGGTTTGATTTCGAGTTGCTAAATGGTATGCAAAAGATTATGCAAGCCCTTTATGTAAAAATGACAAAATTGATATGTGGACAAGAAATTGATTTTAAGGTGGTTGAGAAAGGATTAGCACAATTGCTTAACTTTTGTGAGTAAAAGGCCCCGAAATGGAAACTAAGAAAATGTTAAAAAATATATAGTTTAATTTTGAAAATTCAAAGGTTTTGAAATTCTTTTATAAGAATTTTAAGATGTATTATTTTCCAAACATTTTGAACGTTTATCAAAATATTTTACTCAAAATGTTTCTAAAAGAATTTAAGGAAGGTCATCCTAAAATTAGATTTCAAATAACAACTTGTTAAAGTGGGTGCGCTGGCTTACAAGTTGACACGGACTGCGGTCTGTGATGTGTTTTTTAAAAATAATTTTTAAAGATATAGACTTTGGTCTAAGATTTTTGTGTGGTTATGGATGCAGATAGAGGTCTATGATCCCGGTTTAAAAGGACATAAGCTGCGGTCTGTGATTTTTCAAACCAAACGGACTGCGGTCCATCATAATAATGTACGATGCACCAATACAAGGAATAGGCAGGTTGTAGAGCACAGTTGGGATGACCAGGGCCCACTCTACATAAGGCCAAGTCGCTAAGGGATGATAGGAGTGCTAGCGGCGCCCTCCCTGAGATGGGAGCAGGATAAATAAACAGCCGCCTGGCTAGGGTGCTGTTAAGGATTCTCTTCCAAAAGGTAGCATGATCACTTGGTTAGTGTCACTACTGGATGGGGAAAAATGTATTTGCATATGTTTTGCTTTTCAAAAGCCCAAAGATTGGGATATAAAAGCATTTATATAAAAAGTTATCCTAAATTGAATTTCTATGAGCCATTATGCATAAGTTACCCTAAAAGCAGGGTGTTTTACACAAAATGTATAAATATTAAGAATAAAAAATAGTTTTTATGCAAAATTTTTCATGAAAAGGATTTACGACTTGTTTGCTATAAACAAGCCCCAAGATGGGGATCATGAAAAAGAGTTTATGTTGGAAAATATTTTGGACATAAGAATGTCCATTTTCAAAGGGTTTATGTTGAAAAAATGGTTGGACATGAGAATGTCCATTTCCTAAAGGGATTTATGTTGGAACATGTGTGGACATAAAAATTTCCATTTCTAAAAGAGTTTAAGGAATAAAGGTGTTTGTGGACATATGAATGTCCATTGCCAAAAAGGCTTACGGAAATGTATTTTGGACATAAAAATGTCCATTATCAAAGTGTTTATGTGAAAAACGTTTTAGGATGTATAAACGTCCGTTTCCAACAAGGTTTAAGTGGAAAAATGTTTTAGGACATATGAACGTCCAATGCCAAAATGATTTATGTGGAAAAAGTCTTTTCATGGACATGAGAATGTCCATTGCCAAATATGGTTTATATCAAGATATTTTGGGACATAAAATGTCCCCTAGCCAAAATGATTTATGAGAAAAATGTTTTAGGAAAAGATTTTCAAGGAAAGTTTTGCCCCAAAATGCTTGCTTACTGAGTTATCACTCACGTTTTGTTTTCCAAACCTTAGACAGGTACTGGGAGACTCAAGTGGTCGAGGACCTAAGAAATGGAGAAAAGGTACGAGATAGTACCATGGGGGCTAAAAGGATTAGCCATGGTGAGTGGAATGATACGAATGAAGGTATTCAGGTATACTAATGTATATGAATTTATTTGAAGTTCTAAGTTCTAAGTGAACTAATGATTGAATATATGTATGTATGAGATGGAAATGCCATGATTAGGTCAAGAGGGCCTATGATGTATAACAGCATGTTGAAATGGTTTAAAGGATATGTACAAGTGTACCATTGCTTATGTTATAAATGAAATGATGATGAATGAAGAAACGAAAAAAAATTTGGACGAGTTCCAATTAAAATCTTGCCGCGTGATCAGGGCAACAATCCTGATTCACATTTACCAATCTATAAGGTCTTGAGGTAAGGAAGTGATGTCTCAGTTTGAGGCGTTACAACGATTTTTGTACTTATGGTGATATGGTTGTAATTAATTCTTGGATTTCAAAGTAGCTGGTTCGTAAGATCTTGATTGATGTTGGATGTTTAGTTGATGTTATATTTTGTGAAGCATTTCATAAGACGAGTTTCCTAAAAAAGAATTTATAACAGCATACAAGGTGTGGTGCCCCAGCCCGAGTGTCAAACCTTACTCCAAGATCTATCGATTGGTAAACGTGATCAGGATTGTTGCCCTGTCACATGGCGGGCTTATTGGATATTTATCCACTTAATCCTAACTCCTTAGGAGTTTATATCATTTCATACATTCAATTTCCATCAAATGCCTTATTCGGCCATTATACTATTTGAGAATTACACATGTCATCTCATAACCTCCGTACTTAATCATATCATGATAATTCATACCTTAACATTTGACCATAAATTTTTCGCCTTCTATGGTCAAAAACCATAACATAATTCATATATAACATTAAACGACTATTTACTGTCATCATTCATACATAAAGTCATATATAGGTGTTCATAAGAATTCATTCATTCTTGAATCTCCACCTGTGCTCTTTGCCTCCTTCCTTTCACCTATCTTTGGGTTTGAAAAACAAAATGTGAGTCGAAACTCAATAAGCAAGCTATAGGGTTTTCAAGCAATTCATTTTAAAGGAAACATTGTTTAAAAACATTTCTCTCCATTCGGTAGAGACACTTAGCAAGTGATTAACTACCTGCAGAGCATAAATATTTTCATAAACCATTCATAAACCATTCGTGTAGACCAGTTTAATTCCAATTTTGGGCATTTCATAAACATTGGATGTGCAAATGTATCATTTTCATTCATGACATAATCCTTCATGTGAGGGTACGCTAGCTCGGGGAATATTCTTTCATAACATGATCCTTTCCATCCTTAGCGTTGGACCTTCCGACTGGGCAACGTTAAGGGCGGACTCATTGTCCTGCTTTCTGCCTTGACTAGCCTACTTGATTTCTATTCCATGCATGACTTTTAGTCACCCCGGCATTATATACCTCTTACACATGACATCTTGTCATTCTCATGTAGAGAATTCTTTGCACCATCTCTTTTAAACATTGTTTCAATGAAACATCATTTAAATCTATGCTTCATCACTTTTCATAAATACTTGCGAAACAGTAAGCAATTCATTTATCATAATTTAAATAACATTTCAACACATATTGAAATAAAGGAATGATCATCCTTAAATAACTTGAAAATAATTCATCAATCAATTGCAAAATGGTTCAATACATTTAGAACATCATTTGCAGTCATTTTATCATATTTTGATAAAACGAAAAGCATTTAGAAAATTGCTTGCTTACCTGCCTTTCCGTATCACTTATCTCTTTACCTTTTCCTATACATATAAGAATGACATTACATTCATAACATTTTCATTTGCTTGCTTAATTCTCCAACCCATATTCCATTAACGTACATAATCAACTTGGATTTTCAAGTCGATCATACATACACAACATGTACTTGTGCATCATATCATTCATTCCATATTGTGTTTTAATCCCATATTTAAGGTAAACACATAGCATTCATTCACAATTTAACATATGGGAATTTATGTCACCCATTTATCATTTTTCATCCATTTTTCACTTTTCCTACGTTCATGCTCATTTTAAGCACATAAGTGACATTTTAAGCTTCATAACTTAATCTCAAAATTTGAGATAATCAAACATTAACCATTCAGCAACATCCTTATGCATTTTATCATATATTCATGCATATGTTTCATTTTAGCAACTTCACATAAGTCACATATCATCCATTCGTACATATGTTCAACATACGTTTAACATACAACACATGTATTATGTGTTTTTTAAAATTTCTTAACACAGAAAATTACACCCATTTTCATCATCATTAAACCCTTTAATTAACATATACTTTAGGGTTTAGTTTCATATTTTTAATCCATTTATCACTGATTTCCAAAACAACCATATTAAGACCCATTTTTTCACCCTTTCAACGCCTCTTTCAAGACTTAAATCATAACATATTTTTAAGTCATAATTTTCAGTAAATAAAGATGATTTTCTTAACCCAAATTTAGGGTATTATCACATATTTAAAATTCATAATTTAGTTGCTTCCAAAACAGCAACATCTTAAGCATGTAGGGTATCCATTTTGACCCATTTTGACGTGTCCAAATATATATCCTTAAAATGAGATTTAGGGCATATCTTTCCAAGAAATTTTGGACACTCAAAGTACCTTAATCCTAGGGTAATTTACCCTTTATAACATCTATAAATCATTTTTTTACAAACAGCAACAAAAATTATATGGAAAGCACCTGTTTTGGCCCTCATTTGGACGTCTCATACACATACCCTAAAAAATCAGATATAGGGAAAACTCATCCATCCCACTTAGGTCATCCGAAGGGTCCTTAATTTAGGGTAATTTACCCTAAAATTCATCTATAAACCATTTAAGCACTTCCTTATATCATTTTTAACTCAAAAGTGAAAAAATGGGCATTTCTTGGAACCCTAAGTTCCATTTTTGCTAAAATAACTAAAAAAGGCTTAAATCAACATATGTAATCCAAAAGAATATGAATTATATCCAAATCATCATGCTTAAATCATACAGCTACTTGGTTTAGGATTTTGAGAATTTCCAAGTTAGATTTCATCTAAAAATTCAACCCTAACTTCCCTTTTCACTCTCTTGAACTCTTGATCTCATTTAAATCTTTCAAAAATCATTCAATACCTTCATCTAGTCATCATAACTCATAATTTAAGAGTTCTTTATGAACCATATTCATGGCCCATGAATTGAGAGAGAAAACCTTGATTCAAATGATTCAAAACTTAGATTTTACTTACTTGTTTTGAATCTAACTTGAATTCAACTTGTTTGGCTTAGTTCTCTTTTTTTTTCTTCTCCTTTTTTCTTCTCTTTTTCTCTTCCTTTCGCCTTCTTCCTTGCTGGTTTTTGGTCGTGCAAAGGGCTGCTCACAACACATAGAAACATTTTGCCCCTTGGATAAGCCCCTTTTTATATATATATTTTTTATCTTGTGGGGCCCATTTTGACACATCATAAATAGGGTATTTTAATGCCATCTTATCCCTTGATGACTTGGCTAATTTATATCCAAGTAAAATACCCATTTTCCATTTATCAAAAATCATTAAAGTCCACTCATTAATGGAATGCATTGTTGTCCACTATTTGCAACATCCATGAAGCTTCATCTTCAACGATTTTTCCATGAAATTCCACATATTTAATTGCCCATTTACTTCACCTAGGTGTTAGGCAATTTAAATATGTATTTAAATATTTTTTTAAAAATCAAATTCCATGCCCAAAGTGCCCTTGGACGTCCATGGTCATGCCACATAATTTATGCCTCATTCGAGCTACATATTAGGCATTAAACCAATGCATTTAAATCCTTGACTTTTTCATAGATTTGTCCCTTAAACAAATCCATAAAATCCAGCTCCATTCACCTCCATTTGACACCTTGCATATCATTAAAACAAGTCATTTAACTCACTTGCTTTAACATAAATGCTATGGTAGTATAGGGTGCAAAAAGTCAATGCTAGGCACATTTTTCTAATTAAGCACTTTTTCATGGTATTTAACTTAATCCAATCCACTCATACAATAAATTTCATAATTTTATTCAATTGTTTTAAATTTCATCTCAAATCGACGTTTCTACATCAAGTTATGAGCCTTTGAAAATAACCTTAGAGTGTGAGATTAAAATCAAATAATTATCACCTTAATCTCATCACTTTTACCTTAATCCAATTCACTCATAATGTGAAACTTAGACCCAAGTAAGGTTTATTTATATGCAATTGGCATATAAATATGAATCAAGTATAATTTAGTGGAACTATGAATGATTTCCAATTGCAATATTGATGATTTATTGCAAATTAGGGCAAATGATTATGAATGATCAATATAAGCTGATATGGGTCAATGTGATTAAAGAGGCTTAATGGGGATTAGGGAATGTGATTATATTGAGGATAATTACCTCATATATTATGGGTTAACTAATGGAGATTATGTTGTTAATTATGGATTAAAGGTAGCAAATGCTAGAAAATCCATAACTCAACGTCGGTAAGGCGGATTAAGATGAAAATTGACAGGTAAACACATAATTTTGTGGTTAATCTTATGGAAATGATGGATTATGAAAATAAGGATGAAATTAGGGTGAAAATTGATCATCACCATCCAAAAATTCAAATGGTCATAACTTGAGCTAGAAAAATCGGATTGAGATGAAATTTGAAACGAACAGTTAAAATTATGAGATCTATGCAATGAGAGGCTTGCATTAATCTAATTATGATAAAATTAAGTGATTAATGATATAATTAAGGAGCTAATGAGCTAGCTCAAATGAGACAATGTAAGTGGCCCACACATGGATGATCAAGGGGCTATCACATGAGATTTTTGAATTTTAAAAAAATAGAAAATGTGCAATTTAATGACCTAGGAAACTAGGGTGAATAGTGGATGAGATTTGGGCTGAATTTTGTGGCAAGAAAATTCCAAAAAGTCCATGATAAGTGGACCCCATAAAGTGGACAGCTTGATATCCCATTAATGTATTGATTTTATTGATTTTATGAAATATAAATAATGTAATTTACTTGGAGGTGGTTGTGCCACATTGCTTAAGGGATAAGGAATGTCCTATGTGGAATTTTTGCAGCCAAAATAATTAAAAAAATACGAAAAATAGGGCTGCTAATTAGGGTTGACTAAGTGGACAGCTTTATTTAAAAGTTGGATATAGCTGTGAAAAAAATCTGAAAATAATATTAAATAATTAAATATGTGGCTGAAAATTTTTGAGTAAACTATAGGGTAAATTTGAAAAACTTTACCTTCCATTTTGGGTCAAAATTGTAAAGGAAATATTAAAAAATAAATGCCTATATAAGCAGGCAGTGTGGACGTTCCAGACTTCTATTTGGGAGAAACAAATAATAAAAATCAAAGGGGCAGTGGCTGGAACGATCCAAGGGAATAAACCATGAAGAAAAGAAGGGAATTTCAAGTTCTCAAAGGAGTGATTACCAATTAATCAAGTAAGTATATGTTAATTTTGATTTTATACTTCAAATCTGAAAGTTATATGATATTATAGATCAACATATGAAAGAAATAGTAAACGAAGGATTTTCACCATGAAAATATTTTTACAAGCTTATTATATGATTATTAATGGAAAAACAAAATTTCATATTGAAATATTAATTACGTTTCAAATTAAAAATCCGAGAAGATCAACCTAAAAAGGGTAGAATGGGTGATAGGATCAGTTGTAGAAAATGATTTTTAATAATTTTTATACAAGGAATTTTGGGCTGAAAAACTTACAATATATATATGAAATATTGAGGATCACAAAAAAAAAATAAAAATTAGGTTTTGATGGGTATAAATATACCCCGTAGTTTACTTGATTCAGGCTGTTTGAAAAGGGATGTTGCTGTCCAGCAGAGTAAAAATACCAAAATAAATAGAAATACCAAAATAAATAGAAATACTAAATATTTCATGCTGAAAATATTTATTTTAATTAATTCATGTAGTTATTAGGGTATGGTAGAAATTTCAGATCAAAAATACTTGATTTGATATTAATTCAAGATTTTGAGAATTCAGTATGCCTGAATTCAGCGTTATGGATAGCTTAAGGAATAAATCAAGATAAATGTTAAATTCCTGGTTTTGTGATGCAATTTAACTTATAATGGGATATAAACAAGTGATTATGAGGGTTTAACCTATTATAAGTAAATAAGAATACCTTAAATATGATTTTTTTTTAAAGATACGCAAAGGGATGTTTAAAGAGGGGTGCAGAGGGTACCCAAAATGTATATGGAAGTTGCTGTTTTGGAAGCAACCAATATTTGAGTTTTAAATATGTATTAATATCCTAAATTTGGGTTAAGAAAAGCATTATTAATTGCTGGAATTTATGGATTAGAAATCTATTTTGAATTAAGTGTTGAAACAAGCGTTGAAAAGATGAAAAATGGGTTCTAATGTTGCTGTTTTGGAACCCTATGATGAATGAATTATGAATCCGAAATTAAGTCCTAAATTATGTGTTAATTAAGGGGTTTAATCATGCTGGAATTACGAGTTATCATGACCCATTTCAGATTTGATTTGTGCGTTAGTTCGAGAGATTAGGCTTAGTTTGCATCCATTTACCTTAATTTTCACTCGCTTTGCATTTTAGGAGCATTATTTAGTTTTTAGGCATTTTTAGCATTATTTAGGAATTTTTAGTTCATTTACTTAGTTTTCCATCTTTTGCAGAAAGGACGGGATGTGTGAAGGCAAAACGAACGAGTTGAATGCAAGCTGAGGCAACCAGAGGTAGGTGGATGCCGCCTAGGCGTCAACCATCGGCGCCCAGGCGCCACCCTACGTGCCTTGGCTATTTTCAGCACACAGTTGACAGCATGGCTTCCAGGGAGTTGGCGCCCAGGCGCCACTTCATCTCATGCAACCCAAGTTCAGACGATGTTGAAGCCACAAGTCAGGCAATACTCTAGGGAGTTGGCGCCTAGGCACCAGGCATGATCAATCACAAGATTTCAAGGGTTAAGCTCCAAGCAGGAACAGTCCAGGGAGTTGGCGCGTAGGCGCCACACTGGGGCGCCTAGGCACCAATACGCGTTATTACGCGAATATTCAAGAATACGCATTCGTGCGTAAAAAGGGACTCTACATATAGTTCTTGGGGGTTCGCATGTGAAAGGGAGGTAGTAGGGGAGCCTAAGTACGAACTAAAGGGGAAGAGAGAGGAAATCAAGATTGAAGCCTGGATTGAAGAGAGGATTCAAGTCCTGTTGGTGAAAATCGCCGAAAAATAGTTTTTCTTATTCTTTCCAATTTTCTTTCTCTGCCTTTATGGATACTTTTTATATGGATGTATTGGATGTTAAGATCATGTCTTTGAACTAAACCTCCATTAGATGGATAGTTAGGATGATTTGAATTCTAAACTATATTGTTTCTTGGTTCTTAGAATATTCAGGAATGAATAGTTGATTTTATGCATGATTGTGTATGATTTACCTTTGCATGTGTGGATTAAATATTTTGTTTACAAGATTAGCTACCTTGTAAGATGATTTAATTACTTGATTTATCCTTAGAAGAGGAAGATCTTTGCCGGATCCATGTGCAAGGCATAGGTTTCGACCTTTGTGTAAGGAGAGTTGTTTAACGGATAGAAATATACCGTTAAACCCTGTGTAGTCATTATACAGGTTATGAATTTATTGATTTCACTTTATTTAATGACATGGGAACATAGCAATTAAATAGGGTGTAATTAACTTTATATAATGTTAGAAGACATATATAAAGATATATGAACTTGGGCTAGTAAATCCATATGTAATCCAATTAGAAAGAACCAAAGCAATATAGTTTAGATTCAAGGATTCCAAGCTATCCATCTACCATCCCTAATCAGAAAACCCGTTTAAAGTATTCAGTAGTCTCGAACTTTCACTCTAATTTCTCATTGCAATCGTTAGTTTAGTTAAATCGCAAATCCAGAAT
The DNA here is from genome assembly GCA_030490835.1 of Annona cherimola. Lineage (NCBI taxonomy): Eukaryota > Viridiplantae > Streptophyta > Magnoliopsida > Magnoliales > Annonaceae > Annona > Annona cherimola. The sequence continues at coordinate 45,689,661 of CM059971.1, forward strand.
TTTCCATCCATCGAAAGCAGTTTAATTAATTAATAATTCGGTTAACAATTCCTCGTGGGAACGATACTCTACTCACTTTTTATTACTTGACACGGCACGTATACTTGCGTAAATAGTGAACATTCTAATTGATATATACACAGCTCGTTAAGTTTTTGGCGCCGTTGCCGGAGAATTGTTTAGCCGATTATTTTGTTAGTTTTATTGCTTTCTTGTATAATTCTGTAGAATAGTTTATTTTCATAATTTCTTTTAGTTTAGAATCTCTTTTTCTGCTAGTTCAACTTCATTGATTTTTGCAGATTATTTGCAAATTGCATGCGTCGAGGTAGAGCCGAAAAGGAGATTGTTATTCCTTTTGATCCGGAACCCGAACGAACTTATTTGAGAAGGCGTCGCAAGAGCAGGGAGGCTAGAAACCAACAGCATACGATGGAGCGTAATGAGAACTAGGATGAAAATGTTCATGTGAATCAACAGGAAAATCAAAGGATTGAGATCCCGAATCATCCACCTCAAGATGATTTGGACCAACCCATTTGGGATCTGATTGCGCTTGGCCAAAATGTTGTTCAGACTAAGCATTGCACCTCCTTCGATCGATACCAACAATTTTGAAATCAAATCGGTGATTTTCCAGATGCTCCAGTCTATCGGGCAGTTCGGAGGTCTAGCGTCTGAGACCCGCACCGCCATCTGCGAAATTTTCTACAGATTATGAATACATTCAAGCAGAAGGAGTCTCCGACGAGACAACGCGGCTTCGAACGTTTCCATTTTCTCTGCGAGATCGAGCTTCGGAGTGGCTAGACTCTTTGCCACCAAACTCCGTCAACACATGGAATGATTTGGCTCAGAAATTCTTAGAGAAATACTTTTCTCCTGCCAAGCTAGCCAAGCTGAGAATGGATATAGTCTCGTTCAAGCAGCACGAAGAGGAGACCTTATCAGAGGCATGAGATCGTTTCAAAGACCTGCTTCGAAAATGCCCGCATCATGAAATTCAGCCATGGGTCCAAATTCAGATTTTCTATAACAGTCTCCAGGATTCCACTCGTCACATGGTAGATTCGTCATCGAACAGTTCTCTGCTACGAAAAAGCTATAGGGAATCATACGCCCTACTCAAAAACATGGCGGCCAATACTTATCAATTGCCATCTGACAGGAGTTGAGGTGGGGGTCTACTCCAATTGGACGCTGTTTCATAGATAAAGGCCCACATCGACGCTTTATCTCGGCAAATCCAGAACTTGTCAAGGCTAGCCAACGTCAGTGCATTAGGGGCGTCTACACCACAGCAGTAGATATTTGCATGTGGTGTGGCGAATTCGGCCATCCTAGTGATGAATGTGCCTCCAACCCGGAGTCCATTAATTACATGAGAAATTTCCAGAGAAACCCAGCGAATCAGTATGGAAACAACTACAACCCAGGCTGGAGAAATCATCCTAATTTCTCATGGAATAACCAGACGAGGCCAAATCAGCCGCTGGGATTCTCACAGCAACCGCCGCAGCAACAACTTTCAAGACCAATTCAGTTCAATCCACCACCGTGAGAATAAAAGAAATCGGATCTGGAAAGCCTCTTCATGCAGTTTATACAATCCCAGATCATGATGAACAGGAACCTGGAAGCTCAGATAGGCTAACTGACCTCAGCTCTGAACAACCGACCTTAAGGATCGTTGCCGAGCGACACTGAGCAAAACCCGAAGGGAAAAGGAAAAGAATAGGTTCAAGCAGTCACATTGCGTAGTGGAAAGCAGTTACCCGATGCAACTCCACCAAAATCGGTGACTGAACCCACTAATCCTCTAATTCAGCAGTCGCAGGAGCCAGGAGAACCAGTCGCAACCCAAAAGCAACCTAACGCTGAAATCGCCACAAATCCAAGGCCGCCTCCTCCATTTCATCAACGATTTGAAAAGCCTATAAAGGAGAGCCAGTTCAAGAAATTTCTTGAGGTATTGAAGCAGCTACAAATTAATATACCTCTCGTCGAAGCCTTGGAACAGATGCCGAGCTACGCCAAATTCATGAAAGACGTGCTATCAAAGAAAAGGCGATTGACGGAATTCAAAACGGTGGCACTAACAGAGGAAACTAGTGCAAGTGTGCAGAGGAAGCTGCCTCCTAAACTCAAGGACCCAGGGAGTTTCACCATTCCATGCATGATTGGAGACCAGTACTTTGGGAGAGCCTTATGCGACTTGGGAGCCAGCATTAATCTCATGCCCAAGTCCATTTTCAGAAAATTAGGTTTAGGGGAAGCCTGACCTACCACAGTAACGCTGCAACTGGCGGATCGATCCATCACGTATCCAGACGGTATCAACGAAGATGTCCTTGTCAAGGTAGACAAGTTCATCTTTCCTGCTGATTTTATTATCCTGGATTATGAAGAAGATTGAGATGTGCCCATCATTCTGGGTCGACCCTTCCTCGCAACGGGAAAAGCCATCATCGATGTACAGGCGGGAGAGCTGACCATGCGGGTTCAGAGCGAACACGTTACTTTTAGCGTGTTCAAGGCAATGCAGTTACCAAATGACCTAGAGGAATGTCTAATAATCGACATGGTGTACTTAGCAGTGCAAGCTGAATTCCAAAGTTTAGCTTTCAAGGACATTCTAGAAGCATCGCTCTTTGGGGAAGGCAATGAATCTGATGAAGATTTAGCAGAAATGATACACTATCTGCAACAACCTCTGACATTCCCACGATACCCACAGAAATTTGAATTGCTGGAGCTCAAGCCAGAGTCTTTTAAACAGTTGAAGCCGTCAATTGAAGAGCCGCCTATCCTAGAGCTGAAATCTTTGCCAAAACACCTTAGATATGCCTTCCTGGGAGCAGAATCCTCACTCTCGGTGATTATTTCTTCTGCACTTGATCCTGTGCAGGAAGAAAAATTGCTCAGAGTGCTCAGAGATCACAAAAAGGCCATAGGATGGACCATAGAAGACATTAGAGGCATCAGCCCATCCTTTTGCATGCACAAGATTCAAGTAGAAGAGAATTCCAGGCCATCTATTGAAGCGTAGAGAAGGCTAAATCCAATCATCAAAGAAGTAGTTAAAAAAGAGATCATCAAATAGCTAGATGCAGGCGTTATATACCCTATCTCCGACAGTTCTTGGGTCAGCCCGGTGCAGTGTGTCCCGAAGAAAGGTGGTATGACGGTCGTCTCCAATGAAAACAATGAGCTAATCCCGACCAGAACAGTTATTGGTTGGCGAGTTTGCATGGACTATCACAAGCTAAATAAAGCCACCTGAAAGGATCATTTCCCACTTCCATTCATTGATCAGATGTTGGATAGGTTAGCAGGACGTGAATTCTACTACTTTCTGGATGGCTATTCGAGTTATCACCAGATTATGATAGCACCGGAAGACCAAGAAAAAACCACGTTCACATGTCCATATGGTACGTTCGTGTTTAGGTGAATGCCGTTTGGCTTATGCAATGCACCAAGCACATTTCAACAATGTATGATGGCTATCCTCACTGATATGGTGGAGGATTTCTTGGAGGTATTCATGGATGATTTCTCAGTATTTGGGAATTCCTATGACGAGTGCTTAACCAACTTATCAAAGATGCTCCAGTGGTGTGAGGATACGAACCTGGTTCTTAATTGGGAAAAATGTCATTTTATGGTGTAAGAGGGCATCGTACTTGGTCACAGGGTCTCTAAATAGGGAATCGAAGTGGACAAAGCTAAAATCGAGATGATCGAGAAATTGCCTCCACCCACCTCAGTCAAAGGCATTCGTAGTTTTCTGGGACATGCAGGATTCTATAGACGGTTCATAAAAGACTTCTCAAAGATAGCTAAGCCGTTATGTTCGCTGCTCGAAAAAGATACGCCATTCGAAATCACCAGCGAATGTATGGAAGCATTTCAGGAGCTCAAAAAGAAACTGGTATCTGCACCAATTATTATTTCTCCATAATGGAATCTCCCATTTGAATTAATGTGCGACGCAGGTGACTATGCAATGGGAGCAGTATTGGGACAACAAAAAAATAAGGTTTTCCACTCCATCTACTATGCTAGCAAAACCTTGAACGAGGCACAAATGAATTACACTGAAACCGAAAAGGAACTGCTCGTGGTGGTATTTGCATTTGACAAATTCAGAGCCTATCTGGTGGGCACTAAGGTGATCGTTTACATAGACCATTCAGCCATCAAATATCTGATCGAGAAGAAGGATGCAAAACCACGCTTGATTCGATGGGTCTTACTGCTACAGGAATTCGACCTTGAAATCAAAGACCGTAAGGGAGCTGAAAATCAAGTCGCTGACCATCTATCCCGCCTTGAAGGACCCTAGTTAGCTCATGATACGAAGCACATTCGGGAAGTGTTTCCGGATGAGCAGCTATTCTCTATCTCCCCAGGTAGCCCACCATGGTATGCCGACTTCGTCAATTACATCGTCAGTGGAATGCTGCCTCCGGGGCTGAATTCAAACCAAAAAAAGAAGTTTCTCCATGACGTTAAATTCTATTTCTGGAATGATTCATATTTGTTTAAGCAATGCCCAGATCAGTTATATCGGAAATGTATTCCTGAGTGTGAACAGAAAGCACTACTGCAGAGCTGCCATTCATCTCCATATGGGGGCCACTTCTAAGAAGACAAAACTGCAACAAAAATACTTCAATCGGGATTCTACTGGCCATCTTTATTTCAAGAGGCCCATTTTTATGTCAAAAGATGCGATCAATGCTAATGGACAGGTAACATTTTTAAAAGACATGAGATGCCTCTCACTAATATCATTGAAGTAGAAATATTTGATGTCTGGGGTATCGACTTCATGGGCCGACTTATTCCCACCTTTGGAAATCAATACATCCTCGTTGCTGTTGATTATGTTTCCAAATGGGTAGAAGCAATTCCAACTCAAGCAGGTGATGCGAAAACAGTTCTCAAATTCATCAAGAAGAATATCTTTACTCGTTTTGGCATGCCGAGGGTGATCATTAGCGATGAAGAATCCTATTTCTGTAACCGGCAGTTCATGGCAATTCTACACAAATATGGCGTACATCACAGAGTGACGACAGCGTATCATCCGCAAACTAACGGATAGGTCGAGTTGGCCAACAGGGAATTAAAGCAAATTCTAGAAAAAACGATTGGGTCCTCTCGCAAAGACTGATCCGTCAAACTGGACGACGCACTATGGGCGTATCAAACTGCCTGTAAAACTCAATTTGGAATGTCTCCATACCAACTGGTTTATGGAAAAGCCTGCCATTTGCCGCTGGAGCTAGAGCACAGTGCGTATTGGGCAATAAAAAAACTCAACCTGGACATGCAACAGGCAGGGGGAACGCCGACTACTGCAACTCAATGAGTTGGACAAGTTTCAGATGCAAGCCTATGAAAATGCAAAGATCTATAAAGAAAAGGCAAAGAAATGGCATGATAAAAAGATTCTAACACGAAATTTCGAGCCAAGTCAGAGAGTTTTGCTCTTCAATTCAAGATTGAAGTTATTTCTAGGGAAATCAAATTTAGATGGTCAGGTCCGTTCGTGGTAATAAAGGCATCTGAGCATGGAGCCGTGGAAATATGCAACGAGGCATCTGGCAATAGTTTTGTCGTGAATGGGCAACGTCTTAAGAATTATATGGAGGATGATTTTCAGCATTGCAAGGAGGTGGTGGAACTGCAAGAGAACTAAACAGTGAGAATGTCGAGCGGAGGATGATAAACTCAGTGCTGGATGGGAGGCAACCCATCAATCATTTTCCATTAGAATTTTTGTTGTTGTTGTTTTTTGTCTTCGTAGGAAAAAGAATTGGAGCTTTCCCACCGACGCCACCAGAGATCCAAGCATGCTTCGGGCAGCCGACCCAGCCCCAGCCCGACGACAAGGACTCTACGGAGTCCGATTCATGAGGGAGTCCCAGTCCTTTAGTTTTGCTTTTCTTTTCTTTTATTTTTTCTTTTCTTTGCATTTTCATTGTTAGTTCATTTTAGGATCATGCATTGAGGACAATGCATCTCTCAAGTTTGGGGGGTGTATAATTCTCAACCATAGGTTAGTTTTTCATTTTAAATTTTCATGCTTTATTTTATAGTTGCATGTATGTCAATTCCAGCTGATGAAAGTTGTCTTTGTTTCAATCCATCTTATTCTGAAAAAGTGCAAGGTTGTGATTAATGTTGACTTGAAATTGAATTCATGAAAGAATGAGCTATTCAGATTAAAAACCAAGTGTAAAAACAGGTTGAAATTAACATGTGAAAGAATTAAAAGGAATTTTATAATACACTATTCTAATTCAATCACAGACATATCTTTCAGACCGAGATGATGAAAACTGAACTAAATATGTGTTGACCAAGTACTTTAACAGGTTCAGAAATGGTATTATTTCATAGGAATTACTCAGACATGTTCAGTACCCCTAACAAAGCATTAGAAAATAGTTTTAAAAAGGGGGTGGTTGACCTAAGCTGAGTAACCGGGACTTGGCATCGATAAATGGCAAAGTTCGCGTAAAAAAGCAAAGAAAAATCACAGCAACAATGCTTTAAAAATGAAAATTCTCCCTAGATACCTTGAAATACGGTGAGGGGAGCCCAAAAAAAAAAAATAGATCTCCAGATATCCTGAAATCTGGTGAGGAGAATTTTTGCAATAAGTTTGGGGGGAAAAAGAATGTGTAGTTGTTAGAGATTGAATTCAGTGACTTGATACCATTTGCTGTAACCAGTATATTCAGTTTAATCTTTGGTTTGCTTGTGTTCATTAATTTTCTAACCAGCTTTCTAATCGAATGAAAGATTAACGTGTTGAAATGTGACTTTGCACTAAGGTTCCACATGTAACTTGGTTTGAAAAGGAAAATGCATGTCTCATTTGTATAATGAAGGATTTTTCAAGTTGAATTAGTCTTGACCTTATGAAATGGCTAAGTGGATTGATCAATGCATAACAGGAAGCAAACGGAGTTGACATAGTCTGCACGCATTCATTAATTCATTCATTTATTCATTCATACTGTTTGCATGTGTTGCTCGAGGACTAGCAATATTTAAGTTTGGAGGTGTGATAACTCGTATTTTTACGAGTTATCGTGGCCCATTTCAGACTTGATTTGTGCGTTAGTTCAAGAGATTAGGCTTAGTTTGCATCCATTTAGCTTAATTTTCCCTCGCTTTGCATTTTAGGAGCATTATTTAGTTTTTAGGCATTTTTAGCATTATTTAGGCATTTTTAGTTCATTTACTTAGTTTTCCATCTTTTGCAGGAAGGACGGGACGTGTGAAGGCAAAGCGGACGAGTTGAATGCAAGCTGAGGCAACCAGAGGTAGATGGATGGCTCCCAGGCGCCACCCTACGTGCCTTACCATTTTCAGCACACAGCTGACAGCATGGCTTCCAAAGAGTTGGCGCTTAGGCGCCACCCAGGGGCACCCATGCGCCACTTCATCTACGTGCAACCCAAGTTCAGACGATATTGAAGCCACAAGTCAGGCAATACTCCAAGGAGTTGGCGCCTAGGTACCAAGCATGATCAATCACAAGATTTCAAGGGTTAAGATCCAAGCAAGAACAGTCCAGGGAGTTGGCACCTAGGCGCCAGTGCATGAATTTTTAGGGTTTTGCAGAATGTGTCCAAGTTGCTCAGCATACAGGGAGTTGGCGCCTAGGCACCAGACAGGGGCGCCTAGGCGCCAATACGCATTCGTACGCGAATATTCCAGTGCGTAAGCTGCGCAAAAAGGGACTCTACATATAGTTCCTGGGGGTTCGTGCGCGAAAGGGAGGAAGCAGGGGAGCCTAAGTACGAACTAAAGGGGAAGAGAAAGAGGATATTAAGATTGAAGCCTAGATTGAAGAGAGGATTCAAGTCCTGTTGGTGGAAACCGCCGGAAAACATTTTTTCTTATTCTTTCAAATTTTCTTTCTCTGCAGTTATGGATACTTTTTATATGGATGTATTGGATGTTAAGATCATGTCTTTGAACTAAACCTCCATTAGATGGATAGTTAGGATAATTTGAATTCTAAACTATATTGTTTCTTGGTTCTTAGAATATAAAGGAATGAATAGTTGATTTTATGCATGATTGTATATGATTTACCTTTGCATGTGTGGATTGAATATTTTTTTTACAAGATTAGCTACCTTGTAAGATGATTTAATTGCTTGATTTATCCTTGGAAGAGGAAGATCTTTGCTAGATCCATGTGCAAGACATAGGTTTCGACCTTTGTGTAATGAGAGTTGTTTAACGGATAAGAATATACCGTTAAACCCTGTGTAGTCATTATACAGGTTATGAATTTATCGATTTCACTTTATTTAATGACATGGGAACATAGCAATTAAATAGGGTGTAATTAGCTTTATATAATGTTGGAAGACATATATAAAGATATATGAACTTGGGCTAGTAAATCCATATGCAATCCAATTAGAAAGAATCAAAGCAATATAGTTTAGATTCAAGGATTCCAAGCTATCCATCTGCCATCCCTAATTAGAAAACTCGTTTAAAGTATTCAGTAGTCTCGAACTTTCACTCTAATTTCTCATCGCAATCGTTAGTTTAGTTAAATCACAAATCCAGAATTTTTCATCTATCGAAAGCAGTTTAATTAATTAATAATTCGATTAACAATTCCTCGTGGGAACGATACTCTACTCACTCTTTATTACTTGACACGGCACGCATACTTGCGTAAATAGCGAGCATTCTAATTGACATATACGCAACTCGTCAGAGACAAGTTGCTGTGTTGAAAAATTTTAAGAAACACATGATTTATGTGTTGAGAAATGGATGTATATGAAAAGATAAGTATGAATAAATGATATATGGATTATTTAAGTTGTTAAAATGAAAAAATGCATAACAACATGATGAAAAATGTGGATTAGGGTACTGTTTAAGTAAATAATGATAATATCAAATTTTGAGATTATTATATGATGTCTAAGTTAGCAACTAAGTGCTAAAAATGAGCACCGTTGTATAAAAAATGGAAAATATGTTAAAAATGATAAATGGCGGTAATGAACTTCCAAATAATGATTTAATGAATGATTGTTATATGCATGTAAGTTTACCCTACATAATGATATTAAAAATGAATAGACGATTTGATATGTATAAGCTATGTCGATACGTATGAATACCCGACTTGAAGGACAAGTGGGTCAAGCTAAGTCTAAATGAATTTATGTAGGTTGGAAAACCTAAGGGATTTATGTATTTGAAATTGATGTGAATAAATGAAAATTTATTTTTATTTATCTAGGTAAAGGCAAGAAAAAAATAGAAGAAAAGGATTATGGTGACCTCAGGTAAGCAAGCGAACTTTTCAAATTATGAATTTTTCTTTATATGTTGAAATGATGATTATGTAAATGCTTTTATTATTATGTTTTGATGATTGAGCAAGCACAAGTTTTGAAAATAACGGCTTTAATGCAAAGCCATAAGTTTTGAAAAATGATGGCTTTAAGGAAGAGCTTCAAGGTTTGCTTCATAGGAAGCAATCAATGTTTTTAAGATAAAGAATTTATCACAAGGGTTGCCATGGATTGGTAATGCTTTTTGTTAAAAGGATTGAGAAATTTGCTTATGAGTAAGAAAGTTCTTTATGATGTTGTTTCAAAAGTATTTTATAAGAATAAGGGAATTTTACTCTTTTTCACAAAACAACAAATGTAAATAAGTTTTGAATTTCTTTTATGATGTTTAATGATAAATAATTATGTCTATGAAAGAAAAAGAAAATGAGAATTGATGTATTGATATTTAAATATAAACAGTGATTTGGACATAGTCCATATATTTTTAAATAATATTCGAAAAAGATTTGATTTCCTTTCGATAAGGAAATCTATGATGAAAATATTTTGAAAATGTTTATACGGGTGTTGTTGAATGAGATTTAAGGATGACCAACCTAGTAAGTGATTTCATAAAATGGTTTAATTTCAGGTTGCTAAATGGCATGGAAAAGACTGTGCAATTCCCCTTTATGTAAAAAATAGTACAATAGATATGTGGACAATAACTTAATTTTTAGGTTGTGGAGAAGGGGATGGTATAATTGCATAACTTTTGTAAGCAAAAGGTCCTGAAATGGAAGTCAAGAAAAGATTAGAGAAATATATGGTTTGTTTTTGGAAATCCAAAAGTTTGAAATTCTTTTATTAAAAGGGTTTTAAGATGTATTGTTTCTCAAACATTTCAACTATTTATCAAAATATTTTACTCAAAATGTTTCTAAAAGAATTTAGGAAGGTCATCCTAAAATTAGATTTCAAATGATAACTTGTTTAAAGTGGGTGCGCCCGCTTTTCAAGTTGACACGGACTGCGGTCTGTGATGTGCTTTTTTCAAAATGATTTGTTTTAAAAAGATACAAACTTCGGTCTGTGATGTTTTTAAGATATGGATGCAGACTGAGATCTGTGATCCCGGTTTTAAAGGATACGGGCTACGGTCTGTAATACTTTAAACCAAACGGACTGCGGTGTGTCATGATGATGTATGGTGTACCAGTATAAGGAATAGGCCGGTTGTAGAGCACGGTTGGGATAACCGGGACCCACTCTACATAAGGCCAAGTCTCTAAGGGATGACAAGAGTGCCAGCGATGCCCTCCCTGAGATGGGAGCAGGATAAAGGAACATCTGCCTGGCTAGCGTGCTGTTAAGGATTCTCTTCCAAAAGGTAGCATGATCACTTGCTAAGTGTCACTACTGGATGGAGAGAAATGCTTTTGCTTATGTTTTGCTTTTGAAAAGCCCAAATATTGGGACATGAAAGTATGTTTTATGAAAGCTATCCTAAAGGAATTTTTATGAAATGGTTACCCTAAAAGAAAGGGTGTTTTATACAAAAGTGTAAATAACAAGGATGAAAGGAAATATTTTTATGCAAATGCATGTATGAAAATGATTTATGTATTTTATTTTCCTTGTTTGCTATAAACTAGCCCAAGACGGGGATTATGAAAAAGATTTATATGAAACTTGATTTTGGACATAAGAATGTCCATTTTCAAAGGATTAAATGGTAAATGTTTATGGACATGAGAATGTCTGATGCTCAAATATTTTAATGGAATGTGTTTTAGGACATATGAATGTCCATTGTCAAGAAAGTCATGCCAAAAATATTTTGAGACATCAAATGTCTCTTAGCTAAAGGAATTTTGTGACGAAAAATATTTTTGGACATAAAAATATCCTTTGCCGAAAATGCTTATGTGAATGATGTTTTAGAACATGAGAATGTCCTTCTGGCTAAAGGATTTAAGAAGAAAAATGTTTTGGACGTAGAACGTCCACTATTGAAAGATGGTTTTATGTATAAGTTTTGGAACATTAGAAATGTTCATACAAAACCAAAGAAAATTAATTAAAGAGGGTGAAACGCATATGTTTTGCCTTAACAAGCCCAGACGTGGCTTGTGAATGATTTTAAGAATGATGTTTTATGAGAATGTTCAAGGACATGGAACTGTCCTTATGAACAAGGAATTTTATGACAATGTTTTAGGACATATGGATGTCCTCAAGTAAAAAGGTGTTCAAGATGTCTATGAAAAAGGTTTTCAAGGAAGTCTTGCCCTAAAAATAAAATGCTTGCTTACTGAGTTGTCACTCATGTTTTGTTTTCCCAAACCTTAGACAGGTACCAGAAAACTCAAGGAGATGCAAATCTAAACAATGAAGTAAGGCACGAGATGATGGCCAGGTAGGCTATAAGGAATAAGAAAGCATGAATATGCTAAAGTATGTAAATGTGTATGTGAACTTAATTAGAATTTTAAGTTCTATACGATTCAATGATTGAATGTATGGATGTATGGATGTAAAATATGATGATTTAGTCAAGAAAACTTTCATTGTAGAAAAACAGGATGAGATGCTATGAAATAGAATTTGAAATTTTATTACAAGTGTATCGTCACTTGTTTGATGAATGATGTGAAATGTAAAGATATGAACAATGATGAACGAAATTTTTTTTTGGATGAGATCCATCGAAATGGCTCTATCTCTATCAGTACTACCCAATTGAGCCAGTTGTGTCCTTTCCCACAAACCCTGAATAATATCTGCTGTTTGTGTTGCCCAATCTCGAGTAGCCTGCTGCATCGCCTCTTTGACTGATGCCGCTACCCTTTCTTCTATGAGTCGAGCCTATCTTGACTCATATCCTTCTCCTATATTTTGTTCTGGAACTACACTTTCTCATCTTTGTCGCGTTCTTGAACTTTCACTTCTGGATTCGAGTTCTGGCCTTTTTGGCCTACTAGTCTCTCCAACCTCATGTTGGCTGGGGACCTCTTGAGCAGCTTCCTTTTCTTTATTTGTTCTCCTTCCTGATCTTGTTTCTACCATAATTCTTTTCTGAATATATAAAAGCACACAATCTTTCATTTTATAATGAGGGTTAGATCATCATATACGTATTATCAATCACAAAATTAAAATTAATTTACACATTCATCATCACAAACATTCATAACCATTCATATCCACAACATCTCATATTATTTACATTAGCAAACATATATTTTCATACATTCCTTATTTCCTAGTACATCACACCATATATTACATACATCACCTCATAGCAAAGTCTCTTGATCTTATAATTATACATATTGAAGTTCATAAAAACAAAGAAAACTCAGCGCCTACCCGCTCTCCTCTTGAAGTAATGATGACGCTTATGCCTAGGCGACACCTCGGTAGGTTCCTCTGTGATAGTGCTAGTATCAGACCAAGCATGATTGTTCTCTCCTTCACCATTATTATTATTGTCACTACTATCACTGCTGCTTTCACTTTCATCACCATTTTCTTCTTCATCTACCATTGGTTCAAGATATCGTAAGGGTGCTACCATTGAAAACAACTTACCCGTATTTCTATCTATGTGGATCATAACCTCACCAGGACGAGGAGTAGATTCAGGGGGCTTTATAAATCCTCAGGCATGACCCTCCTCTATAAAAGGAACCATGTCTTTTTCTCTCTGTCGAATACTCTCCCAGGTCTTTCTATATCGGAATTGGAGATATCCACCTTCAAATTTATACCAAGGTCCCGAAGTTGGAGGTACAGGTGCTGGAGTACTGTTCAAAAATCGCTGCAGTTCCTGAGGGGATATATAGTTGGTGGGCGTACGAAGGGTTCCTAAAGATTCAGGATGATAAGCCGGTATACCCTCAGCTCTAGGAGCCCTGCTACTAGACTCCACAATATTTGGCCTCTCCTGGGATCTATCTTGTAGATGAGGTGGATGCTGTCTAGAAGAAAAAACTGGAAGTGCTGATGAAAAAGGGTCTGCATCACGTTGTGACTCTAACCACCTATTAACACTCTCTTCAATTTTTCGTTTCTTTTCTTCTTCCATCTCCTTCTTTAACTCTTCTACACTCATCACTCGTTTTCCCTTATCGGCCATCTGTTCAAATATATAACTGCATTAGTTATATACTAAAAAAATAACACATTGCAAATCATTTTGCAATACATCATCATATATCATGATAATGGCCTATAAAATTCTCATAGAGTCATATATATCATGTCTCATCATCAAACTTAGGCTTTTCCATGCCTATTTACCAGTCCATGCTCTGATACCAAGCTCTTTGATGTCCCCAACTTGAGCGTCACATCCTGAGCCTTACCTCGGGATCGTTATTGACTGGTAAACGTGATCAGGATTGTTGCCCTGTCACACGACGGGTTTTTAACGGATATTTATCCAATTAAATATATCTTCAAAGGGGTTTATTTTTCTCATAATTACATCTCATGCATAACTAGGTCATTTCCAACCAATCATCACATAGCAAAGCATGTTGTCTAAGAAACATTTCCCTATTCTCCCAAATTAGATGTCACAACATGTATTAATCATAGCCACCAATCATAAAACATCAACATAATTACATCCATTCTACAGGAATTTTACAATATCATGAGACTGCTAATGTTTTCCCTTTTCTTTAATAATATTGTCTTTACTCCTTTGCCGAGTCTCTTCTTACAGCTGTCTATGGGTTAGGAAAATAAAAACGTGAGTTGTACACTCAATAAGCAAGCTTTATGTATATTTTCAAGCAAATCATTTTAAAGGAAATCTTTTTCAACAAAAATATTTCTCTCCATTTAGTAGAGACACTTATCAAGTGATCAGCTACCTGCGGAGCATAAATTTTTTATTTAAAATCATTACGAAAAGCAACCTTATACCCCCTCAGGGATATATAATGCTAATGTAATGAATGCATTATGATCCCTTAGGACGGAGGCTAGCTAGGCGACCATCCGTCATCGTCTTCATCCATCCAGGGAGGCGCCACCGGCCTTTAGCCTATTTTAATGACTCGGCTACACCAGAGGGGGACAATTGGTCCGCTTATTCCTTTAAAGTGAACCTTATGCATCGTGCTCATGAATTTATCCATGACATGCTAGCATGATTTTTTTTATCACACATAATATCGTAGGGCAACAATTTTCATTAATCACAAAGCAGTTATATAAATCAATTTGAAATACATAGTGAACTAAGGAATGACCTTCCTTAAAAATTTAGAAATAAATTTCAAATAACGTTTGCTAAATCAAGAAACGCAGTTAAAATATTATTTACAATTATTTTAAAGAAATTTTAAGAAATAGAAATTCATTTAGAAAATTTGCTTGCTTATCTTGTTCGTGAGAACTTTCCGGATCAACCTTTTCCTTTCCTTTGCCTATGACAGAATAACATAATATCAATATAAATGCCATTTTCTTGCATTTATTTAATTTTCCAACCCATTTCCATAAATATTCATAACCCGTTTAATCTCCAAGTCGGGTATGCGTACTTTACACTTACATATCTCAATTATTCATTATGTCTCATATTTAATTCCTATATATATTAATCTCAAAATTTGAGATTATCAAATCAGAAATGCATTTCACATTTTTTCATCATATTTTAACATATTTTTTCATTTTAATATTTCACATAATTCATTTATCATCTTATCATTCTCACTACTTCACATATATACTTTTATCAACATCTATTTCATCTATTTCTCAAAATTTTTCAAATCAACAATTTAATTCCTAATTCAGCATGTTTATGCACTTCATTTAACATTTGTTTATTGTATTCTTATGAATTTTTTTATCCATAAATTTCCAAATTCCAAAATGGCAACTTGGACATCCGATTTTTACACTTTAAACGTCTCTTTTGATATTCAAAACTAAACAGATTTTTATCCACTTAATTCCAGAAATTAATCCCACTTTTCTTAACCTAAATTCAAATTATTTTCACATATTAAAATTCCATATATAAGCTTTTTAAAAAACAGCAACATTCTATGTATGTAGAGTACCTGTTTACACCATTTTGGACGTTCACTTCATACTCCCTTTAAAATCCGAATTTGGGCAGTTCATGCAAGGTCCTTTTCACATCCAAAATGCATTATATTTATGATATTTTACCGTGAAATTTATCCATAATTTATTTAAATCATTTAATGTAGCATTTTTCACATTTAAACGTGAATTTCGGGTCATAGAAGAAACCCTAACTAGCTTATCTTCTACACTTCATAATTCATGGTAAATTTCATATGTATTCAACATTAAATCATGAATTATCATGTGATTATATTAACTAAATAAAACAGCAACACTAAATACAAATTTCAGCAAGTGTAGGCTAGTGTAGGAGCTCATACATCACACTATTCACTCTCTACTTGCATCTAACTCTTAGTTGCACTACTTGCTAATAAATTCCCATTAAATATTCCAATTAAAATCATCATCACTCCTTATTAAAAGATTCATTATGAAACATATTATTCCTCATAAATTAAGTTAGAAAAACTAAATTAGAATCACTCAAACTCTAGTCATATACTTACTTGTATAAAGTACCACTTAACTCCCACTTCTCAAGCAAGCTTCCTCCACTTAAATCCTCCTTTTCTTTCCTTTTTCTTCATTTATTTTTGGGTTTGAAAAGTGATGAAAGGGGGACATGAGTTGCTGCTGAAATGAGAGCTCAAAATGCAGAAAATTTCTAAGTCTCTTCATGCATATGGACGTCCATTCCTCTTTATGCAATAGCTGGAATTTTCCAGCTAGTGGACCCCACATGCCACCTCATCTATGCTCATTCCAATGCAATTATATCACCTTAGCTGACATGGCAACTTGTGGACCATTTAAATTTTTTTTCTTAATTAAAAATTTGCTAATTATCCATTGCATTAAACCATCTCAAATCTGTCCACCAGATCACGTCCACGATAGCTTCTGCTTTCCAATTTTTTTCACGAATTTTACAGCTTATTAATTGCACATTTATATTCCCTAATACCTAGGCTAATTATCCATGCATTTAGCAATTTTTAAAAAATACAAAAAATCACATTTTTGGTCAATTGCACGGTCAAAATTTTTTGCTCCATTTTTTGATGGCTATTCACGTCCCTGTTTTCAGCATATTATCTTATTATTATTAATTTTTTTGTAGCTTTATTTAATTATTCATTTAATTACCTAGTAGTGCAGGTCATTTAGGGTCATTTTAGCTTAAAAAAATTATAAAATATGCGTAGGGTTGATAGCTCGTCCACATCATCAAGGAGACATGTTACTGTCCATTTTCCTTTTTTCCATTCAATGGTCCAGATCTGTCCCTTTTAAGTCTGAATTTCACTTTAATTTAATGCATTTTTATCCTCATTAACTCATAGTTGACTTTTGGTATTTATTTTATTAAAAAATATTTCATAAAATGAAGTTATATGGCTGTTTACACGTCCTTAACTACCACCTCTTCTATGCTCCTTTTGAACCATTAAATTATGCATTTAATTAAGAGATAATTGCAGGGATTTTCTCATTTTTAGTAATTCACAAAATAACCTACAAATTACCCCCTCTTGACACCTCAAATTTGTCTTTATTCATTTGCTTATTTTATTCAATTTCATCATAAATGCTATTTACTTTATGGTTTGAAAAGTCAAAATCTCTAATCAAAATTTTATGCAAGATTAATCCCATAATCATTTTCATGATCAAATCCTTCCATAACCTTGATTTCACAATTTTAGCCGTTCATTTCAAATTTCATCTCAATCCGATCTTTCTAGCCCAAGTTATTATCATTTTAAGTTTTGAACGGTGATGATCAATTTTCATCAAAATTTTTATAATTTAATTTTTTTTATATGATTAAGCACAAAATTATGTACTTCCCCCTCAATTTTCACCTTAATTCGTTATAAGGTCATCAAGTTATGAATTTTTCAATACTCTCTCAACTTGGTTCTTTAATTAGCCTCCAAATCTCCATTAATCACCTCATCAAATTTAATTAAATTTTTCATGGAATGCTAATAATTATCCATCCTCCTTATGATAATTCAATCATAATAAACCACATTATCTTCAATTGGTAAATTTAAACATCATTCCCACAAATGACCTAACTGTAAAAATCTTAAAAATTGCAAACTCTTTAATTATTCATACATTATTCATACATAAATCATTCAATAGAATTTACATGACTTCTACTCAAATTAGGGTTTCACATAAAATTTGTATTTACTAATTAACAAAAATCCACAAAATTCATGCATTGATGGACCATGTTGCTGTCCACCAATTAACGTCCCCTATTTGCTAGCTTTTGACAATTATTTGCCACTTTTTCCACTATTTATGTGCCCATGTACTTCACCTAGGTATTAGGTAACTTAGACACATATTTTAGCATTTATAAAAATCAAATTTCCATGCCAAACATGCCCTTGGACGTCCATACATGTGCCACATGATCTATGCTCCATTTGAGCCAGCTATTAGGCATTAATCCATTGCATTTAATCCTTAAAATTTTCATGGATTTGACCATTAAAAAAATCCTTAAAAATCCAGCTCCTTCTACCATAATTTGACACCTTGCATAGCATTAAAATATGTCATTTTCTCAAATGCTTTTTATTTAATGCTATGGTAGTCTAGGGTACACAAAGTCAATGCTAGGTACCTTTATCTAATTAAAAACTTTATCATGGTAATTAGCTTAATCCAATCCACTCATACCATAGATTTCATAATTTTATTCAATCGTTTCAAATTTCATCTTAAACCGACGTTTCTACGTCAAGTTATGAACCTTTGAAAATAACCTTAGAGTGTGAGATTAAAAATAAGTAATTATCACCTTAATCTCATCACTTGTACCTTAATCCAATCCATACATAATGTTGAGCTCAAAATCATGAGCTTGTCTTTAAAATTTCATCTCATTTCGCCTTACAGGCGTTAAGTTATGAATTTTCTATGATTTTCAACATAACTCGATAATTTCCATTTTAATCTCCATTAATTAAATCATGTAAATTAAAATAAATATTCATGCCACATTAGTATATGCTAATCCTCCTTAAGCCTCTTTAGTCATCTTGACTCATATTGGGCTTTGGCGATTAATCTTAATCACCATTCTTAATTGCAAACCCTAATTGCAAAATTTAAAAATTCAAGAAAATCATCCAAAAATCAATCATTTCACATATAAATTATTCATTACACCTTAAATGAAATTATATGAATCCTACTTGCGTCTGGGTATTACAGGCCGGCAGCGCCTCCCTGGATTGGGAGAGAAGTTGGAGACGGACGATTGCCTAACTAGCTTTCATCCTATAATTTCATGTTTTAAAAAATAATGCATTGCATTGTTTATGATGTACCCTTAATAGATATAAGGAATCTTGTTTTTATAATATATCCTCGAGTGGGTATAATGTTGCTTTCCAAGATGTTTTAAATGAAATGTATTACCTGCAGCTTGCTTATTGAGTTTTCGACTCACGTTTTGTTTTTCAAACCCAAAGATAGGTGAAAAGAAGAACGAGGAAAGGAGCACAGGTGGAGCTTCAAAGAATGATAAATTTTTATGAATGTCTGTATATGATTTGTGAATGAATGAATGGTTGTATGATGAACTTATGTGACTATCTTGATGTCGTATGAAAAATATTGTATGTTAGGAGACTATGGATGGAGAAAATTTTTGCGGACAAATTCTATGGTATGATTTATCATATTACGATTGAATATGAGTTTTATAATGTAACATGTGTATATTTAGATTTTATAATGGACTAAATGGGTACTTGATGGAAATTGGAATGTGTTAAATGTCACGAACTCCTAAGGAGTCAAGATTAAATGGATAAATATCCAATAAATCCCGCCGTGTGACAAAGCAATAATCTTGATCACGTTTACCAATTAATAACGGTCCCGAAGTAAGGCTAATGTTGTGACGCTCAGGCTGGGGCGCCACATAAACCAAAGAGAAAGGTACATGTCAAACTTGGTTTTGTCAATCATTAAAAAAGGGGATATGGTTATGAACTCAATTAGCAAATCAAGAATTACTCCTGTTTTAATGATTAACAACTTCAATTTGAGAGTTTAAGGGTACTAACTTGTTTGGTGCAATGACTTTGAGTTGGACTTTTCAAAAACAAGGTGCTAAAGATCAAGTCGCAGAGAAGAGACGATTTAAGCATCAACTTAAGTGAAGTCAATCCCAATCGACTTAGGGATCGACTTCAAGTGTCGATTTTGAGATAACATTGAAAAATGGGGACACGAGCAAGGAAAGTTGCAACCAACTCCATTTACAACTTAGGTCAAGTCGTGCCCCAAGTCAACTCGAGTTGCCACTTGGGAGACTTCAGGCTGCTAAGGAAGAATCTGAAGAAGCTAAGTCACATCCCAAGTTGACTCCGACAAGTGACTTTGGTGAAATCTCATATCAAGTCAACTTAGTAATGAGACTTGGACTACTCAAGAATTTGAATGAAGAATTTGAAGTTTTAGGTATGTAATGTAGACTTGGATTACTCAAGCATTAGAATGAAGAATTTGAAGTTTTAAGTATGTAATGTACACTGAAGTCACATACTGAAGTCAACTCTACTTGCGAGTTAGGTCAAGTTTCAAAACTGAAACCAAGTTGACTCAATCACACGATTTGAAGCCAAATAATTCAAATCTTGAAAAATTATAGTCAAATATTAGCAAATGAAGTTCAAGCCATGAAGAGTTGAAGCTCGAAACACAAGACTTGAGCTAAAGGTGATTATATCTTGAAGACCAAATGAGAATTGAAATTAAGAAGATTAAATCACGCTTCAAAGATCAAGGTGTACAAAATATGAAGATTTTGAGTTCCAAGTGTACAACGTAATGTGAATTCGCAATCCAAGTTGACTTCACTTGCAACTTGGGTCTAGTCCTAGGTTAAGTCAACCTAAAAATGGAACTTGAAGAAGCATAAAAGGAGCAAAATATTTTGGAAGGAAAAGAGAAGGTCAAAGTCACAACCAAGTCAATACTAGTCTACTTAGGTAAAGTCGCATCTGAAATCGACTCCAAATGTGACTTGGCTCATAATAGTCATAAAAATTTGAATGTTAGCACATTTAATGTGCGCCACCTACCCTCCATAACTCCATAACTTTTTAAGAGACTTTAAGAATAGTTATAAAAGTTAGCAAGATCATTCATCAAGCTTTCATCTTCTTTCCTACTGGCTATCAAGTGTGCATTAAGTGTTCTATAAGGAGAGATTCTCACTTTCATCGTAAGGACAACAAGTTCTACCTTTTCAAGCTTTCAAGAGTCTTCTTAAGTACTGAATCTATTCTACATGATCTATAAAGTGTAGATTTCATTCTTTCAATTATTTTTATTGTATTGTGGTACTTGGCTTGGTGTTGTAGACCAAGGCCAAGTTGAGAAAAATAGTATATGGTCAGAGTGGAACTCATCATCTACTTGTGCAATTGTTGTAAAGGCCCCTTAGAGTTATAATCTAAAAGAGAAAAAGGGCTCTATTTGTAGTCTTATTGAGATAATGGAACCCAAGACACAAGGGAGTGTGAAGAGTGGAGTAAGAAAGGTTGTCCTAAACCACTATAATTCCTTGCGTCTTCTGTGTCTAATATTTTTATCTCTTTTGCTCTCTTTTACTCTACATATTTTTATTCGAGGAGACCAAATTCACAAGGGGTTAAAGTTTTAATGTATCAAAGAATTTTAAAGAACTCAATTCGCCCCTCCCCTCTTGAATTTTGTCATAAACTCGAGGCAACAATGGGTAGGGAATCAAGTTAAATCTGCACCACCCAAGTTGACTTTGAACCCAACTCAGGATTCTAAGCTGACCTGGCTACACATGACTATTTGGCTTCTTAAGGCTGAGATTTCTTAATTTTTTTTCTCATTTCTTCTTCTCCTAAGCCACCAAAATTACAAAACCTTTGTCTCCAAAGCCCCAAAAACATCTACCGTTGTATCCACTCTTGAAATCTACCTCAAATTTGTGCATTCTTCATTTCCCTACCTACAATGGCTTCTAAGAAAGCTATAAGTAAGACTTCAAAGATTCTCATGTCATGGCCATTACACTCAAACATAGGAGAAAGGGTTCCAAGAAGGCAAAGGACGCTCGCAAAGTGGCTTAGGGATGAATCCACTAAGTCAACCTAAAAATGGAACTTGAAGAAGCATAAAAGGAGCAAAATATTTTGGAAGGAAAAGAGAAGGTCAAAGTCACAACCAAGTCAATACTAGTCTACTTAGGTAAAGTCGCATCTGAAATCGACTCCAAATGTGACTTGGCTCATAATAGTCATAAAAATTTGAATGTTAGCACATTTAATGTGCGCCACCTACCCTCCATAACTCCATAACTTTTTAAGAGACTTTAAGAATAGTTATAAAAGTTAGCAAGATCATTCATCAAGCTTTCATCTTCTTTCCTACTGGCTATCAAGTGTGCATTAAGTGTTCTATAAGGAGAGATTCTCACTTTCATCGTAAGGACAACAAGTTCTACCTTTTCAAGCTTTCAAGAGTCTTCTTAAGTACTGAATCTATTCTACATGATCTATAAAGTGTAGATTTCATTCTTTCAATTATTTTTATTGTATTGTGGTACTTGGCTTGGTGTTGTAGACCAAGGCCAAGTTGAGAAAAATAGTATATGGTCAGAGTGGAACTCATCATCTACTTGTGCAATTGTTGTAAAGGCCCCTTAGAGTTATAATCTAAAAGAGAAAAAGGGCTCTATTTGTAGTCTTATTGAGATAATGGAATCCAAGACACAAGGGAGTGTGAAGAGTGGAGTAAGAAAGGTTGTCCCAAACCACTATAATTCCTTGCGTCTTCTGTGTCTAATATTTTTATCTCTTTTGCTCTCTTTTACTCTACATATTTTTATTCGAGGAGACCAAATTCACAAGGGGTTAAAGTTTTAATGTATCAAAGAATTTTAAAGAATTCAATTCGCCCCTCCCGTCTTGAATTTTGTCATAAACTCGAGGCAACAATGGGTAGGGAATCAAGTTAAATCTGCACCACCCAAGTTGACTTTGAACCCGACTCAGGATTCTAAGCTGACCTGGCTACACATGACTATTTGGCTTCTTAAGGCTGGGATTTCTTAATTTTTTTTCTCATTTCTTCTTCTCCTAAGCCACCAAAATTACAAAACCTTTGTCTCCAAAGCCCCAAAAACATCTACCGTTGTATCCACTCTTGAAATCTACCTCAAATTTGTGCATTCTTCATTTCCCTACCTACAATGGCTTCTAAGAAAGCTATAAGTAAGACTTCAAAGATTCTCATGTCATGGCCATTACACTCAAACATAGGAGAAAGGGTTCCAAGAAGGCAAAGGACGCTCGCAAAGTGGCTTAGGGATGAATCCACTAATTCTACCGGAAGAAGGGTCTATTTCCAAGAAGGTAACCAAGCCCCAATATTCATAAAAATGATTCTTCAAGTAGTGAAGAAGTATTCAAGACAAAGGGTGCTCCTATACAAAGAGTTTAATTGATTGAAATGCCCGTATGTTTTAGAACTCCCCAACAACATAGAATGTTTTATAAACATTTCTATACAAGGAAGACATTCCCATGAGAGATTATAGATTTAGAGTTCTTAAGAGACTATGAGTTCAGTATTAAGGAGCTACTCGATTTTCATGGTTGGACAGGGCTACTAAAAAAGGAGGGTAGAATATATCCCAAGCTTGCCTGATAATTTTAGTATTCATAGAGTATGGATATAATTTTCTACATTTGTTAAGGGAGTTAAAATCAAATTAGGAGAAACGGAGTAGAAGTAGCCCAGAAAATGGTCAAATTCTAAAAGTACCCCATGAGAAAATAGGCTTCAAGATGATTTAACTTTACCTAAAATATATAATGAGCTAACTAGGAGTAAAAAGTATGGAGATGGAATAAAATTTTTACATTACATGGATATGCCTCGACAAATTCAAGTCATCCAACTACTAGTAGCTCACTGTATTTTTCCAAAGGTGGAGGGAGAAATATAGTTAATCCTGATGAGGCGGCTATTATTTGGCAACTAGTGAACAAAAGTTGCGTTTCTCTTCCAAGATTGCTCTTTGATGCATTGGTCGTTAGAAAGGAAAATCCGAGATGAGTTCTTCCTTATGGCACTTGGATTACAAAGATTCTTGAACACTTTGGAGTTGATCTTGAAGGAAAACTATTTGTAGTTTTAAAACCAGCAAATGCCATAAACAAAGCCCTCTTGACCTGGATGAAGATCGATATTGAGGAATTTCGAGCAGCCCAACTCCAAGCTAAAAGGAGAGGAGAAGCAGCATAGGAAGGGGAAGCTCATATGCAGGGGGAGCCTTAAGCCTCCCCTCCACATCATTCACCTCCTCATGCATCACCCATGCATCAATCCCATGCCTCTCGCTCCCCATAGGAATCTAGAGTCTCTGCTAGATTTGCACATTCCCCACCTCCAACTACCTCCATGGACCCACTCATACTTGATTATCTTTAAGCCATGGAAAGTAGACTTACCCAAGAGCTAGGAACCATTCAATTGTCTCTCACTACTACCAAGCATGAGAGACAGGACAAACTGGATAGAGAAATCACTAATATTAAATACAACCTTGCCTCAAGGACTAGGCATGACCAACTCATTCCCAGTCTTTCCAATTTTAGCCCCTACTGGGAAAAGTCAAGAGTTTCACATGTTGCCGCTTAAGATAAATCCTTTTTCTTCACACCATATGACTCTTCATCACCTCCTAGAGATCTCTATGATCAAGAGTCCTATCCGATC
This sequence comes from Annona cherimola, assembly GCA_030490835.1. NCBI lineage: Eukaryota > Viridiplantae > Streptophyta > Magnoliopsida > Magnoliales > Annonaceae > Annona > Annona cherimola. The sequence goes on from CM059971.1 coordinate 45,713,924, forward strand.
ACTCCATTTATATTTCACAAGGCAACCATTGCGTTTCTATGATCCCTTTTATGATTATCAAAAAGGGGGATAATGGTTTGTCGAGGAGGAACCAATTTGGGGAGAATTTTTTTAGATATTGTTGCATTTTGGGACATCTTATATCTTAAAACATTTTTGTAAAGCTTTATGATATGAAAGTATGAAATACAATGATTCTTTTATCCTCCGATGTGTCATATTTTCTATAAGTTTTTCTTATATACTAGTTCACTTGATATTCATATTGAATTTATAAGAAATTATTGAGTTTGTTAAAGGAAATTATGAATTGAAATGATACTATATGGTATGAATGTGTTGATTAATTATTGTTTGCAGTTAACTGGATTAACCTTAAAATTGAATGATTGCATTATGGATTTTTCAAATCAAATTAGTGAAATTTGTGAATTACTGGGATATTGGAAATATAATAAGAGTGGTTACACTTAAATTGACAATTAAAATGTGATTGCAAAATATCAAAACGAATATTGCTCAAAATGGCCAGATGTTAAGATGCAAATCCACAACAAAGTTTATAGCAAAAACAAAGGTAAATCTCAAATTTGGTTTTGTTATGGAATACCCAGACCCAAGTAGGACACATATATTGTGGTGCCCCAAACCCGAGCGTCACATCCTGAGCCTTACCTTAGGATCGTATTGATTGATAAATGTGATCAGGATTGTTGCCCTGTCACACGGAGGGTTTTATCGGATATTTATCCCATTAATTATATTCACATAGAAGTTCTCATGGAGGTTCAATTTTCCATATTTTCAATTTATGCTTAACTAAGCCATTTCAATCCATTCAGCACATATACACAACATGATGTTCAAGCGACATTTCAGCATTTGCCTAAATCAGATGTCATTGCATCATAGTCATTAATCTAAAACATTTGATTGGTTACAATCATTCAACATGAATTATTTCATAACATAGAAGTACTAGAGTTTTCTCATGACTTTCTCAAGCTGGAACTTGCTCCATCGCCATTTCTTGTCCTTCACCTGTCTTTGGGTTTGGAAAACGAAAACATGAGTCGAAACTCAATAAGCAAGTTATTTGCAATTTTACAGGAAAATCATTTTAGGCAAAATTTTTCATTTAAAATCATCTTGAAAAGCAACTTATACCTTGTCAAAAGCTATATCTTGGAAATATAAATCTTGTACCCCTCACAAGTACGATATACATAATGTCATATAAAACATGAACATATATATATCATTTTTTCCTTAGGATGGAAGCTAGCCAGGCGACCATCCGTCATGTTATCTCCAATTTCAGAGAGGGCGCCGCTGGCCTTGGGCCTGTTTTAAGTGACTTGGCCACACCAAGGGGGGACGATCGGTCCACTTATACCCTTCAAGTGGACCTAGTACCTTGTGCACATGAACTTTTTCATAAATCCATCTTTAATATGCTAGCATGATTTTTCAATAATAAACATAAAATCACATCATTTTACCATAACATTTATCAAAGAAAATTTCATAATATTGCATTTGAAGTAAAACTTCATTTCAACACCATTTAACTAAGGAATGACCATCCTTAAACATATTAGAAATAATTTCCACATTTTCATCAAACAAGTTAGAGAAAAAATTTGCATTTATGTAAAAAATTTAGAAAACCAAAATTCATTTAGAAAATTTGCTTGCTTACATGTGTTCTTTAGATTTCCGACCCCGCTTTTTCTTTGCCTTTGCCTACATGAGAATAATATACTTTTTCATATATTTCTTTTCCTCATATCTCACTTAGTTTTCCAACCCATTTCATTCACATATATCATTTATTTGACTTCACAAGTCATTATGCATATATATAGCACATATAACACATATTGCACATATTAGCACATTTTTACACATTTCATCGGCTAACACATAACATGTATAACCCCATAGATAGGGTATCCATTTCAATCACATAAAATTCATTCAATAATTATCATACATAGGTTCGTTAACCTTCATTTTTCCATTTATCAATCCTTTTCCAAAATACACGCATCGGTGCCCGTTTTAAGCATACGTCGTTGCCTTAGCTTCATTAATCAATTCTAAAATTTTGGAATTATCATTATGAAATTATAAAAAGATATATAATCATGAAATTCAATATATTTTCATGAATTTTTTCATAAAACCATATTTCACAAATCATTTAGTATCATTGCATATCTATCTCTTCACATATGCCCATTTGGCAACACTTGCATAACATATTTCATAAAATTTTCTAAGTCAGAAACTTAATCCATATTTCAGCGTGTCAATTACCCTTAATTACCACTGCATTTAGGGTATTTTTATGGGATTTAAATCCACTCACCATAGGTTTCCAAAATAGCATGTTTGGAGCCTGTGTTTCACCCATTTAACGTGTCTTTTGACACATAACCCTAAGCAGTTTAATAAATCCAAATTTTCAGCAAATAATTCCACTTTTATTAATCAAAATTTAGGGTATTAACACATGTTTAACATCCATAAATAAAAACCTCTCAAACAGCAAGTTGCCTACTCGTTTCGGGTCCCATTTTCACTCCATTTATGCATCATTTCATAAATCCATAAAAATCAGGTTTTGAGCTTATTTTCCCAAATCCTTTTGGGCATCAATAATAAATTAACCATAGGGTATTTTACCCTACATAGCATTCAAAAAATATGCAAACCTATTTCCATATGATTTTGAGCATAGAAACGAAGAAATCGGGTCATATTTACCCCTTTGCATTCCATAGTTTCTAAAATTCATCATTTAAGCACAAACCAACATATGTTTTGCATTAATACATGATTCATAACCTAATCACATCATCAAACCAAAACAGCAACTTGTCATGGAGATTTAGGATTTATCAACTTGAGTTTTCAACACATATATCATTCGAAACTTCACTTTTCATCATCTAAATCATGAAAATTCATGCATATAATCTAATGCCCATTCCATATTCAATCAAAGGCATGTTAAATCATCATTTTAAGGATTCTTTAAGCATCCCTTTCATATTCCCATTTTGGAATTTAAAACTCAAAATAATCAACTCAAACAACACATATACTTACTTAGTTTAGTGTTAACTCAAACCCTAACACTTGGAGATAATTTCCTCCTCAAATTCACTTCTTTTTTTTCTTGCTTTTCTGTGGCGCCCCCAAACCGAGACGTCACTTCCTTACCTCAAGATCTATCGATTGGTAAATGTGAATCAGGATTGTTGCCCTGATCACGTGGCGGGTTTTTAATTGGATCTCGTCCAAATTGTTTCCTCATTTTCATCTGTCATCATTCATAACTTTATATAGCAATCATCACACATTGTGACATTTCACTTGTAATAGAATTCATCATTTCATTCATAGCATCCTTTTATGCCTGTCATTATTTATTCAATTATTGTACACATCATACTTGCATACATTTAGTCATTGACTCACATGAAACTTAGAATTCTAACTAAGTTCATATACACATAAACATGGAACTTAGAATTCTAACTAAGTTCATATACACAATTATCTTACCTTAGCATATTTATGCTTTCCATTCCTCATAGCCTTCAAGGCTATTATCACGTACCTTCCTCCACGTCTTAAGTTCGCAACCTTCTGAGTTTCCTCGGTACCTGTGTAAGGGTTGGGAAAATAAAATGTGAGTGACAACTCAGTAAGCAAGCATTTTATCTTTAGGGTAAGGCTTATTGAAAACCTTTTTCATAAACATCGGGAATACCTTTTTCGTAAGGACATGTATATGTCCTAAAATATCATCGTGAAATCCTTTATTTATGAGGACAATTCCATGTCCATGAATGTTTTCATAAGACATTCATTCTTAAAATCATTTACAAGCCGTGCCTGGGCTTGTTTAGGCAAAAAATACATGTTTTACCTTTGATGATGAGTTCCCTTTAATCTTATATGAACATTTTTAATGTTCATAGCCATTACATGAAATCATCGGTTGTCAGTGGACGTTTTACGTCCAAAACAACATAAATCCTTAGGCAACGGAGGACATCCTCATATCCTAAAACATCATTAACATAAGTCATCATAAAATCCTTTAGCCAAGAGACATTTTATGTCTCAAAAATTTTTTCATATAGCTTCCTTTGGCAATGGACATTCATATGTCCTAAAACACTTTTAATTTCCAACACATTAACATTGGACATTCTCATGTCCATAAACCCATATCATTTAGGCTCTTTAGAAAAGGACATTCTTATGTCCAATCTAAGTTTCACATAAATCTTTTTCATAATCCCCATCTTGGGCTTGTTTATAGCAAACAAGACAAATAAAATACAAAAACCATTTTCATAACTGCATTTGCATAAAAATATGTCCTTTTATTCCTGTTATTTACAATTTTTATGTAAAACACCCTCTCTTTTAGGGTAACTTATGCATATTAACTCATAAAAATCCATTTTAGGATAACTTTTTGTATAGATGCTTTTATATCCTAATCTTTAGGCTTTTGAAAAGCAAAACGTATGCAAATGTATTTCTCCCCATCTCAGGGAGGGCGCCACTGGCACTCCTGCCATCCCTTAGCGACTTGGCCTTATGTAGAGTGGTCCCCGGTCATCCCAACCATGCTCTACAACTTGCCTATTACTTGTACTAGTGCACCATACGTTATTATGACGGACCACAGTCCGTTTGGTTTGAAGAACCACATATCGCAGCCCCATGTCCTTTTAAATCGGGATCACAGACCGCAGCCTGCATCCATATGCAAAAAAATCTTAGACCGAAGTCTATATTTAAGAATAATTTTCAAAAACACCTCACAGATCGCAGTCCGTGTCAATTTGTAAGCGAGCGCACCCACTTTAACAAGTTGTTATTTGAAATCTACTTTTAAGATGACCTTCCTTAAATTCCTTTAGAATCATTTTGAATAAAATATTTTGATAAACATTTGAAATGTTCGAGAAACAATACATCTTAAAACTCTTTTAATAAAAGAATTTCCAAACTTTTGGATTTCCATAAATAAATCATATTTTTCTCTAATATTTTCTTGGTTTTCATTTCAAGACCTTTTGTTTACAAAAGTTATGCAATTATACTATCCCCTTGTCCATAACTTAAAAATTTAATAATTGTCAACATATCTATTATTTTTACGTAAAAGGGGGAATTCCACAGTCTTTTGCATGCCATTAAGCAACTTGTAATCAAACCATTTTATGAAATCAACATAGAAGGTTGGTCATCCATAAATCCCCTTCGACACGTCTGTATAAACATTTTTCTAACATTTTCAACATAGATTTCCTTGTCTAAAGGAAATCAAAACTTTTTGAATGTCATTTCAAAACATATGAACTATGACCAAATCATCATTTACTATTTAATTATCTTGACCTAGCAAACAAATCTTTTCATAATCATCATTGTATATTACAAGTTACTGTAGAAATAACTCATAACTTATTTACAAACAATATTTTATGAAAAAGGATAAAATTCTCTTTTTCTTATAAAATGTTGTTAAAACAATATCATATAGAACTTGCTTGCTTAAAAGCAAATTCTTAAAACCATCGGTATCTAACATGAAAACCTTAGAAAAATATTAGCATGGAGAACTTGCTTACTCATAAGCAAAATTCTCATTTCCATTAACTTGAAGCGTTCCCATCCTTGGCAACACTTAGGATAAATTATTTATCTTAAGAAGTGTCGCTTGCTTCCCATGAAGTAAACCTTAAGACTTTTCATTAAAGTCGTCGTTTTTCCCAAACTTATGGCTTTACATTAAAGCCATCATATTCAAAACTTGTGCTTGCCCATTCGTTAAAACATAATCATAAACATTGAAATCATATCAATCATATAGAAAGAAAACGCATTTAGAAAGTTCGCTTGCTTACCTGAGATCGCCATAATCCCTTTTTCTTCCATTCTTTTCCTCGCCTATACGCATAAAAATGACATTGCATTCATACATATAATCTCATATGCTTGCACATAATTTATTTTTCCAACCCATATATTTTCGTTGACTATATGACCCACTTGTTTTACAAGTCAGAGGTTTATACATAAGAACGCAACTTGTGCATCATATTATCTATTCTTTTCATTCTTAGTATCCTTACTTAGGATAGTTTTAAATCATATCATGATCTTTCATTTATCTCAATGAAGTTCATTATCCTTCATTTATCATTTACTTATCCATTTTTCACATTTCTTTCATTAGCGCTTACTTTAAGCACATGTTTAAGAGTTTAAGCTTCATATATCAATCCTAAATTTTGAGATTAACAAATATTATCAAAACAGCACCTTGTTTACACGTTTCAACATATTTTCATCCATTTTGCATTTTAGCAAATCACATTAACTCATTACCGCTTTCCATCATTCATATCCTGCACTTAAACTCTCTTGAAGACACATATAATATGTGTTATGGAAAATTTTCCTAAAGAGCAATACATTCACAAAATATATCATATTTTCATGCATTTTTGCGCAAAACCAAATTTCACAAGTCATTCATCACCCTTGCATATCTATTCCTTCTCATATGCCCATTCGGCTACACATACATAATGGATTTCATAAAATTTTAAGTCAGCTATATAATCCATATTTCAGCATGATATCAACCCTTAATTATTACTTTATTTAGGGTATTTTCATGGGATTTAAATCCATTAAACATAGGTTTCTAAAACAGCAATTTTGGAACCCATTTTCACTCGTTTAACATGTCTTTTGACCCATAACCTTAAGCAGTTATATAATTCAAAACTTTCAGTAATTAATCCAACTTTTTCTAACTCAAATTTAGGGTATTAACATATATATCAATTTGGATCATTTCTACATAGGTTTCATATTTCTTTTTTATTTTTTCTCAAACTATCCACCTATGCTGAAATCAGGCGTACTGAAGTCTAAAAATCTTGAATTAAAATCAAATGAAGTATTTTGGATCTAAAATTAAGCATTTATATTTATTTTGGTATTTTTACCTTGCTGGATAGCAGCATCCATTTTCAGTCAGCCTTAATCACCTAAATTATTGGGTATATTTATACCCTTAAAAACCTAATTTTTAATTTTTTCTTGTGATCTTCAATATGTCGTATATATCTTGTAAAATTTTCAGCCCAAAATTCCTTGTATAAAAATTACTAAAAATCATTTTCTACAGCTGATCCTGTCACCCGTTTTACCCTATTTAGGTTAATCTTCTCGGATTTGTAATTTGAAACCTACTTATCCTTTTAAGCTGAATATTGGGTCTTTCCTTAATAACCCCATCATGATTCTTTCCAAAACTTTTTATGCTAAAATTAATCCATTTACAGTTCCGTTCATATTTTAGTTTATAACATCATATAACTTCTATATTTGAAACATAAACTCAAAATAATCATATACTTACTTGGTTAAATGGGTGATCCCTCCTTTTCCCCTTTCTTTTTCCTTAGTTTTCCCTTCCTTTTGGCTTGCTAGGTGCTGGACGTGAGGCTGCCTTGGGGAAGAAGATGGAGTTCAGCACTTGGAAGAATTTTCCATGCCTCCAATCCTTATGAACGTGCTTAACTTGGTGGGGCTGGAATTTCTAGCAGTGGGCCCCACTTTTTGCTGCATTTTCCACAACCATTGAATGCTCTCTTATCCTCTTATGTGCTGGTGAACTCACATCCATATAAATTAGTATTTTACTATTTTTTAAAATTCACAAATCTGCATTAATCTGGGCCATCCAAATCTGTCCAGCCCTTGCACGTCACTTGCTGCCCATTTTCATTTTTTTTTCATTTTTTAATAATCTCAATTTGAGGGTAAATTATACACCTAATTATCATTTAATTAATCCATTAATTTGGCATAAAAAAATTAGCAAAAATCATTACAGCAGTATCAAACTGTGCACGTCATTTGCATACACAAGCTATCCATTTTTGCATCATCAATGAGCAGCTATTGCTCATGAATTTTCAGAGGGTTTTTCCACATGATTAATGGCCCATTACTTACCCTATGTGTTTAGGTATTTTAGATACATATTTGGGATTTTTAAAAAATCCAAAAACCATACTTTATCACCCATGGGCGTCCCTTGTGCTGACACACCTACATGCCTATTGAAGCTACTCCCTTAGCCATTTAAAACCCTGCATTTAATCTACTGATTTTCCATGGATTTTAGTATTTTTGTTAATTCATAAAATCCACTTGGAATTTCCTCCCTTTGACACCTCATATATGCCATTAAATAATGCATTTAATCCATGTACTCTAGCCATTAATGCATGGTACTCTTTGTTGTAAAAGTCAACTATGTGCACCTTTGTCAATTCAGATATTTTCTCAACATGATTTAATTAATCCAAAACTTACAAAATTTTAATCTCATAATTTCATTCAACCATTTCAAATTTCATCTCAATCCAATTTTCCTAGCTCAAGTTATAGCCGTTTGAAGTTAACGGTTGAAATTGAGATGTGATCAATAAATCATTAATCTAATTTCATCAAGGATTTTCATAATCCAATAATCCCATAATACCAAGCCCAACATCATCAACTTCCACTTCAAATTTCACTTGAATCCGCCTTACAGGCGTTGAGTTATGAATTTTCTAGTGTTTTCCAACATAATTCCACAATTTCCATTTTAATCTCCATTAATTAACTCATGGAAATTAAACTAAACATTCATGCCACATTAGCATGTTTTAATCCTCATTATGCCCCTTTAGTCACCTTGACTCATATTGGGCTCCGGCGATTAAATTTTTAATCACCCTTCTTAATTAAACCCTAATTGCAAAATATTATAAATCCTAAAATCATCCATACTTCATTTAATTCACATATAAATCACTTGTATATGTTCAATGCATACATTGGACCCTACTTAGGTTGAGGTTTCACAATCCTCCCCCCTTATAATAGGTTTTGTCCTGAAACCTATTACATTTCATATATCAGGAGTAAGGCTCATATAATTTACTAACTTATCATTGCTTCTAACATTCCAATGGTTCACTACGCTTCCTGTAACGCCCCATTCATAAAAATACTCAATAACTAATCAACGGCGCTACACAATCATAGGAAAATTCGGCAGCATCTCCCCATAACATACAAGGGGTAATATGGAATACATGACCTGATATTCATTACATTTCCATTTGTAACATTCAATCCTATTTATATACTTGCATCTTCATATAATAAGAACATTCATATAGAAGGAAATCATTACATATTTTTCTTACACAACAAACAGATAAAATAGTCATGCATATGTGCATCAACAAGGATTATAATCCAATCTGAAATACCAAATACATTATAGTTGTCAAAACGAATCCGCCTAAGTCATTGTCTACATATATGATTATCAAAAGAGCACAAGTCTAAAAGAACTGGAATCAACATATTGTGCTAGGGTCTCTCATGTTTGATCTTCAACTTGTCCCATCCTTAAGTTCTCCTTCTGACCTGCGATCTAAAACCACAATAACAATGATATGAGTCTAAATAGACCCAGTAAGTAGATAGTGGTTAGCACAAAGTGCAAATAAGCATAATGATGGATACTCATACAGTGATGAAGCTAATACACATGGGTCCAATACCCACTCCCAAGATCGTATACATATAACCATACACACAAATTGACCAACACAACCAATCATCTACTCATGTCCATCAAGAGCCATGAACAACCCTCTCCTCATGTAAATCAGGGGCCATGAACAACCCTTACAACCAACTATTTGAGATAACGCATCATACATAACAGACAATGAAACACATCGCAAACCACGCATACAACATCAACACAATTCAGATACAACACATAGATCTGTCACACAAGCATTTTATCAAACACATGATAGGTGCGAAATGAAAGAACCTTCAATTCATACTCTCGATTGGGGCAAATCAATTCACGTCACATTTCAACAATATAACAACTGCTAAGAAGTCTTTTACATCATAGAAATCACGCATTCAAAGTAAATTCACCAGGAACCCTAACTGTTACGAACTCTACGCCTAATATCATGGAGTCGTTAGAAGCTATACCTTCCCTCTAGCCTCGCATCGCATTTAACATAAAATTTCATCACTAAATCGAGAAGGGGCGACATCTACTTACCTTGACCGTGATCCCTCCCAAGACAGCGACCCTAGATGTGGACTGCAGAAATTCGGAGCCTTGGAGCTTCCTGAACTCGGATCTATGACCTTCAATGTAGTTGGTATAGTTTCCCTCAAGCGATCACAGGTGGTTCGAACTGAGTGGAAGAGAAAGTAGTAGAGGAACGAAGAACCAGAAGAGAAGGAGAAGAGAACGCGGTCGGGCGCGAAATGGGAATGAAACCCTAGAGCGCGGGCCGCTTATGTTAATAGAATCCATTGAGTCGGGTCGGGACTCGGGTCGGGTCCAGTCGCAATTAGTAATTTAATTCCCCTCTGCGACGGAAACAATAGTCATAGTGCCCATCAATGGAACGCTAATCATACATGCACATATGCACTATACATCTCCTAAATGTCGTGTCCATGTATGTTATGTATCCATTAATATCGTAAAATTCTTACTAGCATGTTCATAAGTTACCTCATAAATAGAGAAAAGTTATAATAAAAATAGAATAAAATACCTGGTCCTCACACTTCCGCTGCGCTACTCTATCTTAGTGGCATTTTTAGCCTTGGTCCATTAGACCTATCACTTATCTCTACTATTCCTTGTTCACACATGAGTTTTTCATTGGCATTTGCCCTTCATTTGTGTCATTTGTCACTGTTTTCCCTTATACATGGAGAATTTGCATCATTTTCCGTCTTATCACAGGGTAAGTTTTAAGTTACCCATTCATTCGTAAAAATCTATAGGAATCATTTTCACATATCATCATACATAATACATTCATTCTATAATATAGAGCAAAAGTTGCTCTCATATATAGTTTCATACATGTCGTAGCAAAAGACATTTTTGCTAAACTATCCATTCATTCTCCTCTCATAATGTCTACTGTTAGATTTTACCATTGTAGACTATCTATTAGGAATACCGGTACTAAACCAGTCTAAAATATTTTCTTCCTCGGTTCCCTTTTCAGTTTCCATAAACTAGTAAGGGTCCTTATTATTTTCAAATTTTCCTAACCTCATTTCTTATGAATATCATAGAGAAATCATTTCTCTCGTATCTATCTTTCAATCATATCTAAATTGAAAAGAATTACGACAATCATTATTACCTTCATTCTTCTCTTCATTTTTCTACCATCTCTTCCTATGATATACCAACTTTTGTGGTGTCATATGTGTGATCTTCTTTTCCTTCTATGCATGTTAACTAGGCATAGTTTGCTACACCTTTCTGCAATAATTTGCAGGGATTTCCTATCAATTATAGCTATCGATTAAGTTGATCTTTCTTATTCATTTCTTTTCCTACATCAGGTTCCTTAGTTTTTAGTGGCAAGTTATCCTTGCCCTAATTGTACATGTTCATTACCAACATGTGGTATATCCTGATGTTCTATTGGAAGACATTTCTTAACAAATTCTTTCAGATTACCTTCTTTGATTATGACATAATAGCCATTTAGGGTTTCCTATTGCTTATAAGCATTGCTAATCAATGCTTGAACATTTCATTTGACTACATGTTCAAACCTTGAACATGTTCTTAGGTTCACTCATCCATTGCTCAGTCTGAATAAAATCTAATTCACTTGAGAACTTAGGTGGATACTGAGCTAGAAATGCATCAATAACCTTTCCATTTACTTCTATCTTATCATTATCAACCCTTAAAGGTCTTGGTACTAAGTTAAAATTTATTACCCGTACAGATTCATCTTTTCCACCTGCTTCTAATTGGTCTTGTTGGGTATTTTCCCAAAGGCCCTGTATTATTCTTCTGTCTAAGCTACACAATCTTGGGTTGCTTACTACATAGCTCTTTCTAAAGCTGCAGTTATCCTTCACTCTTTCTACCTGTGAGATATTACTCTTAGCGGTAATACCTCAAATCCTTTAATTTAGGATTTATAGTTTCCCGTCGTTAACGGGTTCATGGACTCACTTGTTCTGGTCGTTTAGATTTGCTACTAGCTTCTCTGCTTCCTTGTTGACTCATATCAGCAACTGCCTTTCCCTTGTTCAAAACTAAGATAATAAGCATGTTGTAGAATGCATCATATAACATTATGTAAATAGCATTTCTCATTATAATATTCATTCATATCACATATAGTCAATATGATCATTTCTGATCATCACACATAGTCAATAACATAATCTAGAAAGATCAATGATCTTTTCTTTTTTATATAACTTAGCACTTAAATGAAATCATATGCATCTGTATTTTCATAACATTAAACATCATACATTAGGAGTCAAAAGAAACTCCCTTTTTCCTACCTTCCTCATTTCTACCTGCCCATTTCATGGTATAAGGTTGCTTTTCCCTACACATAGATTATATTTGCATAATCTGTCATTTTATCATGAACATAATTCTAGACTAAAAATCACTTAGAAAGTTGGCACCTTGGTGCCTTCCATATGTCACCATGGCATTATACCTTAAACATATGTATCATATAACACAGTCATGTGCTATCTTAGGTGAGGTGTGATCAACCTTAGGTATGGGGGGTCTTTATGTAGAGTTCCATAACCCGTCATCTATTCTAATTCTCTTCTATCCTTTGTCTTTTTTTAAATTTCCCTACCTCCTTCTTCATTTCATCTGACCTCATATCATTTTTCCTTTGTATACCATCTATTTCATGAAACATAGCGACCAACTACATTTCCTTAATTAACCATATCCTTGTGTCATAATGACACAAAATATAAGACAATACATATCGTATGTGTCTTATAGTCTCAATCTATTTCTTGCATCATTTTCCATTTTTCCTTATGCTTATCTATCAATCCTTGCTAAGATATCATTCTCATGATATCAAATCTTTGCTTTCCATGCCTATTACCAATTCATATTCTGATACCAACTTCGGTGGCATCAGACCTATCATCATCCTTTATTTTCTCCTTCTCCCGCCTATTTACCAATCCTTACTCTGATACTAAGCTCTGTGGCGCCCCCAAACCGAGACGTCACTTCCTTACCTCAAGATCTATCGATTGGTAAATGTGAATCAGGATTGTTGCCCTGATCACGCGGCGGGTTCTTAATTAGATCTCGTCTAAATTTTTTCCTCGTTTTCATCTGTCATCATTCATAACTTTATATAGCAATTATCACACATTGTGACATTTCACTTGTAATAGAATTCATCATTTCATTCATAGCATCCTTTCATGCCTATCATTATTCACTCAATCATTGTACACATCATACTTGCATACATTTAGTCATTGACTCACATGAAACTTAGAATTCTAACTAAGTTCATATACACATAAACATGGAACTTAGAATTCTAACTAAGTTCATATACACAATTAGCTTACCTTAGCATATTCATGCTTTTCCATTCCTCATAGCCTTCAAGGCTATCATCACGTACCTTCCTCCACGTCTTAGGTTCGCAACCTTCTGAGTTTCCTCGGTACCTGTGTAAGGGTTGGGAAAACAAAATGTGAGTGAGAACTCAGTAAGCAAGCATTTTATCTTTAGGGTAAAGCTTTTTGAAAACCTTTTTCATAAACATCGGGAATACCTTTTTCCTGAAGACATGTATATGTCCTAAAATATCATCGTGAGATCCTTTGTTTATGAGGACAATTCCATGTCCCTGAATGTTTTCATAAGACATTCATTCTTAAAATCATTTACAAGCCGCGCCTGGGCTTGTTTAGGCAAAACATACACGTTTTACCTTTGATGATGAGTTCCCTTTAATCTTATATGAACATTTTTAATGTTCATAGCCATTACATGAAATCATCAGTTGCCAGTGGACGTTTTACGTCCAAAACAACATAAATCCTTAGGCAACGGAGGACATCCTCATATCCTAAAACATCATTAACATAAGTCATCATAAAATCCTTTAGCCAAGAGACATTTTATGTCTCAAAACATTTTTCATATAGCTTCCTTTGGCAATGGACATTCATATGTCCTAAAACACTTTTAATTTCCAACACATTAACATTGGACATTCTCATGTCCATAAACCCTTATCATTTAGGCTCTTTAGAAAAGGACATTCTTATGTCCAATCTAAGTTTCACATAAATCTTTTTCATAATCCCCATCTTGGGCTTGTTTATAGCAAACAAAGCAAATAAAATACAGAAACCATTTTCATAACTGCATTTGCATAAAAATATGTCCTTTTATTCCTGTTATTTACAATTTTTATGTAAAACACCCTCTCTTTTAGGGTAACTTATGCATATTAACTCATAAAAATCCATTTTAGGATAAATTTTTGTATAGATGCTTTTATATCCTAATCTTTAGGCTTTTGAAAAGCAAAACGTATGCAAATGTATTTCTCCCCATCTCAGGGAGGGCGCCGCTGGCACTCCTGCCATCCCTTAGCGACTTGGCTGTGAAACCCTAACCCAAGTAAGCCATATGTATGCATTGAACATGTATTTGATGATTATTTATGAATTATGGAATTATGAAGGTATTTTATGATTTTTGCTAATTATGGCAATTAGGGTTATGGGTTAGCATTAATGATGTGATTAAGCATTTTAAGCCCAAATGAGATAATGGGTTTAGAATGAATTATTTGTGATTTAAGTGTGCAATTATATCATGAAAAATCATTTTTCATGATTTAAAATGAATTATGGAAATAAAGATGGAAATTGTCAAGTGTGAAGGAAAATATTAGAAAATTCATAACTCAACGCCTAAAAGGCGGATTCAAGTGAAATTTGAAATGAAGATTGTTAATATTAGGCTTGGTATTATGGAATGAAAAGATTATGAAAATTCTTGATGAAATGAGAATTATGAATTTTTTTAAGTCTAAGTTCATTTCAACTGTTAACTTCAAACGCGTGTAACGGGAGCTAGGAAACTCGGATTGAGATGAAATTTGAAACGGTTGAATGAAATTATGAGATGTTTATGTTGAATGGATTGGATTAAGGGAATCATGATGGGATTAGGGTGATAATTAATTATTTTTATTCCCAAATCCAAAAGATATATTCAAGTGGTCATAACTTGACGTAGAAACGTCGGTTTGAGTTGAAATTTGAAACGATGGAATAAAATTATGAAATCTATGAGATGAATGGAATGGATTAAGCTAATTATCATGAGAAATGGCTTTCTTGGAGATCAAGTAACAAGTTGCTTAAGGGCTAAGCAAAGAAAGGCAATTGTGGACAAGTGGATGGTTGTGATTAAAGTTGCCTTTTTGACTTTTGAAAAATGGTGAAAATGTATTTTACTTGGCTGTAAAATGTCCAGCACATCAAGGGGGATAATAACGCATTAATTGGCTGTGGAAAAGGGCTCCAAAGTGGGCCCCATTGCTGGAAATTCCAGCAACATGAATAGGTATTGCACGTTGAAATGAAATGAAGAGGTGGAAAATTCTCTAAGTGCTGGAAATTCCTTCCCCAAGAAACAGCAGCTCATGTCCCCAAATTGGCCAGCAAGGAGGAAGGAAAACCAAGGGAAAATAAGGGGGAAAAGGAGAGATTTCTCATTTGCTCAAGTAAGTATATGATTATTTGATTTTTATGCATCAAATCTGTAAAGCAAATGATGCTAAAAACTAAATTATGGTCGGAAAAGTAAATGGATGATTTTTGGCATGAAACTTTTTTAGAAAAATCCTTATTCTATGATTAAGGAACTACCCAATTTTCAGCTGAAAATGATATGTATGTTGGAAATTAAAAATCCGTGAATATTAGCCCAAACAGGGTAAAACGGGTTACAGGATCAGCTGTAGAAAAGTATTTTTAATAATTTTTCTACAAGGTTTTTCGGTCTGACAATTTTACAGGATGTACAAGAAATATTGGGGATAACAGAAAAAACTTAAAAATGAGGTTTTGATGGGCGTAAATATACCCCATAAATAACGTCATTCAGGATGACTGGAAATGGAGTTTACTGTTCAGCAAGGTAAAAATCCCCAAATAAATATGTAATGTTAATATTTCGTACTGAAACTATCGTGAAAGTTAATTGATGAAGTTATTAAGGTATGGTAAAAATTTTAGATCAAAAATACTTGATTTGATATTAATTCAAGATTTTAAGATTTCAGCACGCCTGATTTCAGCATATGTGGTTAGTTTGAGGAAGAAATCAAAAAGAAATATGAAACGTGTGTAGAAATGATCCAAATTGAGTTGTGTGTTAAATAATTAAATATGGATCAATAAAAGTGAGATTATATGCTGAAATTTCGGATTTATATAATGACCTAAGGTTATGTGTCAAAGGACACGTTAAACGGGTTAAAAGTGGGTTCCAAACTAACTGTTTTGGAAACCTATGGAAAATAGATTTAAACCTCATAAAAATACCTTAAGTAAAGTGGTATTAAAGGGTAATTAACCCGCTGGAAAATGGGTTAAATTTCTGAGTTAAGAAATTTTAAGAAATGCATCATGGTTAAGTGCTAAATGAGCTTATGTGAAGGGATAATGATAAACGGGTGATGAATGATTTATCAAAAATGATTTTATGCAAAAATGCATGAAAATGAGATGAAATACATGTTTATGGATCTGTTTGGAATGACATGTAATTAATCCAAAAGTTTGGATTTGAATTATGAAGTTTAGGCAATGCTATGTACATAGAAGAAACACCCGTATGTGTATTCTTGGAAAAATGGGAAAAATTGCAAAGTAAGCTTAATAAAGCTATGAATGATGCATATGGAATGAATTTTTATGATATTGAAATGAATACCCTAATTTTAGGGTTATGTGCATGTTATATGTATAGGCTATGATGTGTGATAGCCAAATGTGTGAAAACGGTGTTAATATATGCAAATTAAGCCATATATGTGTATGATGAATTATGAAGGATATATGCTAATGAAAATGGGTTGGAAAACTAAATGGAATGCAATGACAAGAAATGTATGAAAAACCATATTATGTTCATGTAGGCAAGGAAAAGAATGGAAGGAAAAGGGATTATGGCGATCTCGGGTAAGCAAGCAAACTTTCTAAAATGCATTTTCTTTCTATGTGATTGATATGAATGAAATGTCTATGTTTATGCTTATGTTTTTACGAATGGGCAAGCACAAGTTTTGAATATGACGGCTTTAATGCAAAGCCATAAGCTTTGAAAAATGATGACTTTAATGAAAAGTCTCAAGGTTTGCTTCATGGGAAGCAAGCGACACTTCTTAAGATAAATAATTTATCCTAAGTGTTGCCAAGGATGGGAATGCTTCATGTTAATGGAATTGAGAAATTTTGCTTATGAGTAAGCAAGTTCTCCATGTTAATGTTGTTTTAAGGATTTCATGTTTGATATCGATGGTTTTAAGAATTTGCTTTTAAGGAAGCAAGTTTTATATGATATGGTTCAACAGTGTTTTATAAGAAAAAGAGAATTTTATCCTTTTTCACAAAATATGTTTGGTAAATGAGTTTTGAGTTATTTCTACAATAACTCGCGATAAACAATGATGAAAAAGATTTGTTTTACTAGGTCAAGATAATTCAATATTAAATTACATTTTGGACATAGTCCACATGTTTTGAAATGATATCTGAACAGTTTTGGTTTCCTTTGGATAAGGAAATCTATCTTGAAAATGTTGGAAAAATGTTTCTACGGATGTGTTGAAAGGGATTTATGGATGACCAACCTCCTATGATTGATTTCATAAAATGGTTTAATTTCAGGTTGCTTGATCGCATGCAAAAGACTATGCAATTTTCCTCTATGTAAAAATGATTGATATGTGGACAATTATTAATTTTTTAGGTGAAGGACAAGGGGATAGCGTAATTGCATAACTTTTGTAAACAAAAGGTCCTGAAATAGAAACCAAGAAAATATTAGAGAAAAATATGTTTTATTTATGAAAATCCAAAGGATTTGAAATTCTTTTGATTAAAAGGATTTTAAGATGTATGGGTTCTCAAAGGTTTCAAATGTTTATCGAAATATTTTACTCAAAACTTTTCTAAAGGAATTTAAGGAAGGTCATCCTAAAACTGGATTTCAAATAACAACTTGTTAAAGTGGGTGCGCTCGCTTACAAGTTGACACGGACTGCGGTCTGTGATGTGTTTTTGAAAATAATTGTTAAATATAGACTTCGGTCTAAGATTTTTGTGCATATGGATGCAGGCTGCGGTCTGTGATCCCGGTTTAAAAGAACATGGGCTGCGGTCTGTGGTTCTTCAAACCAAAACGGACTGCGGTTCGTTAGGATAACGTACGGTGCACCGGTACAAGGAATAGGCTGGTTGTAGAGCACGGTTGGGATGACCGGGGCCCACTCTACATAAGGCCAAGTCGCTAAGGGATGACAGGAGTGCCAGCGGCGCCCTCCCTGAGATGGGAGCAGGATAAGTGAACAGCCGCCTGGCTAGCGTGTTGTTAAGGATTCTCTTCCAAAAGGTAGCATGATCACTTGCTAAGTGTCACTACTGGATGGAGAGAAATGCATTTGCTTATGTTTTATTTCTGAAAAGCCCAAAGATTGGGTTATGAAAATATGATTTTATGAAAGTATCCTAAAGGGATTTTTATGAAATGGTTACCCTAAAAGAAAGGGTGTTTTACACAAAAGTGTAAATAACAAGAATTAAAGGAAATGTGTTTATGCAAATGCATTCATGAAAATGGTTTTCCTTGTTTGCTATAAACAAGCCCCAAGACGGGGAATTATGAAAAGGATTTATGTTCATTTGTAAGAGAGCCTAAATAAAGAATGTTTTTGGACATAAGAATGTCCTTTGCCGAGAAAGGCTTATGTGATTGATGTTTAAGGACATATGAATGTCCATTGCCAATAAGGTTATGTAAATGATGTTTTGAGACATGAAATGTCTCTTGATTTTATGATGGCTTATGCGAATGATGTTTTGAGACATGAAATGTCTCTTGATTTTATGATGGCTTATGTGAATGATGTTTTGAGACATGAAATGTCTCTTGGCTAAAGGATTTTATGAGAGCTTATGTTAATGATGTTTTGAGACATAAAATGTCTCTTGGCTAAGGAATTTTATGATGGTTTATGTTAATGATATTTTGAGACATGAGATGTCTCCGTTGCCTAAGTATTTATGTTGTTTTGGACGGAAAATGTCCACTGGCAACCGAATGATTTCATGTAATGGCTATGAACATTAAAAATGTTCATATAAGATTAATGGAAACTCATCATTAAAGGTAAAATGTATATGTTTTGCCTAAACAAGCCCAGGCGCGGCTTGTAAATGATTTTAAGAATGAATGCTTTATGAAAGCATTCAAGGACTTGAAATTGTCCTTATAATAAAGGATTTCATGATGGTATTTTAGGACATATGCATGTCCTCAGGAACAAGGTATTCCCAATGTTTATGAAAAAGGTTTTCAAGAAGCCTTGCCCTAAAATGCTTGCTTACTGAGTTGTCACTCACGTTTTGTTTTCCAAACCCTTAGACAGGTACTGAGGAGACTCAGAAGGTTGCAAACCTAAGACGTGGAGGAAGGTACATGATGATAGCCTTGAAGGCTATGAGGAATGGAAAAGCATAAATATGCTAAGGTAAGCTAATGTGTATGTGAACTTAATAAGAATATTAAGTTCTATATATGATTCAATGGTTGAATGTATGGATGTATGGATGTAAATTGTGATGCCTAAGTTAAGAAAACTTTCACGGCAGGAAGGCATGAAAAGATACTAGGTGTTTATGTATATCCGAACTTAGCTAGAGTTCTAAGTTCCATGTGAATTAATGACTGAATGTATGAAAGTATAATTTATACAATGATTCAATGTATAATGACAGGCATGTAAAGATGTTTTGAGTGAAATGATGAATTTCATTACAAGTGAAATGTCACAATGTATGATGATTGTCATGTTAAGATTATGAATGATGACAGATGAATAATCGAAAAAAAATTTGGACGTATTCCAATTAAGAACCCGCCGCGTGATCAGGGCAACAATCCTGATTCACATTTACCAATCGATAGATCTTGAGGTAAGGAAGTGACGTCTCGGTTTGGGGTGCCACATTGGCCTTATGTAGAATGGTCTCCGGTCATCCCAACCGTGCTCTACAACTTGCCTATTACTTGTACTGGTGCACCGTACGTTATTATGACAGACCGCAGTTTGTTTGGTTTGAAGAACCACAGACCGCAGCCCCATGTCCTTTTAAATCGGGATCACAGACCGCAGCCTTCATCCATATGTAAAAAAATCTTAGACCGAAGTCTATATTTAAAAATAATTTTTAAAAACACCTCACAGACCGCAGTCCGTGTCAATTTGTAAGCGAGTGCACCCACTTTAACAAGTTGTTTTTTGAAATCTAGTTTTAGGATGACCTTCCTTAAATTCCTTTAGAATCATTTTGAGTAAAATATTTTGATAAACATTTGAAATGTTTGAGAAACAATACATCTTAAAACTCTTTTAATAAAATAATTTTAAAACTTTTGGATTTCCATAAATAAATCATATTTTTCACTAATATTTTGTTGGTTTTCATTTCAGGACCTTTTGTTTACAAAAGTTATGCAATTACGTTATCCTCTTGTCCATAACCTAAAAATTTAATAATTGTCAACATATCTATTATTTTTACGTAAAAGGGGGAATTGCATAGTCTTTTGCATGCCATTTAGCAACTTAAAATTAAACCATTTTATGAAATCAACATAGAAAGTTGGTCATCCATAAATCCCCTTCAACACGTCCGTATAAACATTTTTCTAACATTTTCAACATAGATTTCCTTGTCTAAAGGAAATCAAAACTTTTCGAATGTCATTTCAAAACATATGGACAATGTCCAAATCATCATTTACTATTTAATTATCTTGAACTAGCAAACAAATCTTTTCATAATCATCATTGTATATTACAAGTTACTGTAGAAATAACTCACAACTTCTTTATAAATAATATTTTGTGAAAAAGGGTAAAATTCCTTTTTTCTTATAAAATGCCGTTAAAACAATATCATATAGAACTTGCTTGCTTAAAAGAAAATTCTTAAAACCATTGGTATCTAACATGAAATCCTTAGAAAAAACATTAGCATGGAGAACTTACTTACTCATAAGCAAAATTCTCAATTCCATTAACTTGAAGCATTCCCATCCTTGGCAACACTTATTTATCTTAATAAGTGTCGTTTGCTTCCCATGAAGTAAACCTTAAGACTTTTCATTGAAGTCATCATTTTCCCCAAACTTATGGCTTTACATTAAAGCCGTCATATTAAGAACTTGTGCTTGCCCATTCGTTAAAACATAATCATAAACATTGAAATTATATCAATCATATAGAAAGAAAACGCATTTAGAAAGTTCGCTTGCTTACCTGAGATCGCCATAATCCCTTTTTCTTCTATTATTTTCCTTGTCTATACGTATAAAAATGACATTGCATTTATACATATAATCTCATATGCTTGCACATAATTTAGTTTTCCAACCCATATATTTTCATTGACTATATGACCCACTTGTTTTACAAGTCGGTGGTTTATACATAACAACGCAACTTGTTCATCATATTATCTATTCTTTTCATTCTTAGTATCCTTACTTAGAATAGTTTTCAAGCATATCATGATCTTTCATTTATCTCAATGAAGTTTCATTATCCTTCATTTATCATTTACTTATCCATTTTTCACATTTCTTTCATTAGCGCTTACTTTAAGCACATGTTTAAGAGTTTAAGCTTCATATATCAATCCTAAATTTTGAGATTAACAAATATTATCAAAACAGCACCTTGTTTACACGTTTCAACATATTTCCATCCATTTTGCATTTTAGCAAATCACATTAACTCATTACCCCTTTCCATCATTCATATCCTGCACTTAAACTCTCTTGAAGACACATATAATATATGTTATCAAAAATTTTTCTAAAGAGCAATACGTTCACAAAAAATATCATATTTTCATGCATTTTTGCACAAAACCAAATTTCACAAGTCATTCATCACCCATGCATATCTATTCCTTCTCATATGCCCATTTGGCAACATATACATAATGGATTTCATAAAATTTCTAAGTCAGCAATATAATCCATATTTCAGCATGATATCAAACCTTAATTATCACTTTATTTAGGGTATTTTTATGGGATTTAAATCCATTAATCATAGGTTTCCAAAACAGTAACTTTTGAACCCATTTTTCACCTGTTTAACGTGTCTTTTGACACATAACCTTAGGCAGTTATATAATTCCGAATTTTCAGCAATTAATCCATCTTTTACTAACCAAAATTTAGGGTATTAACATATATATCAATTTGGATCATTTATACATAGGTTTCATATTTATTTTTGATTTTTTTCTCAAACTATCCACCTATGCTGAAATCAGGCGTACTGAAATCTCAAAATCTTGAATTAATATCAAATAAAGTAGTTTTGATCTGAAATTTCTACCATACCTTAATAACTATATTAATATCCAAAATAAATATTTCCAACATAAAAAATTAAGCATTTATATTTATGTTTGCATTTTTACCTTGCTGGACAGTAGCATCTATTTTTAGTCATCCTTAATCACGTAAATTATTAGGTATATTTGTACCCATAAAAACCTAATTTTAAAATTTTCTTGTGATACAGAATATGTTTTATATATCTTTAGAAAGTTTCAGCCTACAATGCCTTGTATAAAAATTACTAAAAATAATTTTCTACAGCTGATCCTATCACCCATTTTACCTTGTTTAGGTTAATCTTCTCAGATTTTTAATTTGAAACCTACTTATCCTTTTAAAATTAATATTGGTTATTTCCTTAATCACCTCATCATGATTCTTTCCAAAACTTTTCATGCTAAAATTCATCCATTTACGGTTCCGTTCATATTTTAGTTTATAACATCATATAACTTCCAGATTTGAAACATAAACTCAAAATAATCATAAACTTACTTGATTAAATGGGTGATCCCTCCTTTTTCCCTTTCCTTTTCCTTGGTATTCCCTTCCTTTTGGCTTTCTAGGTGCTGGACGTGAGGCTGCCTTGGGGAAGAAGATGGAGTTCAGCACTAGGAAGAATTTTCCAAGCCTCCAATCCTTGTGAACGTGCTTGACTTGGTGGGGCTGGAATTACCAGCAGTGGGCTCCATTTGTTGCTTCATTTTCCACGGCTATTGAATGCCCTCTTATCCTATTATGTTCTGGTGAACTCACAGCCATATAAATTAGCATTTTACTATTTTTTTGAAATCCACAAATCTGCATTAATCCAGGCCGTCCAAATCTGTCCAGCCCTTGCACGTCACTTGCTGCCCATTTTCATTTTTTTCCATTTTTTAATAATATCAATTTGAGGGTAAATTATACAGATAATTAGAATTTAATTAATCCATTAATTTGGCATAAAAAAATTAGCAAAAATCTTTACAGAAGCATCAAACTATGCACGTCATTTGCATACACAAGCTGTCCATTTTTGCATCATCAATGAGCAGCTATTGCTCACGAATTTTCAGAGGGTTTTTCCACATGATTAATGGCCCATTACTTACCCTATGTGTTTAGGTATTTTAGATACATATTTGGGATTTTTAAAAAATCCAAAAACCATACTTTATCACCCATGGGCGTCCCTTATGTTGACACACCTACATGCCTATTGAAGCTACTCCCTTAGCCATTTAAAACCCTGCATTTAAGCTACTGATTGTCCATGGATTTTAGCATTTTTTTAATTCATAAAATCCACTTGGAATTGCCTCCCTTTGACACCTCATATATGCCATTAAATAATGCATTTAATCTATGTACTCTAACCATTAATGCATGGTACTCTTGGGTGTAAAAGTCAACTATGTGCACCTTTTTTAATTCAGGTATTTTTCCAAAATGATTTTCTTAATCCAAACCTTTCAAAATTTTAATCTCATAATTTCATTCAACCGTTTCAAATTTCATCTTAATCCGATTTTCCTAGCTCAAGTTATAGCCGTTTGAAGTTAACGGTTGAAATTGAGATGTGATCAATAAATTATTAATCTAATGTCATCAAGGATTTTCATAATCTTATAATACCATAATACCAAGCCCAACATCATCAACTTCCATTTCAAATTTCACTTGAATCCGCCTTACAGGCGTTGAGTTATGAATTTTCTAGTGTTTTCCAACATAATTCCACAATTTTCATTTTAATCTCCATTAATTAACTCATGGAAATTAAACTAAACATTCATGCCACATTAGCATGTTCTAATCCTCATTATGCCCATTTAGTCACCTTGACTCATATTGGGCTCCGACAATTAAATTTTTAATCACCATTCTTAATTAAACCCTAATTGCAAAATATCATAAAATCCTAAAATCATCCATACTTCATTTAATTCACATATAAATCACTTGTATATGTTCAATGCTTACATTGGACCCTAATTAGGTTGGGGTTTCATAGTTTCTTCCTTCTTTTGCTGGCCAAGAGGGGACGTGAGCTGTTGGCTTTGTAGGAGAGAAATTTCAGCACTTAGAGAATTTTCCAAAGACCATTCACTTGAACGTGCATGGGTTTATATGTTGCTGGTTATATCCAGCTGTGGACCCCACCTTTGCTGGATTTTTCCACATCGTTAAATGGTCACTTATCCCCTTTGAAGTGCTGGACATTTTACAGCCATGTAAATTTGGTTTTTACCATTTTTCAAAAATCACAAAACTGATTCAATCCTAGCCGTCCAACTGCCTCCAATGACTCATGTCCCTTCTGCCTTTGATTTCCAGAAATTTTTCAATTTTTTTGACCTGATTTAAGGGTAAATTATACACTTAATTACCCTTGAATTTATGTATTAATTTGGTTTTAAAAAATTTAACAAAATGGCAGCAAACCAACCATATTTCTGCACATTAATTGCCCCATATGCTGTCCACTTTTTCCACTTTCATGGCAGCTGCATTTTAATATTTTTCTTGTTGAAAATTTGCATAATTGAATGCATATCTTGGTTTCCCTACATGTTAGCAACATAAGTACATATTTTAAAAATAAAAAAATCAAAATAGTTAGCAATATGATCCCTTGGACGTTCCCATTGTGCCACATTGCCTATGCTCTCTTTTGAGCATTTTTGTAGCTCCATCATAGGGTTTATTCATTGCTATATTTTCTGTGGATTTTAGCATTTCATAATAATACACAAAATACCTTAGAAATGGGCTGCGTTTGACACCTCAATTCTCATTAAAATCATCCAATTATGCATTGTACTCTAGCATTAATTAAAAGGTACTTTTAGGTTCATTAGTCAACCATGCTCACCTTTTTCAATGAAGGTATTTTTTCAATATTTCAATATTAATCTAAGCCATCCAAAATGTGCATCTCATAATTTCATTCAACCGTTTCAAATTTCATCTCAATCTGATTTTCCTAGCTCCCGTTATAGCCGTTTAAAGTTAACGGTTGAAATTGAGATATGATAAATAGATCATAACACTTATTTCATCAATAATTTTCATAACCCATTAATTCCATGATACCAATCCCAACATCATTAATTTTCATTTCAAATTTCACTTGAATCCGCCTTACAGGCGTTGAGTTATGAATTTTCTAATATTTTTCCACTTAACTTAACAATTATCACACCAATGCTCATTATTCATTTTAAATGAATTAAAATGATTTTCCATGATGTATTTGCACATTTAAATCAACGAAAATTTTCTCTAATCCCATTGTCTCATTTTAGCTCAAACTGATTAATCACATCATTATTGCTAATCCTGAACCCTAATAGCAATAATTAGCAAAATCACATAATCATTCATAATTCAATAATTTCACATATAATTGTCATATACATGATCAATGTATACATATGGGTCCGACATGGGTTAGGGTAATCCACCCCCTTATAACAGGTTTTGTCTCGAAACCTTCTATCTTTTAAATAGCTGGGGGTATTTCCGTTCTACTTCTTCCTTTAGCTCCCAAGTGGCTTCATTTTCGGAATATCGGTTCCATTATACCTTTACGTATTCGATTTTCCGATTCCAAAGCTTTTGTACCTTGTGATCCAAGATTCTCACTGGCCTTTCTTCATAATTCAGATAATCTTGAATCGGCAAATTCTCAGCCACTAATATGTGTTGGGTCCGGAACATACTTTGTAAGCATCAATATATGAAATACATTGTGAACTAGAGCTAACGCCGGGGGTAAGGCTACTCGATAGGCCAATTTCCCAACCTTCTCCAAAACCTCAAATGGCCCAATATACTTGGGATTCAGCTTTCCCCTTTTTCCAAATCTTGTAACTCCCTTGAATGGTGTGACCTTTACAAACACATGTTCACCCACTTGGATGTTCAAATCCCTTCTCTTGCAATTTGTGTAACTCTTTTGCTGACTTTGGGCAGTGAGTATACACTAGCGAATAGTTTTCACCTTTTCTGCCCTTCGTTGAGACAAGTCTGGGGCTAACCTTTTCTCTCCAACTTCATCCCAGTTCAACGACATTCGACATCGCCGACCATACAACGCCTCAAATGGAGCCATTTGGATGCTAGCTTGATAACTATTATTATATGTGAATTTTGCAATTGAGATATACTCATCCCATGATCCTCCAAACTCTAAAGTACACATACGGAGCATATCTTCAATGACTTGGTTCACCCGCTCCGTTTGTCCATCGATTTGAGGATGAAAGGCTGTACTGAACTTGAGTTGGGTGTCTAAGGTTTCGTGCAAGCTTTTCCAAAATCTCGACATAAATGTTGCATCTCGATCTGAGATAATCGACTTTGGCACTCCATGGAGTCTTACGACCTCCTTGTAATAGATCTCAGCTAGTCTTTCCGCTGTATAAGTCCTTTTGATAGGTAAGAAGTGCGCGACTTTCGATAACCTATCTACGATTACCCATATAGAATCATTTCTTGCTTGGGTCATAGGTAATCCTTCTATGAAGTCCATTGTGATGTCGTCCCACTTCCATTAAGAAATTTCTAAGGACTATAGCTTACCAGGGATTCTCTGGTGATCTGCCTTCAGCCGTTGGCAAGTTAAACACTTAGCCACATATTCAGCGATCTCTCTTTTCATATTATTCCACCAATATGCTTTCTTGAGATCCTAATACATCTTAGTACTCCCTGGGTGAATAGAAAATGGCGAAAAATGTGCTTCCTTAAGAATCTGTTCCTTCAACTCAACTGTGTTAAGTATGCAAAGGCGACCCTTGTACCTGTACACACCTTGCTCATCAACAGCAAATTCAGCCAACCTCTTTTTCTTCATTTTCTCGACATGGGTATGTAGGTCTATATCCTTTTGCTGCGCAGTCTTAATCTGCTCAAAAAGTGATGATTGTATGCATAATTGTGATAATCTGGTGTGAACTCCTGGTGGACATACAATCAATTCCATTTGCCTTATCTCCTTAAGTAAACCTTCCTCCTTAGTAATAAGATGCGCTAAGCTGACATTTCGGCTCAATGCATCAGCTACCACATTTGCCTTACCTAGATGATATAAAATTTCCAAATCATAATCCTTCAATAACTCGAGTCATCTCCTTTGTCTCATGTTCAACTCTTTCTGAGTGAAAATATATTTGAGGCTCTTGTGATTAGTGTAAATCTCATACCTTGCACCATACAGGTAATGTCTCCATATTTTCAAGGCAAATACCACCGCTGCTAACTCTAAATCATGCGTGGGATAGCTTACCTCATTGGGCTTTAGCTGTCGTGACGCATAAGCTATCACTTTACCCCTTTGCATCAAAACAAAACCCAATCCCTTTCTTGATGCATCACTATAAACCACAAACCCTTCATTTCCTTCGGGTAGGGTTAGGATGGGTGCTTCCACCAATCGTTGTTTCAATTCTGGAAAGCTGCGCTCGCATTCCTCAAACCATACATACCTGACTCATTTACGAGTCAACTTGGTTAACAGGGCTGATAATTGTGAAAACCCTTCGACAAACCTTCTATAATAGCCGGCCAACCCTAGAAAACTTCAAATTTCTATAATGGTCGTCGGCCTTGGCCATTTCAATACCGCCTCAATCTTTTGAGGATCAACTTGAATACCTTTTCAGATATTATATGCCCGAGAAATCCTGTTTGTTTCAGCCAAAACTCACATTTCTTTAATTTGGCATATAATTTCTCTTTCCTCAGCCTTTCCAAAACCCATCGCAAATGGTTTCCATGTTCTTTCTCCGTTTTAGAGTAGATCAGGACATCGTCAATGAACACTACCACAAACTGATCCAAATAGTCCCGAAAAATCCTATTCATCGTATCCATGAATACAGCAGGGACATTAGTAAGTCCAAAAGGCATTACCAGAAACTCATAATGCCCATACTTGGTTTGGAATGTCGTTTTATGAGTATCGATCGAACTTATCCTCAGTTGATGATACCCTGACTGTAGATCAATCTTGGAGAAAGTCGTGGCTCCTTGCAATTGATCGAACAGATCATCGATCCTAGGCAATGGATATTTATTCTTTATTGTAACCTTATTCCGCTCCCGATAATCAATGCATAACCTTAAACTTCCATCCTTTTTCCTCACGAATAACACTGGAGCTCTCCAAGGGAACACACTTGGTCTAATGAAACCCTTGTCCAACAGCTCCTGTATTTGCGCCCTTAGTTCATTCATCTCAGCTGGCTCCATTTTATAAGGAGTTTTAGAAATCAGAGCTGTACCTGACATCACATCAATAGTCATATGCATTTCCCTTTGTGGAGGCAATGTGGTTAGCTCTTTTGGAAATACATCGGGAAATTCTTTAACCACAGGTATTTCATTAATTTCTACCTCCATGCCTTTGTCTGCATTCACTGACACTAAATAGGCTTGACATTTTTGTCGGATCATCCTGACAGCTTTCATAGATGATATCAATATACTTGAACTGTCAGGTTGCCTTAGCTTCCCAATGGAAATCTCCTTCCCTGGAGTTTCTTCAAATTGCACTTTCTTATTCTTACAGTCTATGGTCGCTCGTCATTGGCTTAGCCAATCCATACCCAATATCATGTAGAACTCAGTCATAGGCAATAGGATCAAATCAGCTTCTAAAATCAATGATCCTATCCTAATTGGGCATGCTCTGCATACTTGGCTAGTGATTGCTAACTTATAGACTGGAGATTCTACATGTATAATCTGCTTGGTCTCTTCTACCAGCAGTGCATGGGTGGTCGCATATTGGCATGCTATAAATGAATGGGTGGCACCAGAATCAAACAAAGCTACTGCCATATTCCCTAGAATATAAACTGTACCTGTGACCACCTTCTCTTCCTGTTCTTGAGATTCTGTCCGAGTCAGGGCATGCATGTGCACCGGGTTCGTAGAAGTTCCCTGCTTGCTTGTTGCTCCAGGTATCCTAAGCTGAGCAGGTCTTCCACGTCCTTGAGATGACTGCACCTTGTTTGGGTAGTTTGGGTCTATGTGACATACTTCATCACGTATATAACACTTGACCACCTTTGCTTCCCCTAGCCTGCACTCCTTGGTGATGTGACCCGTCTGTCCACATTTGTAATACCGATTTGATCCTTTTAAACACTCGCCTATATGTCGCTTCTGACACTTTCTACATAGCGGCCAGTTTTTCTTCTTTGGGATTCCTTTTTCCTTTCTTACATTGCCTTTTATAGCTTTCTCTTTCCCGGGTTCCGGTTCCTTGGGACCCATACTGAACGCCCTTGAACCCAATCCTAGTTCTTGAGTTCTCAGAGCTTCAACTTCCAAAGCCCTCGCTCTCTCAAGGCTTGAAGCATAATCCTTTATCAG
The DNA here is from genome assembly GCA_030490835.1 of Annona cherimola. NCBI lineage: Eukaryota > Viridiplantae > Streptophyta > Magnoliopsida > Magnoliales > Annonaceae > Annona > Annona cherimola. The sequence continues at coordinate 45,743,952 of CM059971.1, forward strand.
CAGAAGTGCCAAACTTTCCCGCAGATATGGCCTCAATCCTTGTTGGAATCTCTGTGCCTTATTTTGTGACACATTAGCGATCCAAGGCACATATCTAACCAGAGCGTTAAACCTTGTAGCATATTCAGTGACCATCATCCTCCCTTGATACAACTTTTCAAATTTTATCACCTTTTGACTCTGTAAACCAACCGGGAGGTATTCCTTGTTAAACTCTTCCACAAAAGTTTGCCAAGACACTTCTTCGGGTCGTGGCATGGTAATTAACATCGTCTCCCACCATTCGTGTGTCTTTTGCTAATAATGGGTGGCACACAGTACTTTCTGACAGTCATTACACGGAGATATCCTAAATAATTTCTTAATCTCCGTCATCCACTGCTCTGCTTGGACTGGGTTGGGTTCTCCAGAAAATTTTGGGGGCCGTTGCGCTAGAAAGGCATTAATGGCTCTTCTATCAAGTTCCATTAGCTGATTTTCATCTCTTAAAGGTGCCAGTGTGACAACAGGGTCCGCCATCGGAGCAGGTCCTTCTCTCTCTACACTACCCAACTGAGCTTGTTGGATCCTTTCCCATAATTCCTGAATAACGTCGGTAGTCTGCGCTGCCCAATCCCTAGTGGCCTGCTGCATCGCTTCCTTCACTGCTGCAGCCACTCTTTCTTCTATAAGTCTATTCTGCCTCGACTCAGTTTCCTCCTCCATATTCCGTTCAGGGCTTTCATCATCCCGCCTTTGTTGGTTCCTTTGATTTTATGTCACAGGCCTTCCTCTTTTAGGTCGGCTAGATTCACCAACTTCATGTTGGCTTGGAACCTCTGTCACGGGCTATTTCCTTTATTCCTTCTTAATCCTGCCCTCGTTTCCACCATTGTGTTAATCTGAGTATATAACAACACACTTTTCATTTTCAATTAACGTTAGATCATTATATACGCATTTCATTTTCAATCATCGTTATATCATTGCATATGCATTTCATTATCACAAGGTCACAACCAATTCATTCAATCACAATCATATCACATCATTCAAGCTCATGCTCATTCATTCATACACATCTAAAACATCTGGAATTCAGTATATCAACATATTCATTCATATCCATCATATTCACATCATCACATTCATAATTAGTACATTTAGCATAGCACACCATTTCACACTTATATATATGTCATTCTATCTTAGCAACCATATTGTCATCATACCACACTTATATATACACAATTGTTTAAAGAAAAGCAAAAAAGGTTCATCGTCTTCCTGGGCCTCTCCTTAGACGTCTACGTCTATGTGCAACTTGTGAGGGTGCCTCTGTGATTGTGCTAGTGTTGGACCACGCTTGAACCTCATCTTCACCACTATCATCATCATCGTCCTTATCCTCCTCTACAAACTCTACTATCTTCTCTTCTACTTCCTCCCTACCTCTTCTTCTTCCTCCTCCTCTTCTTCCTCGAAAGGCTCGAGGAATTCCATAGGGTCGTCATCATCATTGACCTCAGTCAGACGGACAATTTCACTTGTATTCTCCATTATATAGAGCATAACCTCGTCGGGTTTAGGAGCGGCAGGTACTTCGACGACTCCCTCGGCACAATGCCTTTCTATATAGAGGGCCATGTCCACTTCCCGCTGATGGAGTCTATCCCAAGGTGCTCCGTAATGGAATTGGACACATCCGTCCACAAACCTGTACCATGGGCCAACATCGGGGGGTATGGGTGCCTGAGTCTTTTCCCAAAAGTCCTGAAGGTCTTGCGGATCTACTCTGTCAGTTGGAACACAGGGAGTCCGGGGAATTCCAAGGTATGTTCCTGGTAGAACTCGTGCCCTAGGTTTGTAACTGGAGGGCTCTCCTAGACCTTGTTCATGTTGGCTCGAGGAAACTACGGGAAACTGGGGTGTGTTGTGCTGGGATTCCCACCACCTGTCATATTCTCTTCCCTTTGCTGTCTCCTCTCCTCCTCCTTTTTCAACTCCTCTACACTCATCATCCGCTTACCCCTATCCTCCATCTGTGCAACATAGCAATCAATTTGCATTGCAACATAATTTATCATCATATGACATACATTCCATCATATTGTAAGCATACCTAATCATCATATGGCATGTATTTCATCATGTTATAATCATACATAAGCATCATATAATCATATCTAATTCATCACATAATCATGTGTAATCATGCACATCTTATCATATTCTATCAATTTCCTACACTCAGAAACTTTCCACGCCTATTTACCAATTCATGCTCTGATACCAAGATCTGTGGCGCCCCAAACCCGAGCATCACATCCTGAGCCTTACCTCATGATCGTATTGATTAGTAAACGTGATCAAGATTGTTGCCCTGTCACACGGCAAGTTTTATCGGATATTTATCCCATTAATTATATTCACATAGAAGTTCTCATGGAGGTTCAATTTTCCATATTTTCAATTTATGCTTAACTAAGCCATTTCATTCCATTCAGCACATATACACAACATTATGTTCAAGCGACATTTCAGCATTCGCCTAAATCAGATGTCACTGCATTTATAAATCATAGTCATCAATCTAAAATATTCGATTGGTTACAATCATTCAACATGAATTATTTCATAACATAGAAGTACTAGAGTTTTCTCATGATTTTCTCAAGCTGGAACTTGCTCCGTTGCCATTTCCTGTCCTTCACCTGTCTTTGGGTTTGGAAAATGAAAATGTGAGTCAAAACTCAATAAGGAAGCTATTTGTAATTTTATAGGCAAATCATTTCAGGCAAGATTTTTCATTTAAAATCATCATGGAAAGCAACTTATACCTTGTCAAAAGGTATATCTTGGATATATAAATCCTGTACCCCTCATGAGTACGATATGCATAATGCCATATAAAATATGAACATATATATCATTTTTCCCTTAGGATGGAAGCTAGCCAGGCGACCATCCGTCATGTTATTTCCTATTTCAGAGAGGGCACCGCCGGCCTTGGGCCTGTTTTAAGCGACTTGGCCACACCAAGGGGGGACAATCGGTCCGCTTATACCATTCAAGTGGACCTAGTACCTTGTGCACATGAACTTTTTCATAAATCCATCTTTAATATGATAGCATGATTTTTCAATAATAAACATAAAATCACATCATTTTACCATAGCATTTATCAAAGAAAATTTCATAATATTGCATTTGAAGTAAAACTTCATTTCAACACCATTTAACTAAGGAATGACCATCCTTAAACATATTAGAAATAATTCCCACATTTTCATCAAACAAGTTAGAGAAAAAAATTGCATTTATGTAAACGATTTAGAAAACCAAAATTCATTTAGAAAATTTGCTTGCTTACCTGTGTTCTTTAGCTTTTCGACCCCGCTTTTTTTTTTGCCTTTGCCTACATGAGAATAATATATTTTTTCATATATTTATTTTCCTCATATCTCACTTAGTTTTCCAACCCATTTCATTCACATATATCATTTATTTGACTTCACAAGTCATTATGCACATATATAGAACATATTGCACATATTAGCACATTTTTACACATTTCATCGGCTAACACATAACATGTATAACCCCATAGATAGGGTATCCATTTCAATCACATAAAATTAATTCAATAATTATCATACATAGGTTCATTAACCTTCATTTTGCTATTTATCAATCCTTTTCCAAAAAACACACATCGGTGCCCGTTTTAAGCATACGTCGTTGCCTTAGCTTCATTAATCAATTCCAAAAATTTGGAATTATCATTATGAAATTATAAACAGATATATAATAATTAAATTCAATATATTTTCATGCATTTTTTCATAAAACCATATTTCACAAATCATTTAGTATCCTTGCATATCTATCTCTTCACATATGCCCATTTGGCAACACTTGCATAATATATTTCATAAAATTTTATAAATCAGAAAATTAATCCATATTTAAGTGTGTCAATTACCCTTAATTATCACTGCATTTAGGATATTTTTATGGAATTTAAATCCACTCACCATAGGTTTCCAAAACAGCAAGTTTGGAGCCCATGTTTCACCCATTTAATGTGTCTTTTGACACATAACCCTAAGCAGTTTAATAAATCCGAATTTTCAGCAAATAATTTTATTTTTCCTAATCAAAATCTAGGGTAATAACACATGTTTAACATCCATAAATAAAAACCTCTCAAACAGCAAGTTGCCTACCCGTTTCGGGTCCCATTTTCACTCCATTTATGCATCATTTCATAAATCCATAAAAATCAGATTTTGATCTTATTTTCCCAAATCCTTTTGGGAATCACTAATAAATTAACCCTAGGGTACTTTACCCTACATAGAATTCACAAAGCATGCAAACCTATTTCCTTATGATTTTTAGCATAGAAATGAAGAAATCAGGTCATATTTACCCCTTTGCATTCCATATTTTCTAAAATTCATCATTTAAGCACAAACCAACATATGTTTTGCATTAATACATTATTCATAACCTAATCACATCATCAAACCAAAACAGAAACTTGTCATGGAGATTTAGGGTTTATCAACTTGAGTTTTCAACTCATATATCATTCAAAACTTCACTTTTCATCATCTAAATCATGAAAATTCATGCATATAATCTAACACCCATTCCATATTTAATCAAAGTCATGTTAAATCATCATTTTAAGGATTCTTTAAGCATCCCTTTCATATTCCCATTTTGGAGTTTAAAACTCAAAATAACCAACTCAAACAACACATATACTTACTTGGTTTAGTGCTAACTCAAACCCTAACACTTGGATATGATTTCTTCCTCAAATTCAATTATTTTTTTCTTGCTTTTCTTCCTTATTTTTCTGGCCAAGAGGGGACGTGAGCTGCTGGCTTTGTAGGAGAGAAATTTCAGCACTTAGAGAATTTTCCAAAGACCATTCACTTGAACGTGCATGGGTTTATATGTTGTTGGTTATATCCAGCTGTGGACCCCACCTTTGCTGGATTTTTCCACACCATTAAATGGTCACTTATCCCCTTTGAAGTGTTGGAAATTTTACAGCCATGTAAATTAGGTTTTTACCATTTTTAAAAAATCACAAAACTACTTCAATCCTAGCTTTCCAACTGCATCCCATGACTCACGTCCCTGCTGCCTTTGATTTCCAACAATTTTTCATTTTTTTCAACCCTGATTTAAGGGTAAATTATACACTTAATTACCCTTGAATTTATGTATTAATTTTGTGTAAAAAAAATTAACAAAATGGCAGCAAACCAACCATATTTTTGCACGTTAATTGCCCCATATGCTGTCCACTTTTTCCACTTTCATGGCAGCTGCATTTTAATATTTTTCTTGCTGAAACTTTGCATAATTGAATGCATATCTTGGTGTCCCTACATGTCAGCAACAGAAGTACATATTTTAAAAATAAAAAAATCAAAATAGGCAGCAATATGACCCCTTGGATGTCCCCATTGTGCCACATTGCCTATGCTCTCTTTTGAGCATTTTTGTAGATCCATCATAGGGTGTATTCATTGCTAGATTTTTTGTGAATTTTAGAATTTCATAATAATACACAAAATACCTTAGAAATGGGCTGCATTTGACACCTCAATTCTCATTAAAATCATGCAATTATGCATTATATTCTAGCATTAATTGAAAGGTACTTTTGAGGTTCATTAGTCAACCATGCTCACCTTTTTGAATGCAGGTATTTTTTTAATATTTCAAGCTTAATCTAAGCCATCTAAAATGTGCATCTCATAATTTTCATCAAGAATTTTCATAACCCATTAATTCCATAATACCAAGCCCAACATCATTAATTTCCATTTCAAATTTCACTTGAATCCACCTTACAAGTGTTGAGTTATGAATTTTCTAATATTTTTTCACTTAACTTAACAATTATCACACCAATGCTCATTATTCATTTTAAATGAATTAAAATGATTTTCCATGATGTATTTGCACATTTAAATCAACAACAATTTACACTAATCCCATTGTCTCATTTTAACTCAAACTGATTAATCACATCATTATTGCTAATCCTAAACTCTAATTGCAATAATTAGCAAAATCACATAATCATTCATAATTCAATAATTTCACATATAATTATCATATACATGATCAATGTATACATATGGGTCCTACATGGGTTAGGGTTTCACATACTTGCATTTAAAGTGTAATGAATGACTTATGTGTGAAATGATTGAATTTGGGATGATTTTCATGAATTTATGAATTTTGCAATTAGGGTTTGCAATTAAGAATGGTGATTAAGATTAACTGCCAAAGTCCAATGTGAGTCAAGATGACTAAAAGGACTTAATGAGGATTAGAATATACTAATGTGGAATGAATATTTATTTTAATTTTCATGATTCAATTAATGGAGATTAAAATGGAAATTATGGAATTGTGTTGAAAATCATAGAAAATTCATAACTTAACGCCTATAAGGCGAAATGAGATGAAATTTTACAGGCAAGCTCATGATTTTGGGCTCAACCTTAGAAGTGGATTGGATTAAGACACAAATGATGAGATTAAGGTGATAACTATTTATTTTTAATCTCACACTCTAAGGATATTTTCAAAGGTTCATAACTTGACTTAGAAATGTCGGTTTAAGATGAAATTTGAAACGATTGAATAAAATTATAAAATATATGGAATGAGTGGATTTGATTAAGATAATTACCATGAAAAAATGGTTAATTATAAAAAGGCACCTAGCATTGACTTTGTGCACCCTAGACTACCATAACATTAAATAAAAAAAGTTTGAGAAAATGATTTGTTTTAATGCTATGCAAGGTGTCAATTTTTGAATGGATTGAGCTGAATTTTAAAGTATTTTTTAATGGTCAAATCCATGGAAAATTCAAGAATTAAATGTCATGGTTAATTTCCTAATATCTAGCTCAAAGTGGAGCATAGATAAGGTGACAACATGGGGGACGTCCAAGGGTAGATATGGCATGGAAATTGGATTTTTAAAAATCCTAAAATGCATATCTAAGTAGCTAAGACCCTAGGGTAACTAATGGGACACTTAAATGTGTGGAATTTGTGGCATAAAAATATCAAAAAGCAAGCATAATAGGGGACGCCCCTAGTGAACAGTAACATGATGCTTAAATGCATGGATTTTGTGGATTTTTGTTAATTAGTAAATGCAAATTTTACTTGGTTATAAAAATGGCATGTCATCAAGGGATAAGGAAGAAATAAATTACCCTCATGACATGTGGCAAATGGGTCCCACTAGCTGGTTAAAAAAATCATAAAATAGGACATAGCTTGGTAACGTGCACATAAGAGAAAGGGGGGAGGAAATTTCCCAAAGTTGCTAAGTCTTGAGCAACTCATTTGCACGTCCAAACTAGTAAAGGGGAAGGAGAAAAGGAGAAGAAAAAGAGGAAGAAAAAGGTGTTGGTCCCAAGTTTATGACTATTACCCAAGAGGGGAGAGGTGAATTGGGTATTTTAAAATTTTTACTTGAACAAAAACTTTCCCCTGTTTAGTTTAATCCCCTTAATGAAACAAATGAGTAATATGGAGAGAAATAAACCAATAAAAGTATAAATGCAAACCACAACAGTAGACACAGATTTTGTAGTGGTTCAAGCAACCTTCCTTACTCTACTCTTCCAAGCTCACATCCCTTGTGACTTGGGTTCCACTAATGTATTATCAAATACAGCTAGAGCAGCAGCTCTCTTCTAGATTCCAGCTTGACGAGCTGCGTATATGTTTAATTAAAATGCTCATTTTAACGCAAGTATACATGTCGATCAAGTAATAAAGAGTGAGTAGAGTATCGTTCCCACGAGAATTATGTTAAATGGATTAGCACCTTAAATCTCAATTGTCTAAGTGAATTGGTAAACTAATGAGAGTTTATTTTTAAAGGATTGAATTAAACTAAATTAAGAAAGCAGTAAATGACTAAAGTGGGATGGATATTGCTGAGATTCCCTTGAGATGATTAAGATAGGTGGGAATTGTTGGAAACAATGCTTCAAAACAAAACAAATTAATCAAATACTGAGTTTTGATGATCAACAAAGACTAACTTGAGTATATTTTGAGTACTAATGAGTTTGTTATGTGATTTAAAGAACTCAGGTGGCCAAGTCGAACCTCAAGTCGACTTGGACTTCGACTTGGGTGAAGTCGATCCCAAAGTCGACTCAAATATCGACTTGAGAATGAATCCCAAAAAGCAACAGGTGAAGTCGCAGGTCAAGTCGACTCCACTTGCGACTTGGGAAGTCAAGTCGCAGACGAAGTCGACTCCAGCATCGACTTCAAACGAAAGAAAATGTCCAGCGTTGATTTTGGGGGCACGAAGCTGCCCAAGTCGCAGACGAAGTCGACTCCAGGTGCGACTTGGGTCAAGTCGCAGACAAAGTCGACTCCAACTTCGACTTGAGGATTTTTAGACTTGAAGATTGAAGTTTCAAGCTTATTCCAAGGATCATATTGAACTTGTTCAAACCCAAATGAGATGAAAAGTTCATTCACAAAGAAACAACTTAAGATTCTTGAAGATCAAAGCTAAGATTCATATTCAATGTTCAAATCAAGTCTATCAAGCCAAGGCAAATGTTCAAGCCTATTCAAATAAGGCAACACCCAAGTTATGGAGACCAAGTGAGTCCAAGACTAAGCGAGGAACAAGCATATATCATGCAAGGACTCAAACAGCTCAAAAGCTTTGCAAGGATCAAGCCGAATCTTGAAGAACAAAGCAGCTTCAGCAAAACCCGAGCCAAGTCGCAGGCTAAGTCTACTTCAGGTTCGACTTGAGTCGAAGTCTGAAACCAAGTCGACTAAAACTCAGACTTGGGAAATTGGAAGAACTGGAGTCGCAGACGAAGTCGACTCCAGATGCGACTTGGGTTGCCAAGTCGCAAGCCAAGTCGACTCCATCTTCGACTTGGGTATAACGTTCAAATTTTCGAACGTTGGAGTTCATTTATTGCGCACCAACCACCTCCACAACGTTCATATTTTCTTCCCTCTATAAAAGGACCCTCAAATGAACGTGAAATATATACAAGAACATTACAAGACACTACTATATACTCTACAAAGTCCAAAGAGAGAAAAGAAGATCTAGAAAGGAATCCTATTTGCTTTTCTCCATTTCTGAGTGGTTCGTATACATTCTAAGGAAGAAGAAAGCTTCAAGTTGCTAGTGCCTTCATCAATATTCATCCAAAGCTGCTTCTACAACTTCTTCCTCATGCTAAATCTTCCTACACAAATCTGTAAAGTGTAGTTTCATTTATTTCATTGTCTTGTTGTATAAATCTTGATTTAGCTTGGGTAGCTAAGATCAAGTATATGCAAAGTAGGGTGTGATTGGAGTGAGACTCATCACCTACTTTTGCATGTGAGTTGTTTATGCCCCCTAGAGCTAGAATCTAGAAGAGAGCAAGTGGCTCTAGTTGTATATGCCCCCTAGAGCTGGAATCTAGAAGAGAGCGGTGACTCTAAGTGTATTCGTGGAATACATAGTGGAACCCAAGTCACAACAGAGTGTGAGCTTGGAAGAGTGGAGTAGGGAAGGTTTGCCTGAACCACTATAAATCTTGTGTTATATTTCTTTTTACTGCTTTATCTTTATTGCTCTCTAGCTCTTTTCAAAAGGGGATTAATTACTCAAGGGGTTAAGTCTTTATTTACCAAAGATTTTTTAAAGAACCCAATTCACCCCTCCCCTCTTGGGTTTTGCCAGTAACTCAGGACCAACAAGTGGTATCAGAGCAGGTCTTTGAGTTTACCAAAGAGATCTTATTGATATGGCATCCCAATCTACTTCCATTCCCGCATTTGCTGAAGGCCAATCCTTTACAAGGCCACCATTGTTTGATGGGAACAATTTTGGATATTGGAAGCTTCGTATGAAGCAACTCATCATGGCTACCGATATGGATTCTTGGATTGCTATCCAAGATGGTGTAACATTGCCTATCGATGAACGAGCTTCCAAATGGACCGAAGAGGAAGTAAGAACCGTCAAGAGCAATGCTAAGGCCATGAACTCTCTATTTTGTGCTCTTACGGCTTCGGAGTATGATAGAGTATCCTCTTGTTTAACCGCCAAGGAGATATGGGATACACTAACATCTATCTATGAAGGAACTTCTCAAGTCCAAGGGACGAGAAGAAATATTTTGATCGGAGAACTTGAGAACTTTAGAATGATTGAAACAGAAAACATTTCTGAAATGTTTGCTAGGTTCTCAAAAATCACTAATGCTTTAAAAGGTCTTGGAAAGGCTATTTCTGAATCTGAGCAGGTTATGAAGATCTTAAGAGCTCTTCCGGAATCATGGACTCCAAAGATCACTGCAATAGAAGAAGCCAAAGACCTAAACACTTTAAAGCTTGAAAACTTAATAAGCTCACTTATGTCACATGAGCTGATTAAGAAGAGAAACGAGGATCAACACAGGGGCAAGAGAGCGATTGCCTTAAAAGCCGCAGAAAACTCGGATGACTCTTCCTCCTCCCAAAATGACAATGAAATCGCCCTTCTCACAAAACGCTTCAGAAAATTTGTGAGGAAAGGAAAAAATTTCAGAAGCTTCAAGGAAAGAACTCCCAAAGAGAAGAAGAAAGAACCAACCAAATGTTACCGATGCGGCGGTTCGGGACATATGCAAGCTCAATGTCCAACTCCCGAAGAAAGCAAGGCAAACGAACAGAGAAAGGATAGAAGGAACAACAAAAGATTCCAAAAGTACAAATGAAGAGGCATGTACGTGAATAACGAAGAATCCACAACAAGTAGCTCCTCAACCGACGATAACGAGGCAGAAGAATGTGCAAGAATTTGCTGCATGGCACAAATCGAACAAGAAGAACGAATTACCTCAACAAAATGCACAAGCGATGAAGAGGTAAGTTCCAAACTCTCCCATTCTAAATCAAGTTTTTCTTCCTTTCAAGAATGCCTCAAATGTACTGAATTAGATGAGCTACAAACTGCATATGATTCATTATATGAAGAAATGAAGAAATTAGGAAGCAAGTTTACAATTAAGAAAAGACAATGTGATGCAACAATAATTGTAAATGGTAAACTTGCAGAAAGATTAGACAAATTGAAAGATGAAAATGATCTGCTGAAAAAGGAGAACAAATCATTAAATGAATCATTAGCTAAGTTCTCTAATCCAGGAGAAAGTGTCAAAATGTTTTTGAATATGACCTCCCAAACACATAAAAGAGGTCTTGGGTATCATAATTTTGAGCAAGGAGAAAGTAGCAAATCAAATGTACAAATACTTGAGAAACATCAAACTAAAAATGCATCTATGTACAAGCCACAAAAGAAAAATTTTAAGTGGACTAGAAGACCAACATTTGAACCATTGCATACTTGGAGGCCTACTCCAAGATTACCTATGGCTTGTAATTTCTGCAATAAAATAGGTCACAAAACTTACAAATGTAATTTTAAGAAATTATATGACCATGGTGCAAAATTAGTTTGGGTTCCAAGAAACACAAGATTTGGGCTTTCAAAGTTAGAACAACAAAGATTGATCTATATTACTAACCCAAATGGACCCATAAAATGGGTACCAAGAAGATAAGATTTATTTGCTTATTTTTCAGACATGTCTTAAGGCAAACAATGAATGGTTTATGGATAGCGGTTGCTCAAGGCATATGACCGGTGAAAGAAGTTTGTTTCACAAACTTAAGCCTTGTAATGATGGAATGGTTGCCTTTGGCAATAATGAAAAAGGTAAAATTAAAGGTAAAGGAAATATACATAGTATTTCAAATGCATGCATGGAAGATGTTTTGTTTGTTGAAGGACTCAAACACAATTTAATGAGCATTAGCCAATTATGTGATAAAGGATACAAAGTTGTGTTTGAATCATCTATATGTAATGTATTTGATGGGGAGCATATCATGTTTAGTGGTAAAAGACATGGAAATGTATATTTGGTTTCACTTGATGAATTGAATGGTCAATGTCTAATGGCCATTGATAATGATCCATGGGTTTGGCATAAAAGGCTTGGACATATAAACATGAGAAATATAAAAACCTTATGGAAGAAAAGTTTGGTAGAAGGCTTGCCTAAGTTGAAATATGACAAAGACAAAATCTGTAAGGCATGTCAATTATCTAAACAACCAAAGATGCCTTTCACTACCAAAAAGGAGATTTCCACCACTAGGCCACTTGAATTATTACACATGGATCTATATGGGCCATCCGACATTTTAACCATTGGTGGAAAGAAATATGTATTTGTCATAGTTGATGATTTTTCAAGATTTACATGGATAATTCTCTTAACTAGTAAAGACGAAGCCTTCTCTATGTTTGCAATTTTTGCAAATTTGGTGCAAAATGAAAAACAAAGTACTATTGTGACCATAAGAAGCGATCATGGTGGCGAATTCGAAAATAAACGATTCATAGAACTTTGTAATGAGAAAGGAATTCACCACACATTTTCTGCACCAAGAACTCCACAACAAAATGGAGTAGTTGAAAGGAAAAATAGAACTATACAAGAGATGGCTAGAACTATGCTAAATGAGAGCAATTTATCCAAGAAATTTTGGGGTGAAGCTGTAAGTACAGCTTGTCATGTATTGAACCGTGTTACCATTCGAGCAATCTTGAAAAAGACCCCATATGAACTATGGAAAGGAAGGAAACCAAATATTTCTTATTTTCATGCTTTTGGATGTACATGTTATGTTTTGAACAATGGAAAAACTAACTTGGGAAAGTTAGATGCTAAAAGCGATGAGGCTATATTCCTTGGTTATTCATCAAATAGCAAAGCATATAGAGTATTCAACAAACGAAACCAAGTTGTAGAAGAATCCATACATGTTGTATTTGATGAAGTTAACCAAACTCCGAGAAAGGAGGATGAACTGAGTGATGCAGATGAAACAAAAGGCAAAGAACAATCAAAGGAACTCGAGCTCAAGCCAGAAAATCTCGTGGAGGAAGAGGTAAGTGAAGGTAATGATTCTTACAAACCCCCAACTGATTTGAAGTTCAAAAATGCCCATCCAATTGAACAAGTTATTGGAAATATATATGAAGGAGTGAAAACTAGAAGATCAAAACAAAACGTTTATGGTCAATATGCCTTTGTATCTAAAATTGAACCAAATACCATTGAACAAGCTCTCAATGATGAACATTGAATTATTGCAATGCAAGAAGAGCTAAACCAATTCGAAAGGAACAATGTATGAAACTTAGTTCCTAGACCAAATAATCACACTATCATAGGTACTAAATGGATATTTAGGAACAAATTAGATGAAAGAGGACTCGTAATTAGAAACAAGGCAAGATTAGTAGCCAAAGGGTATTCCCAAGAAGAAGGAATTGATTTTGAAGAATCATATGCACCCGTGGCTAGATTAGAAGCCATACGAATTTTACTAGTATTTGCTTCTCATATGAATTTCAAATTGTTTCAAATGGATGTAAAAAGTGCATTTTTGAATGGTTATCTGAATGAAGAAGTATATGTTGAACAACCCCCTGGCTTTGGAGAAAAGAATCAATCAAAGTATGTCTATAAATTGACCAAAGCATTATATGGACTAAAACAAGCTCCAAGAGCTTGGTATGAAAGATTGAATAAATTTTTGATTGACCATGAGTTTCAAAAGGGGAAAGTAGACACTACTCTGTTCATTAAATATAAAAATAAAAACATTTTAATTGTGCAGATTTATGTTGATGACATAATATTTGGTGCTACTGACGAAAAACTTTGTCAAGAGTTTTCTAAGATAATGCAGAGCGAATTCGAAATGAGTATGATGGGAGAATTAAATTTCTTCCTTGGACTGCAAATCAAGTAACAAAGTGAAGGAATATTTCTAAATCAGTCCAAATACGCCAGAGAGATGCTCAAGCAGTTTGGAATGCAAAATAGCAAAGGAGCAAACACTCCAATGAGCTCTACAATCAAGATCGATGCGGACGAAAATGGTAAAAGTATCGATCAAACACTTTATAGAAGCATGATAGGATCCTTGCTATACTTAACTACTTCTAGACTCGATATCCTATTTAGTGTTTGTATGTGCTCTAGATTCCAAGCATGTCCAAAAGAATCACATCTACTTGCTGTAAAAAGAATTTTTAAATATTTGTTAAAAACTACAAATCTTGGATTATGGTATCCAAAGGGGTCAACCTTTGATCTAATCGGCTATTCGGATGCAGACTTTGCCGGATATAAAGTAGATAGAAAAAGTACCAGTGGAACTTGTCAATTTCTTGGACATATGCTAGTTTCATGGCATTCAAGAAAACAAACAAGTGTTGCACTATCTACTGCGGAAGCCGAATACATAGCCGCCGGTAGTTGTTGTGCCCAATTACTTTGGATGAAACAACAGTTGAAAGACTATGGTATTGATTATGTTGATATTCCTATTAGATGTGATAATACAAGTGCAATTTGTTTGACTAAAAATCCTGTATTGCATTCTAGAACCAAACATATTGATGTGAGACATCATTTTATTCGTGAACATGTTGAAAATCATGATGTGTGCTTAGAATATGTGAAAACAGAGGATCAAATTGCTGATATCTTTACCAAACCTCTAGCTAAAGAATCATTTTACAAGATTAGGAATGATATGGGGATGATAGAGCTAAATTAGGAAAAATTAAAACAAGAAATCAAAATTTGAAAAAGGCAAACTGATGAGTCAAGTCGACTCCGCCAAGTCGACTTGGGAAAAGTGAAGTCGACTCCGCTTCGACAGCAAAGTCGACTCCGCACTATGTGCGAAGTCGACTCCAGGGAACCGAAGTCGACTTCACCTAGGGCAAAGTCGACTCCGTGCGAGCGACCGTCCGACTTCCGCATCTTTTTCCTTTTTCTTCTTCTCTTCTCTCTTCTTTCCTCCCATTTCTCTCCGTCTCTCTGTTTTTCCTCCTCTCCTCCGGCGACAACCCTGTTTCCTTTTCTTCTCCGGCGATTTCTCCTACTAAAGATCCTCGCCAGTCATTCCTCTTCGATTCCGGTCGCTCTCTCTCTCTCTATTGGTATCAGTTCTCTCTCTCTCTCGTCATTTCTCTCTCTGTTTTCTTTCGAAAAACCGGCAGATTGTTCTAATTCTAGAATTCTAGCAATTGCTCTCTATCTGTTCCATTTTCTCCCATCTAAAAGTCCCATCTCCTCTCAGTCCTCTCAACTCTCTTTTTCTCTCCCAACTCTCTCCGCTCTCTCTCTCACAGTTCTCTCAAATCTCCATTCCTATCTCTCAGTCTCCAACTCCAAACCATTTCAATGGCACCAAAAAGGGCAGTATCAAAACCTTACCCCAAAAGGGTTCCTACACAAACCGAAGAGGTTCCTAGAAAACAAAGAACACCCGCTAAAAGAGCTAGAGAGGAACCGTCAACCTCAACGGGTAGAAGGGTTCGATTTCAGACCACAACCCAGTCAACTGATCGAGCTCCACAATCTGAAAGCCAACCTGAAAGCTCGTATTCTTCGAGGATTCCTATCAAGAAGGGGCAAGTCCTAAAAATGCCCACTACCTACTTCAGGACCGAGATACAGCATAGTCGCTTCTACAAAAACTTCTATGAACGAAAGGTATTCATTCCTAAGATCATAGATTTCAAGTTCCTTAATGACTATGAATTCGACATAGAAGAGTTGTTGGATTTCCAAGGATGGATACAACTATTCAAATCCGATGAACGGATCTATCCTGATCTCACAAGACAGTTTTATTATTTATGGGACGACAACAAGTTTTGCACTTATGTCAAAGGCACTGAAATACAGTTTGGGGGAAGCAACCTCCCAGATCAAGACAGAGCTCTGAGAAGAATTGGAAACATTCTTCAAGTACCTTTTGATGAAGAAAGGCTTCCCAAGGATCTAACTATGGACACGATCTACAATGAATTGACCAAAAGTAACAAATATCATGCAGGCACCAAATTCCTGCTTTATATGGATCTTCCTCCCAGACTCAGGGTCATCCGTCTATTGATCGCCCACTGTATCTTACCAAAAGGAGGCGGCAGGAATCAATTGAATCCTCAAGAAGCAATGATTCTATGGAAATTAGTAAACAAAATCAAGATTAGTCTTCCCAGACTATTCTTAGAAGCCTTGGCATGCAGGAAAGACAATCCGAGAGGCGTGTTACCTTACGGATCTTGGATCACCAAGATTTTTGAGCGGGTTGGGCTAGACATTGACGGGGAACCATTTGAAGTCCCCAAGACGACAAACGCCATCAACAAGGCTTTGCTCCAACGCATGAAAATCAATCTCGAGCAATTTAGGGATGATCGCATCCGAGAGAAGCTTGGCGAGCCAGCACGAGAAGCAGAGGACGATGCACAAACTGAGGGGGAGCAACCTCCTATGGCATCACCTGCACGGGTCGTTTCTCCTCCATCGCACGGATCCTATTCACCGCACGGATCCGCTGCACCCGATAGAGAACCTAATATTTCATCACAAGCAGCTACGCTTCAAAGTATAAAGGATGAAATATTAGCTCTACGGGAAGAAATGGGTCACCAAGAAAATAGGATGACCAGTCTCGTCGCCGGCGTTCTAAATGCAATCGAGGATATGCACTCCCGGCAAGACAGAATCGAGCGGGAAATGCGGACTATCCGCTATCATCTTGCATCCGGACGACATAAGAAGACACCCATGCCTGAACTCGATCCTTACGAGTCAGGATCAGTTCATAAAGCAGCAACTCCAGATCACGCTTCTCTAGTATACTCATCGGCCCATCATTGTCCTATCAAACCAATCCCATATCCGATCTCTCAATTTCAATTCACCAAATCATTATTTTTGATCGATTGACAAAAAGGGGGAGATCGAACTTAGGGGGAGTTAGGGGGAGTTAGATAAAATTGAGTTGAGTTGAACTTCTTTAAGTAAGTTTTGGGTCGGGTAGTTTGTACTTAGGAAATTTCATTTGCTTTACATTATAAACTGAAATGAAATGAATGTTACCTTTGATTGACATGTGCTTATATGAATGATTGGTTACAATCTGTGTTGAAGACTTGAATGGTTGGATAAAATTTGTTGACTCATGCTCTGTTTTTGAGAATTATATAAATGCACTCATACTGAAAGGTATAAACTCAATTTAGTTTTGTCAATCATCAAAAAGGGGGAGATTGTTGGAAACAATGCTTCAAAACAAAACAAATTAATCAAATACTGAGTTTTGATGATCAACAAAGACTAACTTGAGTATATTTTGAGTACTAATGAGTTTGTTATGTGATTTAAAGAACTCAGGTGGCCAAGTCGAACGTCAAGTCGACTTGGACTTCGACTTGGGTGAAGTCGATCCCAAAGTCGACTCAAATATCGACTTGAGAATGAATCCCAAAAAGCAACAGGTGAAGTCGCAGGTCAAGTCGACTCCACTTGCGACTTGGGAAGTCAAGTCGCAGACGAAGTCGACTCCAGCATCGACTTCAAACGAAAGAAAATGTCCAGCGTTGATTTTGGGGGCACGAAGCTGCCCAAGTCGCAGACGAAGTCGACTCCAGGTGCGACTTGGGTCAAGTCGCAGACAAAGTCGACTCCAACTTCGACTTGAGGATTTTTAGACTTGAAGATTGAAGTTTCAAGCTTATTCCAAGGATCATATTGAACTTGTTCAAACCCAAATGAGATGAAAAGTTCATTCACAAAGAAACAACTTAAGATTCTTGAAGATCAAAGCTAAGATTCATATTCAATGTTCAAATCAAGTCTATCAAGCCAAGGCAAATGTTCAAGCCTATTCAAATAAGGCAACACCCAAGTTATGGAGACCAAGTGAGTCCAAGACTAAGCGAGGAACAAGCATATATCATGCAAGGACTCAAACAGCTCAAAAGCTTTGCAAGGATCAAGCCGAATCTTGAAGAACAAAGCAGCTTCAGCAAAACCCGAGCCAAGTCGCAGGCTAAGTCGACTTCAGGTTCGACTTGAGTCGAAGTCTGAAACCAAGTCGACTAAAACTCAGACTTGGGAAATTGGAAGAACTGGAGTCGCAGACGAAGTCGACTCCAGATGCGACTTGGGTTGCCAAGTCGCAAGCCAAGTCGACTCCATCTTCGACTTGGGTATAACGTTCAAATTTTCGAACGTTGGAGTTCATTACAAGACACCTCCACAACGTTCATATTTTCTTCCCTCTATAAAAGGACCCTCAAATGAACGTGAAATATATACAAGAACATTACAAGACACTACTATATACTCTACAAAGTCCAAAGAGAGAAAAGAAGATCTAGAAAGGAATCCTATTTGCTTTTCTCCATTTCTGAGTGGTTCGTATACATTCTAAGGAAGAAGAAAGCTTCAAGTTGCTAGCGCCTTCATCAATATTCATCCAAAGCTGCTTCTACAACTTCTTCCTCATGCTAAATCTGCCTACACAAATCTGTAAAGTGTAGTTTCATTTATTTCATTGTCTTGTTGTATAAATCTTGATTTAGCTTGGGTAGCTAAGATCAAGTATATGCAAAGTAGGGTGTGATTGGAGTGAGACTCATCACCTACTTTTGCATGTGAGTTGTTTATGCCCCCTAGAGCTAGAATCTAGAAGAGAGCAAGTGGCTCTAGTTGTATATGCCCCCTAGAGCTGGAATCTAGAAGAGAGCGGTGACTCTAAGTGTATTCGTGGAATACATAGTGGAACTCAAGTCACAACAGAGTGTGAGCTTGGAAGAGTGGAGTAGGGAAGGTTTGCCTGAACCACTATAAATCTTGTGTTATATTTCTTTTTACTGCTTTATCTTTATTGCTCTCTAGCTCTTTTCAAAAGGGGATTAATTACTCAAGGGGTTAAGTCTTTATTTACCAAAGATTTTTTAAAGAACCCAATTCACCCCTCCCCTCTTGGGTTTTGCCAGTAACTCGGGACCAACAGGAATATGAATTCATTGAATCATAGCTATGTCATTGGGTCCCATTTAAGTTAGTTGTGCAGAGATTACTAATCTAGGTTCATTTATATTCATATATGTCTTCCAACACATACAAAACTAACCAAGTTTTAGCTATGTGCTATGTTCCAATGCACACAAGTAAAACAAGGTTGATAACCAAATAACCTAATCAAGATTACACAGGGTTAATAGGTATATTCCTATCCATATTAACATCCAACACAAACAAGAGCTGGAAAACCTGTGCCTTATATATGGATCTTATTTAAATCCTACTTTTCCAAGCATGAATCTGAATATTCAATCAATCCACAAGGTTGCAAAGCTTGTAAACCCATTAAGCATGATATATAAGGGTAATCTCAGGCAACACAAATCACAGCACAACTGTATTATCAATTGAAGCATAAGAAAACCAAATAACATAGACTATGAGTTCAAATCCTACATATCTCCCACCATAGGAAGGTTCAGCCCATAAACATGACTTCAATTCCCATTAAAATCAAGTTACAATCATCCTAAGCAAGGAGAATAACAAATAGGAAGAGATAAATGAGAAGAGGAGATGAAACTCAATGAATTTGCAGTGATAGCTTGGATCTCCACTTGCTCTTCTCTCATTCCTTGAAGCTTTTATGTTTCTCCCTTTCTCCACAGCAGCCACCACCACTCTCTCCGTCTCTCTCTATCTGTGTCTTCCTCACGAACCCTAAGTAGGTATTTAAATCTCCATGAGTCAGTTTGAAACATGTGTAGAGACACACGTGTGCGGGGTCGTCATGGCTCCTAGGCGCCAACTCTCTAAAGGCTAATTGACTTAAAAGCTTCCGACATATTTCTGCATGGTAGTGAAGTGGCATCTAGGCGCTAAGTCCCTGGATGCTTTTCATTGAGGGGATGCTGGAGTATTCTTCTAAGGCTGTAGGTTGGCGCCTAGGTGCCACCCTACTTGCTTCTTTCTTTGCTCGGTTCTTCATCCCGACTCACTCGCGCATGGAAAGCTTCCCGTCCTTCCTGTAAAGTCAACTAAAACTGAATAAATGAACTATAAGTGCCCATTTTATACTAAAAATGCATAAAAACTACATTATGCTCCTAAAATCCAAAGTGAGTGAAAACTAAGCTAAATGGGTGCAAACTAACCACATTCTCTTGGATTAACATGCAAAACTAGTCTGAAACAGGCTAGGATAACTCGCATTTTTAGGAGTTATCACAACTCTATGGGTGTGCACAAAACACAGTACAAGTAAGTGACAAGTCACACCCAAGTCACAACGCTACTTTGCTTTCACTTGGTTCAAATCAATAATATCAAACCAAGTATCAGATACAAATATTGAATCAAATAAAGAAAATTATACTTTACAGGTTGTGTAGGTAGATTTCAACTCATGGAAGAACTTGTAAAGAGAATGATTTGATCAACGATGTAGCTTTCAGCAAGTTGGAGCAAAGTTCTTCACATAAAACTTGTTTAGATCTCTTAATGCTTAGAGAGGATAGTAGTTGATCATAGTAAATGCTTTCTCTAACCTCTAGCACATTCACTTGAATGCTCTTTTATGATGGTGGAGTAAATTCGAACGTTTGGTGGTAGGTGGCGCACATTTAATGCGTCAACATTCAAATTTTTTCGACCGTTGAGACCCAAGTCGCATGTGGAGTCGACTTCATACGCAACTTCACCCAAGTCGCAGATTGGAGTCGACTTGGGTTGCGACTTCGGTCTCCAGCATCTTCAAATTGCACTTCAGGTCGACTTGGTCTTAGACTCGACCCAAGTCGTAGGTGAAGTCGACTTCGGGTGCAACTTCACTTTCTGTATGCACTTGTTGGAACTTGTATGCACTTGTTGGAAAATCGGATTGAGATGAAATTTGAAACGGTTGAATGAAATTATGAGATTAAAATTTTGGAAGGTTTGGATTAAGTAAATCATATTGGGAAAATACCTAAATTGAAAAAGGTGCACATAGTTGACTTTTACACCCAAGAGTACCATGCATTAATGGCTAGAGTACATGGATTAAATGCATTATTTAATGGCATATATGAGGTGGAAAAGGGAGGCAATTTCAAGTGTATTTTATGAATTAACAAAAATGCTAAAATACATGGAAAATCAGTAGCTTAAATGCAGGGTTTTAAATGGCTAAGGGAGTAGCTTCAAGCGGCATGTATGTGTGTCAACACAAGGGATGCTCATGGGTAATAAAGCATGGTTTTTGGATTTTTTAAAAATCCTAAATATGTATCTAAAATACCTAAACACATACGGTAAGTAATGGGCCATTAATCATGTGGAAAAAACCCCTGAAAATTCGTGAGAAACAGCTGCTCATTGATGATGCAAAAATGGACAGCTTGTTTACACATGTG